>OY744483.1:173378195-173988857 GCA_963556165.1 Tipula helvola | reverse complement strand
ACATGTTGAGAGGAACTTTTGCCTCTTCGTTTTAGCTTAATTGATGCTTCAGTAGCCTAAAATCATTTTGGTTTCGGGTCATCAATTGGCATCGTTAATTTATTATTTTGGTCAATCAACATCGTCAAAAATATGCTCTAATGATAAAGTTCACCAAAATTGTGGAAAAAAAACAAAAATATTTTGATGATTTTCCCACAACTTATTCCAACTTTATGTTTATAGATCATAAACACGTTTAAAGATTCCACGAAGAACTTTGTTTCCAGTTGAGTTATTCCAACTTTTATTAAATCTTTTTGTTTTTTGTAATACAGTTTTGATAAATTCTTCAACATTTTTCGTCTTTACGAGAATATTTTGTTAGCTACTTCATCTTTTTATGGTGATTTTTTTTCTGCTCTATTGCTGGATATAAATTTACGATTAAAGTGAGAACCATTCATCGTTTTTTGCACCACCATAAATATGACATACATACTTAGATTCAGTTATGGTTGTAGAACTAAATGAAATTTATAATTTCAATAAAAAAAAAAAATTCGCAAGATTGTTTGGGTTTTGGTTTTGTTTTAGTGAATGTATACTAATTAAGTACATATAAATCATATTAATTTCGTACTTAATATTTCACGTTTAATTATGTCCTTATCAATCATTTGATTAATTTTTTGACAAAACTAACAATAGAAATATTAACTTGAAATTTAATACAAAAACCCCGGTTTATTCAATTTTCATGAAAGACTCTTTTCTCGTACAAAGTATTTTACACAAAAGTATGTTGATCTACCCATCGCGAATACTTCTACCCATTATACAACTAATAATACGTTTAGAATATTTATGAGGGTAGAATGGGACTTTTTAGGGGGAAACAGTCTGTTCTAGTTCGCCGAAATGTCGCACCAACCATAATTTTTGAGAATTTATACCACCCAATGATTTATTGTTTCTTCATTTTATTAATTAGGGGACACATATATTGTCAATTAATTTTTAGTTTAACTAATAAATAAATAAAAACAAAATTGATTAATGATCAATTTCTATTAATTAGTTTAATTTTATTAAAATATGTTTAAAGTAAGCTAATTTAAAATTTTAAATTATATTGATGTCAATAAAATAAATAAACTATACCTATACTCTTGGCCAGACATGATTCTAAAACAATCTCAACCTCTAACATATCACAAGCATTTAAAATTTTAAATATTTGTCAATAATAGCATCTGATTTAGATTTTTTACAACATCAACATATTTTACTAGTTTCAATTAAACTTAGGTGGAAAATGGGTAACTAAACAAATTGCAGAATCTGAAACCGAATTACTGAAAACGGTGTTTAAGACAAATAATTATAGTTTGTTTTTAGCCAGATCAAAACTTAAGAGCTACTAGTATGAAACTCTGCATTCAACATTTTTTAAATGAATTAACTATCTGGGTCTCTTTAAAGGATTATCCCTGTAAACATAATGCCCGTGCTGTGAAAGCTTAGGGATCCAAAACATAGGTTGGTCACTAATTCCGCCATATTTAAATATCAATGAAAAAGGTAAGACCTGCATCGCTCGCAAATTTATGGAAGAGGTAGGCAGTGCAAAACCACTAAAGAGCTTGTAGGACTTTATGCATGGTCTATTGGATACCACAAAAAATTGAAAAAGAGATAAAAATAAATAAACTTAAATTAGAGATAAGGAAAAAAAACAAGTAATTAAAACTGAAAGAAGAAAATTAAAAAAAAAAAACGAAAACTAAGATTGAAACTTGTAGAGTAAATTTAACTTTATGTTTTCTCTTCCTGCATGTAATTCAATAATCACATTAACCAATTATGCCTGTCTAAGCTTAAAGAACAGAATTTAAAAGTTTATAGTTTGGATAATTTTAATCGAATCCACTTGACAATTTTACGTTAAATTTAACTTTACGTGTTCTCTTCCTGCATGAAATTTCATAACGATGTTAACCAAATATGCATTTCAAAGCTGAAATAGTTGCGTTTTTGGAATTTATCGTTATTGTTGACGGCACTCACTACCAATTACTGTCCCTAATGCGCTTGAATAAATTAAATCGAGTCAGATTGAAAATTTTAGAGTAAATTTCATTTTGTGCATTCTCTTCGTGCATGTAATTCAATAGCGAAGTTAATCAGTTGTGCATTTCTAAGCTCAAGTAGCTGTGTTTAGGAATTTATCGTTATCGTCGACCGCATTTACTACTAGTTATTGTTCCTAATGTATTTGTATGATTTTAATGAAGTCCGATTGAAACTTGTAGAGTAAATTTAACTTTATTTTTCTCTTCCTGCATGTAATTCAATAATGACGTTAACCAATTATGCCTGTCTAAGCTTAAAGTACAGAATTTTAAAAGTTTATCGTTTGGATAATTTTAATCGAGTCCACTTGAAAATGTTACGTTAAATTTAACTTTATGTGTTCTCTTTCTGCATGAAATTTCATAACGATGTTAACCAAATATGCATTTCTAAGCTGATATATTTGCGTTTTAGGAATTTATCGTTATTGTTGACGGCACTCACTACCAATTACTGTCCCTAACGCGCTTGAATAAATTAAATCGTGTCACATTGAACATTTCAGAGTAAATTTAATTTTGTGTATTCTCTCCGTGCATGTAATTCAATAGCGAAGTTAATCAATTGTACATTTCTGAGCTAAAGTAGCTATGTTTAGGAATTTATCGTTATCGTCGACATTATTTTTCATAATGCATTTGGATGATTTTAATGAAGTCCGATTGAAACTTGTAGATTAAATTTAACTTTATGATTTCTCTTCCTGCATGTAATTCAATAATGACGTAAACCAATTATGCCTGTCTAAGCTTAAAGCACAGAATTTTAAAAGATTATCGTTTGGATAATTTTAATTGAGTCCACTTGAAAATTTTACGTTAAATTTAACTTTATGTGTTCTCTTCCTGCATGAAATTCCATAACGATGTTAACCAAATATGCATTTCTAAGCTGAAATATTTTCGTTTTAGGAATTTCTCGTTATTGTTGACGGTACTCACTACCAATTACTGTCCCTAATGCGCTTGAATAAATTAAATCGAGTCAGATTGAAAATTTTAGAGTAAATTTAATTTTGTGTATTCTCTTCGTGCATGTAATTCAATAGCGAAGTTAATCAATTGTGCATTTCTAACCTCGAGTAGCTGTGTTTAGGAATTTATCGTTATCGTCGACCGCATTTACTACTAGTTATTGTTCCTAATGCATTTGGATGATTTTAATGAAGTCCGATTGAAACTTGTAGAGTAAATTTAACTTTATGTGTTCTCTTCCTGCATGAAATTCCATAAAGATGTGAACCAAATATGCATTTCTAAGCAGAAATAGTTGCGTTTTAAGAATTTATCGTTATTGTTGACGGCACTCACTACCAATTACTGTCCCTAATGCGCTTGAATAAATTAAATCGAATCAGATTGAAAATTTTAGAGTAAATTTCATTTTGTGCATTCTCTTCGTGCATGTAATTCAATAGCGAAGTTAATCAATTGTGCATTTTTAAGCTCAAGTAGATGTGTTTAGGAATTTATCGTTATCGTCGACAGCATTTACTACTAGTTATTGTTTCTAATGCATTTGGATGATTTTAATGAAGTCCGATTGAAACTTGTAGAGTAAATTTAACTTTATGTGTTCTCTTCCTGCATGAAAATCCATAAAGATGTTAACCAAATATGCATTTCTAATCTGAAATAGTTGCGTTTTAGGAATTTACCGTTATTGTTGACGGCACTCACTACTAATTACTGTCCCTAATGCGCTTGAATAAATTAAATCGAGTCAGATTGAAAATTTTAGAGTAAATTTAATTTTGTGTATTCTCTTCGTGCATGTAATTCAATAGCGAATTTAATCAATTGTGCATTTCTAAGCTCAAGTAGATGTGTTTAGGAATTTATCATTATCGTCGACAGCATTTACTACTAGTTATTGTTTCTAATGCATTTGGATGATTTTAATGAAGTCCGATTGAAACTTGTAGAGTAAATTTAACTTTATGTTTTCTCTTCCTGCATGTAATTCAATAATCACATTAACCAATTATGCCTGTCTAAGCTTAAAGAACAGAATTTTAAAAGTTTATCGTTTGGATAATTTTAATCGAGTCCACTTGAAAATTTTACGTTAAATTTAACTTTATGTGTTCTCTTCCTGCATGTAATTCCATAACGATGTTAACCAAATATGCATTTTTAAGCTGAAACAGTTGCGTTTTAGAAATTTATCGTTATTGTTGACGGCACTCAGTACCAAAAACTGTCCCTAATGCGCTTGAATAAATTAAATCGAGTCAGATTGAAAATTTTAGAGTAAATTTAATTTTGTGTATTCTCTTCGTGCATGTAATTCAATAGCGAAGTCAATCAATTGTGCATTTCTAAGCTCAAGTGGATGTGTTTAGGAATTTATCATTATCGTCGACAGCATTTACTACTAGTTATTGTTTCTAATGCATTTGGATGATTTTAATGAAGTCCGATTGAAACTTGTAGAGTAAATTTAACTTTATGTTTTCTCTTCCTGCATGTAATTCAATAATGACATTAACCAATTATGCCTGTCTAAGCTTAAAGAACAGAATTTTAAAAGTTTATCGTTTGGATAATTTTAATCGAGTCCACTTGAAAATTTTACGTTAAATTTAACTTTATGTGTTCTCTTCCTGCATGTAATTCCATAACGATGTTAACCAAATATGCATTTTTAAGCTGAAACAGTTGCGTTTTAGAAATTTATCGTTATTGTTGACGGCACTCAGTACCAAAAACTGTCCCTAATGCGCTTGAATAAATTAAATCGAGTCAGATTGAAAATTTTAGAGTAAATTTAATTTTGTGTATTCTCTTCGTGCATGTAATTCAATAGCAAAGTTAATCAATTGTGCATTTCTAACCTCGAGTAGCTGTGTTTAGGAATTTATCGTTATCGTCGACCGCATTTACTACTAGTTATTGTTCCTAATGCATTTGGATGATTTTAATGAAGTCCGATTGAAACTTGTAGAGTAAATTTAACTTTATGTGTTCTCTTCCTGCATGAAATTCCATAAAGATGTGAACCAAATATGCATTTCTAAGCAGAAATAGTTGCGTTTTAAGAATTTATCGTTATTGTTGACGGCACTCACTACCAATTACTGTCCCTAATGCGCTTGAATAAATTAAATCGAATCAGATTGAAAATTTTAGAGTAAATTTCATTTTGTGCATTCTCTTCGTGCATGTAATTCAATAGCGAAGTTAATCAATTGTGCATTTTTAAGCTCAAGTAGATGTGTTTAGGAATTTATCGTTATCGTCGACAGCATTTACTACTAGTTATTGTTTCTAATGCATTTGGATGATTTTAATGAAGTCCGATTGAAACTTGTAGAGTCAATATAACTTTATGTTTTCTCTTCCTTCATGTAATTCCATAACGATGTTAACCAAATATGCATTTTTAAGCTGAAACAGTTGCGTTTTAGAAATTTATCGTTATTGTTGACGGCACTCAGTACCAAAAACTGTCCCTAATGCGCTTGAATAGATTAAATCGAGTCAGATTGAAAATTTTAGAGTAAATTTAATTTTGTGTATTCTCTTCGTGCATGTAATTCAATAGCGAAGTCAATCAATTGTGCATTTCTAAGCTCAAGTGGATGTGTTTAGGAATTTATCATTATCGTCGACAGCATTTACTACTAGTTATTGTTTCTAATGCATTTGGATGATTTTAATGAAGTCCGATTGAAACTTGTAGAGTAAATTTAACTTTATGTTTTCTCTTCCTGCATGTAATTCAATAATGACATTAACCAATTATGCCTGTCTAAGCTTAAAGAACAGAATTTTAAAAGTTTATCGTTTGGATAATTTTAATCGAGTCCACTTGAAAATTTTACGTTAAATTTAACTTTATGTGTTCTCTTCCTGCATGTAATTCCATAACGATGTTAACCAAATATGCATTTTTAAGCTGAAACAGTTGCGTTTTAGAAATTTATCGTTATTGTTGACGGCACTCAGTACCAAAAACTGTCCCTAATGCGCTTGAATAAATTAAATCGAGTCAGATTGAAAATTTTAGAGTAAATTTAATTTTGTGTATTCTCTTCGTGCATGTAATTCAATAGCGAAGTTAATCAATTGTGCATTTCTAACCTCGAGTAGCTGTGTTTAGGAATTTATCGTTATCGTCGACCGCATTTACTACTAGTTATTGTTCCTAATGCATTTGGATGATTTTAATGAAGTCCGATTGAAACTTGTAGAGTAAATTTAACTTTATGTGTTCTCTTCCTGCATGAAATTCCATAAAGATGTGAACCAAATATGCATTTCTAAGCAGAAATAGTTGCGTTTTAAGAATTTATCGTTATTGTTGACGGCACTCAGTACCAAAAACTGTCCCTAATGCGCTTGAATAGATTAAATCGAGTCAGATTGAAAATTTTAGAGTAAATTTAATTTTGTGCATTCTCTTCGTGCATGTAATTCAATAGCGAAGTTAATCAATTGTGCATTTTTAAGCTCAAGTAGATGTGTTTAGGAATTTATCGTTATCGTCGACAGCATTTACTACTAGTTATTGTTTCTAATGCATTTGGATGATTTTAATGAAGTCCGATTGAAACTTGTAGAGTCAATATAACTTTATGTTTTCTCTTCCTTCATGTAATTCCATAACGATGTTAACCAAATATGCATTTTTAAGCTGAAACAGTTGCGTTTTAGAAATTTATCGTTATTGTTGACGGCACTCAGTACCAAAAACTGTCCCTAATGCGCTTGAATAGATTAAATCGAGTCAGATTGAAAATTTTAGAGTAAATTTCATTTTGTGCATTCTCTTCGTGCATGTAATTCAATAGCGAAGTTAATCAATTGTGCATTTTTAAGCTCAAGTAGATGTGTTTAGGAATTTATCGTTATCGTCGACAGCATTTACTACTAGTTATTGTTTCTAATGCATTTGGATGATTTTAATGAAGTCCGATTGAAACTTGTAGAGTCAATATAACTTTATGTTTTCTCTTCCTTCATGTAATTCCATAACGATGTTAACCAAATATGCATTTTTAAGCTGAAACAGTTGCGTTTTAGAAATTTATCGTTATTGTTGACGGCACTCAGTACCAAAAACTGTCCCTAATGCGCTTGAATAGATTAAATCGAGTCAGATTGAAAATTTTAGAGTAAATTTAATTTTGTGTATTCTCTTCGTGCATGTAATTCAATAGCGAAGTCAATCAATTGTGCATTTCTAAGCTCAAGTGGATGTGTTTAGGAATTTATCATTATCGTCGACAGCATTTACTACTAGTTATTGTTTCTAATGCATTTGGATGATTTTAATGAAGTCCGATTGAAACTTGTAGAGTAAATTTAACTTTATGTTTTCTCTTCCTGCATGTAATTCAATAATGACATTAACCAATTATGCCTGTCTAAGCTTAAAGAACAGAATTTTAAAAGTTTATCGTTTGGATAATTTTAATCGAGTCCACTTGAAAATTTTACGTTAAATTTAACTTTATGTGTTCTCTTCCTGCATGTAATTCCATAACGATGTTAACCAAATATGCATTTTTAAGCTGAAACAGTTGCGTTTTAGAAATTTATCGTTATTGTTGACGGCACTCAGTACCAAAAACTGTCCCTAATGCGCTTGAATAAATTAAATCGAGTCAGATTGAAAATTTTAGAGTAAATTTAATTTTGTGTATTCTCTTCGTGCATGTAATTCAATAGCGAAGTTAATCAATTGTGCATTTCTAACCTCGAGTAGCTGTGTTTAGGAATTTATCGTTATCGTCGACCGCATTTACTACTAGTTATTGTTCCTAATGCATTTGGATGATTTTAATGAAGTCCGATTGAAACTTGTAGAGTAAATTTAACTTTATGTGTTCTCTTCCTGCATGAAATTCCATAAAGATGTGAACCAAATATGCATTTCTAAGCAGAAATAGTTGCGTTTTAAGAATTTATCGTTATTGTTGACGGCACTCACTACCAATTACTGTCCCTAATGCGCTTGAATAAATTAAATCGAATCAGATTGAAAATTTTAGAGTAAATTTCATTTTGTGCATTCTCTTCGTGCATGTAATTCAATAGCGAAGTTAATCAATTGTGCATTTTTAAGCTCAAGTAGATGTGTTTAGGAATTTATCGTTATCGTCGACAGCATTTACTACTAGTTATTGTTTCTAATGCATTTGGATGATTTTAATGAAGTCCGATTGAAACTTGTAGAGTCAATATAACTTTATGTTTTCTCTTCCTTCATGTAATTCCATAACGATGTTAACCAAATATGCATTTTTAAGCTGAAACAGTTGCGTTTTAGAAATTTATCGTTATTGTTGACGGCACTCAGTACCAAAAACTGTCCCTAATGCGCTTGAATAAATTAAATCGAGTCAGATTGAAAATTTTAGAGTAAATTTAATTTTGTGTATTCTCTTCGTGCATGTAATTCAATAGCGAAGTTAATCAATTGTGCATTTCTAAGCTCGAGTAGCTGTGTTTAGGAATTTATCGTTATCGTCGACAGCATTTACTACTAGTTATTGTTTCTAATGCATTTGGATGATTTTAATGAAGTCCGATTGAAACTTGTAGAGTAAATTTAACTTTATATGTTCTCTTCCTGCATGAAAATCCATAAAGATGTTAACCAAATATGCATTTCTAATCTGAAATAGTTGCGTTTTAGAAATTTACCGTTATTGTTGACGGCACTCACTACTAATTACTGTCCCTAATGCGCTTGAATAAATTAAATCGAGTCAGATTGAAAATTTTAGAGTAAATTTAATTTTGTGTATTCTCTTCGTGCATGTAATTCAATAGCGAATTTAATCAATTGTGCATTTCTAAGCTCAAGTAGATGTGTTTAGGAATTTATCATTATCGTCGACAGCATTTACTACTAGTTATTGTTTCTAATGCATTTGGATGATTTTAATGAAGTCCGATTGAAACTTGTAGAGTAAATTTAACTTTATGTTTTCTCTTCCTGCATGTAATTCAATAATCACATTAACCAATTATGCCTGTCTAAGCTTAAAGAACAGAATTTTAAAAGTTTATCGTTTGGATAATTTTAATCGAGTCCACTTGAAAATTTTACGTTAAATTTAACTTTATTTGTTCTCTTCCTGCATGTAATTCCATAACGATGTTAACCAAATATGAATTTTTAAGCTGAAACAGTTGCGTTTTAGAAATTTATCGTTATTGTTGACGGCACTCAGTACCAAAAACTGTCCCTAATGCGCTTGAATAGATTAAATCGAGTCAGATTGAAAATTTTAGAGTAAATTTAATTTTGTGTATTCTCTTCGTGCATGTAATTCAATAGCGAATTTAATCAATTGTGCATTTCTAAGCTGAAGAAGATGTGTTTAGGAATTTATCATTATCGTCGACAGCATTTACTACTAATTATTGTTCCTAATGCATTTGGATGATTTTAATGAAGTCCGATTGAAACTTGTAGAGTAAATTTAACTTTATGTTTTCTCTTCCTGCATGTAATTCAATAATCACATTAACCAATTATGCCTGTCTAAGCTTAAACAACAGAATTTTAAAAGTTTATCGTTTGGATAATTTTAATCGAGTCCACTTGAAAATTTTACGTTAAATTTAACTTTATGTGTTCTCTTCCTGCATGAAATTTCATAACGATGTTAACCAAATGTGCATTTCAAAGCTGAAATAGTTGCGTTTTAGAAATTTATCGTTATTGTTGACGGCACTTACTATCAATTACTGTCCCTAATGCGCTTGAATAAATTAAATCGAGTAAGATTGAACATTTTAGAGTAAAATTAATTTTGTGTATTCTCTTCGTGCATGTAATTCAATAGCGTAGTTAATCAATTGTGCATTTCTAAGCAGAAGTAGCTGTGTTTAGGAATTTATCATTATCGTCGACAGCATTTACTACTAATTATTGTTCCTAATGCATTTGGATGATTTTAATGAAGTCCGATTGAAACTTGTAGAGTAAATTTAACTTTATGTTTTCTCTTCCTGCATGTAATTCAATAATGACGTTAACCAATTATGCCTGTCTAAGCTTAAAGAACAGAATTTTAAAAGTTTATCGTTTGGATAATTTTAATCGAGTCCACTTGAAAATTTTACGTTAAATTTAACTTTATGTGTTCTCTTCCTGCATGAAATTTCATAACGATGTTAACCAAATATGCATTTCAAAGCTGAAATAGTTGCGTTTTAGGAATTTATCGTTATTGTTGACGGCACTTACTATCAAATTACTGTCCCTAATGCGCTTGAATAAATTAAATCGAGTAAGATTGAAAATTTTAGAGTAAATTTAATTTTGAATATTCTCTTCGTGCATGTAATTCAATAGCGAAGTTAATCAATTGTGCATTTCTAAGCTGAAGTAGCTGTGTTTAGGAATTTATGATTATCGTCGACAGCATTTACTACTAATTATTGTTCCTAATGCATTTGGATGATTTTAATGAAGTCCGATTGAAACTTGTAGAGTAAATTTAACTTTATGTTTTCTCTTCCTGCATGTAATTCAATAATGATGTTAACCAATTATGCCTGTCTAAGCTTAAAGAACAGAATTTTAAAAGTTTATCGTTTGGATAATTTTAATCGAGTCCACTTGAAAATTTTACGTTAAATTTAACTTTATGTGTTCTCTTCCTGCATGAAATTTCATAACGATGTTAACCAAATATGCATTTCAAAGCTGAAATAGTTGCGTTTTAGGAATTTATCGTTATTGTTGACGGCACTTACTATCAATTACTGTCCCTAATGCGCTTAAATAAATTAAATCGAGTAAGATTGAAAATTTTAGAGTAAATTTAATTTTGAATATTCTCTTCGTGCATGTAATTCAATAGCGAAGTTAATCAATTGTGCATTTCTAAGCTGAAGTAGCTGTGTTTAGGAATTTATCATTATCGTCGACAGCATTTACTACTAATTATTGTTCCTAATGCATTTGGATGATTTTAATGAAGTCCGATTGAAACTTGTAAAGTAAATTTAACTTTATGTTTTCTCTTCCTGCATGTAATTCAATAATGACATTAACCAATTATGCCTGTCTAAGCTTAAACAACAGAATTTTAAAAGTTTATCGTTTGGATAATTTTAATCGAGTCCATTTGAAAATTTTACGTTAAATTTAACTTTATTTGTTCTCTTCCTGCATGTAATTCCATAAAGATGTTAACCAAATATGCATTTCTAAGCTGAAATAGTTACGTTTTAGGAATTTATCGTTATTGTTGACGGCACTCACTACCAATTACTGTCCTAATGCGCTTGAATAAATTAAATCGAGTCAGATTGAAAATTTTAGAGTAAATTTAATTTTGTGTATTCTCTTCGTGCATGTAATTCAATAGCGAATTTAATCAATTGTGCATTTCTATGCTCAAGTAGCAGTGTTTAGTAATTTATCGTTATCGTCGACAGCATTTACTACTAATTATTGTTCCTAATGCATTTGGATGATTTTAATGAAGTCCGATTGAAACTTGTAGAGTAAATTTAACTTTATGTTTTCTCTTCCTGCATGTAATTCAATAATCACATTAACCAATTATGCCTGTCTAAGCTTAAAGTACAGAATTTTAAAAGATTATCGTTTGGATAATTTTAATCAAGTCCATTTGAAAATTTTACGTAAAATTTAACTTTATGTGTTCTCTTCCTGCATGAAATTCCATAACGATGTTAACCAAATATGCAATTCTAAGCTGAAATACACTGCGCCAATTAAAAAACGGAATAGAAATTTTCTTCGAAAAAATACCCAGATTTGAACGCTTGTATTTTGATGAAATAACACCTTTAAAAAAAAAAATTTTGTTTCTGGTTAAAGGAAATTTTGTTTTCTTTACGATATTGGAAACCGTTTTATTTTACTTTGTTTTTTTTTAATAACTTTTTTGAGTAAAACAAAAGGTGTCTAAAAAAAAAAAATTTGCTGCTGTTTGAAACTGTAAACGAACTTGCTCGATATTTCAATCAAAAATTCAATTCGGCCATTTTATAGAGAATTTAGAAACCGTGTTTAGGAATTTATCTTCAACGATTTAATCTTCATTTTCCAGAATTTAAATTTTCGCCTCTGATTATTAGAGACTTAGGTATAGAATTAGAATGGAAATCTCCATATTCCGGAATATTTTAACAAAATATTCATGATAAGGAAGATTTAATCTTGGAAGTTTGAACATTTTTGATATCTCAAGCCCTATATGGATGTAACTCTATAAAACACCATTCAACCTATCGCGTTTATATAGGTGTTATAATTTTAATAAGGTAAGGGTTCTATCTAACATCTGCCATATAACACAATATCTCCCAAAACGTTTTATTGCCTTACGTTTTTCGTCAAATAAGACAATCTAGTGCATTATTTAATGTTTTAGGTAGAGCGGTTTTATCTGATTCTGGTTATATCCACGTTTTTTTACTCATATCCGTTATATCCACATGTGTTTACTCATACAGAGTCAGATAAAACCGTTCTACTCAAAATATTAAATAATGCACTAGATTGTCTTATTTGACGAAAAACGTAAGGCAATAAAACGTTGACCAATTGTGTGTTGTCTCAATGAGTATATGTGCTTATAACTCTGAAAAATAAATCAAATTACGCAAAAAGAGTACACTTTATGCTAGTTGAAAGAGGTAGATGTACCACAAGAAAGCCCCTTGCGGAAAGATGCATGAATCACGAGCTAGTATTGCCGGATATAATATAACATAACACTTAATGCAAACATACCATAAACAAATAAATATTTAATTAATTTTAAATTTCATTTCGTATATTTATTTATTTACTTAGTTTACTTCATTTTAACTTAAAGATAAGATTTACGTATTTTTTTGTGTATCTACAAATAAAAAAAACGGTTACCTAACTCGTATCTTATTCATTCGAGAAAGTTTAATTCCATTTTTAATTATAAACTTTACAGCAGATTTAATATAAATAAAAATAAATGTATTCAGTTCAGTTTTTCTTCGTGAGTCGCGGCTATTGGGAGCTGTGTGATGCACGCAGAAAAAAAAAAAGTTCAATTAGTAAACTTTATCCCGTGTAATTAAATAACTTTAATTTTATCTTTACTTTAGATTATCATTATCGTTCATCTTCCATCATCCGTTTATCTTATATCCTAGTATAATATAGCATCGTAATTTTTTACAAAATAAAAAATTAGCACCGCCTTGTTTTTACAGTTACCCCTTAATAGTTCCACATTATAGTGAGGTGTAAATGAACAATTTTCACTTCACTGTCACCTAATTCAAAAATCTAACAAATTTTTCACTTCATTGCTGGCGCTTATTTTATTTTTGGGTATATTTTGTTTTCTTATTTTCCTTTTTTATTCCGGTTTTCATTGTACTGATGGGTTTTCGTTTGCCGTAATTTTATTTTTTGTTTGTGTGAAATTGTAAATCTTACACAAAACAAAGACGGCAAAAACAAAGTACCTACGTTGAGAAAAAAAAACTAAAAATTGAAATAAAGAAAAACGACTTTTCTCACTTTTTTCTTATATTTTCTTAATCATGAAAAATAGCTTTACAGAAACAGGTAAAAAAAAATTAATTTTTTTTTGTTTGTTTATTTTTAGAGTGTTTGTATATAATGTATGGTGTTACTCTGGTGAACATGGGGAAAAAACATTAAAGAAAAATTGTAGCCGCTTATTTCTTGACAAAAAAATGTACAGAACAATTATTTAGAACTTAAGATTTTTACAAGAAATTATACGTTCTCGTACACTTTATGGTAGAAAAATTTGTTTTTGATCAGTTTCATTTATTTGTGCACAGCAGAAAACAACTGTGTTGAGGTAAGGATATTTTACATGAAAACCAATTTTTGTTTGTAACAAGATATGTATATCAAATTTTAAAGTAAACCTAGAAAATCAATCCAACTGATTTTAAATCAAAGCTTCCAAAAGTTTCATATTAGGAACAGCCCTTTATTATTTTTTGTAAAGACTATAGGCGGTACTAATTTTTCTTTTGGTATTTTGGTTTATGTGTGACTTTTTAGTTGTAATGATTTAAAACTTTGGGGGTTTGATTAACTTATTCACAACACTAATAGCATTGACACACTGCGATTTAATAAATCGGATTTAGTCAATTTTTCGAGTTTAGCCGTAGTGCGTCAACCCTAATTTTTACTAATCGCGTTTTATTTCATAGAGTAGCTCAAATATTCTTGATTAAGAAAGACTCTTAAATAGTTTTCAAGTTTCTTTTGTTTTGATAATAAAACAACTCTTAAAATTTGTTTAGCTATCAAGAGATTTAGGTACCGACCCGACCATGTCTGTTTGTGATACAAATCTGTAGTTAAATTTTCAACAGCGTAACCTATTACCATAGACAATCATAATAGATCTCTCATTTGACTAAAAACAGAAAATAAAAACAAAAATTTTCCATTCAAATGTTATCGATGTATTGCATATACGTATTATATTTGCAACGCATTCTAAAATCATTGCCTTATAAAATACACAACACAACGATACATTGGAATTATCAGAAGTTTTTGTTTTTTTCCTTTAGGTACTATGAAATGAGAAATCTAGTATGAATGTCTATGCTATTACTGTGGTATCTAGAAAAGTCAAACCACCTTGGTTTTCAATTTCGAATGTAAATTTAATTTGAGGATGTAACGGGACCACTCTTGGAGTGAGCATAGTCACCGTTAGCAAAAATAATAATAAGAAAAAAATATGGTTGTGCCACTAAGGTACGCCATTTTTGCCTGGCTCAGTCGTTTCGAGGTAGGTTGGCCGTGAGTTTGTACCTTAGATTCCGCACAACAAATGGCATAATTGGATGTCTATTATCACTATCATCTTACCTCATAATATCTCACTTCACTCCATAGTTATAGGTTCCACTCACTCACTCATTTTCAATAAATAACACCAAAAAAAATTTTTTAATTTCAAAAGAATTAACAATGTAATATATTTATTTGATCGTAAAAAAAAAAAATGAATTTGAAAATTAAATAAAGCAATGAAACTATAGAAACATTATTAATTTAAATTGAAGCTAGTTAATTAACATGGAGTTGGATTATCAAATTCTATGATAGAATCCAAGAAAACCCAAAAAAAAAAAATATCTTCTACTTACAATACAACCTTATGGTTATCGAAGGAACGATGAAAGCGCTTCCACGACCTTTGATCCTATAAAGATGTTTGGTAATACCGATTTAATTGCTATATGCTGTTATGTAAAAGAGAGAGAAAAATCATATTAATTAACTTAGCATACAATAAAGAAAATTTAATAAATAAAAGAATTATATAGAAACAATAAGATTAAAAAAAATCAAATAAACAATGAACTATTAATATATAGAAACGATACAACCAAAAAAAAAATGTTACTCCAGTTGTTGATGACGTCACACACTGCACGTCTATAACGCGAATTGCAAACAGATTCCGTGATATACGCACTTCAAACCATGAGCCGTAATTATGTCAAACGGCCGAAATTTTTAAATATTTGTCTGCGTCCACAAAATTCATAAATCCTTGATTGCTTCGAATCCGCCTCTCTGCACTAACCGTCTTGTTATATAATTTCTTGTCCCTTATAAGTACACCGCAAATGATGAATATGTGAACACTTTCACAAAAAAAAACTCCCGTTGTATACGCGGTTTCTGGAAACTCCTTCGCACGTTTAACTTGATAAAATTACCACAATATATAATCCGCTCAATCACATTAAATTACATATGGTATACTACAGTTTATAGATGCTATACCCTCGCAGGTTTTATGTAAACAATCCACTAAAATGGATACAAATACGTGAACCACTAAATTACTGCTACACTCTAAGCACTCAAATTGTTCATAAATACTTAATTATTTTAATTCATTGTGTCGGATACGTAATGTTTAAGTCTCTAGTTATGACTTGGCACCGGACACTTCACTTAACACACCAATAAATATTTTTGAGGTACACGTTTATCTCAAAGATTTTATGATAATCAAAAAAAAAAATTATAATTTGTTCCAAAGAAAAATTTTTATCACTTACGAGGATACATCTATGTATCCCTCATTTAGCACGTTTTGTCGTACATCGTTTTTAATTTTTTTAATTTTTATTTTTGTTTAAACATCTCTCTTTGAGTTTTTATCACCAATTGTCCATCTGCATATCATCCGATTTTATTTTTCGCGTAAATCGTCCAACGGTATTCCTCCACAAAAAAAAATAAATCAGGTTGTTCAATTTTTCCCGCCGATAAAATTTCGCTACAATAACAATAATAAAAAAAAACAAGCAATGCCTTGATTGAAATGGTGCATTTATTTTGCTTTGCCATCTCATTTGGTTCATATAACATCGCGTGTGATCAAGCGTTTCAATCGAGGAATATTTGTTTATGAATGAATTAACTAATTGCATCACATAAATACAATTTCATACTACAGTACCACCTCGAACATCAGTAACATTCACAGGCGAATGAGCGAATGTTACAAGGAGAAAGCTATTAAACGTGTCCAAAAATTATCAATTTCTAATTTGGAATAGCCGCATTTATATCATCGATATAGCTGTAAAAGAAGGTAGGTTAACTGTTGAATTAATGGCGAACTCATCTGTGAACCGAGTACTTGTCTAAAACATCTGCCGCCAAAACTACATTTAGTATGATCTAAGACAAATTTTAAGGCTTCTACAAAACTATATGATTGTTGTTTTATTGTTATTCCAAATTACTATTACACAATTTGTTAAATATTTAAAATAGTTTACAAAAATTTGGATAACTTATACAACGAGTAACCTAAATAGCTTACGATTTATCACAACGAAACACATTAGCTTTAAAATTTATTGTAAAATTCACCCACCTATTTCGAATGTCACTATAAGCTTTAATTTTAATGTATGGAACAAAACCTTCCTTAAGTGGCAAGCAACATTTATTACCTAAATTTAGAATTTTTAAGATGCCCTGGAGAATTTTCAAATTAGCTGCATAAACTATCAACTTTCTTTCGAAAATTTCTTTCTCAATTTAATCAAATAATCATTTTTCGGCAGAATTTCTGATATACAGAAGCTATTCATAGCCTCCCACCCTGCTGGCATTGAGTCGGTATCGGGGTATATCATTACCCCGAAAAATACAAAAGAGAACAAATAAAAAAAATTTAATCAATTTTTAAATACCAAAATATTTTGCAATTTTGATAATTCAGTAGCCAAGTCACAATCATGTAGGGTAAAGTGGGGTAGTTTCGTCATCGGGGCACTTTCGTCAAGCTATGTTTAGCTACCTTCACAGCGTTTAAAAAATCTGAAAAAATTACTGAATCATGCCATTATTATTTCAAATGTTTCTCTGTACTTTGACAGTCATCATTAAAAACGCAACTAGAATACACTTATAATCGTGTTTTTCACCAGTATTGGGTAATATTTGGTATGTATAACGTAAGATTTTTTATTAAGCATTTTTTTAGTTTTGTTGAGTGTTTCATTGAATATAGCTAGATAAATTAATTATCTTTAAAGTGTTAGTGTGTGAATTAATCAATAAAAAATAATTAATTAAATTTCTTTATTTAATATTTTTTTTGCTACTTGGGGCACATTCGCCAAGTTGTCACGGGGCAGTTTCGTCTTTGACAAATGCCCTTAATACTGTCGACCGTGCCACATTTATAAAATAAACGTGGGTAAAATAACCGAAGTGGAAGCTAATAACTCCTACATCGAAAGCTTCTTGCGCAGAAATGCTACAAGTCAACTATTTGTTGAACCAAGCAAAGAAGACATTTCATTAATTTATAGAAATTATGCTTATATGAAGCTACCAACACCAGAGCATCCTCATATACGTTTAAGTTTAAATTTAATATTTTATTGAATAAATATGTTTTTATTTTATTTATTTATAAAAATTATTTTATTTATAATGTGTATTACTATTGATTCTACTAAAATAGTTACGTAGACGAAAGTGCCCCTTCATTTGGCGAAAGTACCCCGGGACGGGGCACTTTCATCTTTCTATGGAGTTCCAGCAGAAATTAAAAAAAAATGTTTTGTAATAATAAGGAAAAATCCTTACATTCACAATTGGTTCAGAAAATATGGAAGTATTTATTACCGTTAACTGATTTAAAAAAATATCAATAGTAATTTTTATACCGAGATTTTACTAAAAAGTGGCGAATCTGCCCCACTTTACCCTACTTATTTGTTTATTTATGTAAGCATTGACTAATAACATCGTGTTTGCTCCAAGATTTCTTTGACTTTATTTCTATAATGGATGCCCTTATTCTGGAACTTTTCTGTGCTGGTGTCTGCATGGAGTTGTCACATTTGAATTTTTGAATTTAAAATTGTATACAAAAATGGCTGATTTTCATGAAGATAATACATAATATGGTAAAAAATAAATATTTAATTATTTATTAATTAATAAGCCATTATTAAGATTATGATTCAATGACAGTCCCAGTAATTTGATTAATGTAGTGGTTTTTGATGTTCGAGGTCATTTATAAACATACATTTGTAAAACCACTTTAGGCTAAAATTAAATTGTTTCTATTATAAAAGCATCCCAGTCAGTGGCAGATTACTGTACAGGCGGTAAGGATAGTCACTTCAGGTCCTGCTGCCTTAAGGCAAGGGCCCCAAACTCGTGAAGTCTCACTTCTTTTTAAATAAATTGCCTGTATTTTGATGATATAATGAAGTAAATTATAGGACTTTAAGGATTTTTAGGACAAAAATTATAGGACTTTAAGTCTGTAATTAAAATTGGCTGCTCACTTTTATTGATTAAGATATTTCCGGAAATTTCCCCATAGTAACTTTAGACTAATTTTAATTTGTACTCCATTTATAATAAAATTACTCAACTTATTCTGCATAAATACAAAAAAGTAAGAAGAACTTAACACAAATTGCATTCAACAAAATGGCGAGAAAAAAATTAGACTAAAAGTGCTATTTACGTCAGGCTCTTTAGGCAGCATTTAATCTTTTCGTATAGTTTCAGAATGAATAATTATTCCTAGCAGACAGTTATTGTTCTAACATATTCGAAATTAAATCAATAAGAAATTCCAGATATTTGCGGCCAACGTATATATCTCTGTTAGCTGGTTTGACGGCTCCAATCGGCCACTAGCTCACACTTTTACTATATAGCCTAAAAATATTCGCAAAATAGTTCTTATGGTTTTTTAAATACTCATATCAAAAATTTTCTATCACCCTAAGAAAAATAATGTACGCCAGTATTATTATTATTATTACTTGAGGGCCATGTGGGCTTTAAGCCACCTCGCACTGCGACATAAAAGATCTTTTGTGCATCAAGCCCTACTTAATTATCCGTTCAGCCAATATTCAGGCTCTTAATGAACCTGATAATACTGCCGACCGGTACGTGATACATACTATCTGGGCTCATTGCTCTCCCTCCTAAATGTTTACTGTAGGAAATACTGCTACACGCGTTACATACTATCTGGGCTCATTGCTCTCCCTCCTAGATGTAATAACATTTACTTCTGCTAGAAAAGCGGTAGCATTGGGACTCAAGGACTTCGAGAGGGTAAACCTAATCCCGTGTTTTCCTTCCCGTGCCTCGTCTACCGTTTTGATTTAACTCTTGCAAGTTGATGGGAATAAAAAAGTCGCCTGTAGGTCACCCAGGTTTACTACAGGAAGGCTAAATAAAACTGGAGGGTGCCTGGTATCCAGAGTCCGCATATATAGACTGATTAACCTATCAGCCATTTATCCATCGACATATGTTTTTCCACCTTAGATTAGTACGCCAGTAAGTAATTAGTAAATGGCATGGTCTGACGGAATAGTTGTTTCCCTTACAGAAAATGGCGGTAACATCTTATAAAAATTACTGATTACTCAGTAAATTAAACCAGTAACTTAATTGTTACTAGGTATAAATAAATAGATTAAATTGTAATGAACATCGACAAATATCTTCATATCACAAATACACAAATACAAATATGTTTGTATTGTCGTTTATAATAAAAATTAAAAAGTTAAACGTCATAATTTTTTTAAATTTTTCTCGTTGAATTCTAAAAAATTTTAATTTCTTAAAATTCTTCAGATTCTTTTCCTAAATTCTTCTCCCTTCGACTATCTAAATATGTACATTTAAGTAAATATCAAAAGAAATTTAAAAAATTTAAAGAGAAGAGTTTAATGAATTTAAAGAATTTACAGCATTTAATCGTTAAATTTTCAAAATTTTCCTAACTTACAGAATTTAAATAATTTTTCAGTTTTCTAAATTATTCGCTTTAAATTCTTTAGATTTTCAAAATTCTTAATAAATTTTAATATCGCTAAAGCCCTTAATTCTATAGACTCCAATTTTTATTTTAAATTTTTAAAATTTTTTAAATTCTTAAATTAATTAAATTTTTAACTTCACTAAATCATTTAAATTCTTTTATTTTTGAAATCCTTAGAACCCTTTCAAAACTATGATATAAATATTTAAAAATTTTAAATTCTTCAAGTTTTTATGATTATTTTTTCCATTTCTATAAATACTTTGAATTTTAAAAATCATCTAAATTTATTTTATCACCTCTAAACTTGTTAAATTCTTTAAATTTTTAAACCCTCTCTGAATTTTTTAAATTCTTTAAATTTTAAACAATCTTTAATTCCTGAAAATTTGTTGAGTTCTTTATATCTTTAAATTTCTTAATTTTCTAAACTTTTAAATTCTTTATCTGAAAATACTTAAGTAAATACAATTTGTAAGAAAGATTATAGAATTAAAGCAAGAAATTATCTAATCATATTCCTTAAATTCTTTAAATTCAAGTTTTTAACGTCTTTAGTCCTTAAAATTGTTTAAATCCTTCAAATTCATTAAAAACTTTAAATTCTTACCATTTTAAGATTATTGTTTGTTTTTTAAATTCATAATGCTAAAGTGACCTAAAATGTATTACATTGCAAACATTTTACTCAATTTTTTAAATTCTTAAATTTTTTTTAAATTCTATCATTTCATTAAATTCTTCCAATTCCCTTAAAGTTTTTGAATTGCTTAAATCAATTTAATTTATTTAAATTCATAATAATAATCATAATACATAACAATAATCTTCATAATAATTCATTAAATTCTTAAGTTCTGTAAATTCTTTGAATTTTAAATGAATTTGAAGGATTTAAAGAATTAAAAAACATCATTAACTTGTTTCATTTATTTAAATTATTTAATTTTCTAAATTTTTTAAAAATTCGAAATTCGAATTCTTCAAATTATTCAAATTCTAATTTTTGGAAAATTCTTAAGAATAGATTTTTTAAATTCATACAATTGTATTCAAAATTTCTTTAATTAAATTTTGTTTAAGTTATTTTAATCTTAAAATTCATTAAATTTTTTAATTTGGTTCATAACTTTAAATTCTTGTCATTTTTAAGGTTTTTAAATTTTTTAGTTCCACTAGTCTTCAATTTTTTTAAATTCTTTAAATTTTAAAAATTTATTGAAGTTCTTCAAATCCTTTAACTTTACTCCTTTTAATTTAACATTTCTTAAAATTCGTAAATATTTTAAATTGTTTATTGTTTTTAAATATTTCTACTTAAGTTTTTTATATTCTAAAAATTCTTATGCTTTAAATACTTATTTAAAATTTCCTCAAATTTATTAATATATTAAACATTTAATGTTAGGTTTCACAAAAAATAGCTAATCTCTAGTCAAATAATATTTTCTCCGTTTCTTCTTTTATAAAATTATCTTTTGTTTCATTTAATTTCTAAGCAAGTTGATTGTATTTTTTTATTATTTAGAAATATTTAGCATTCAGCATTAGCTCGAGGAAATTTTACAGTAGCTTTTGAATACTTGCCTTAGACTTTCACATCGTCGGTCGACTGTTTTAATTTTCCTCAAAAAATTGAAAATAATTTCGAAATATAAGAAAACCAAATACTGTTCACTCACAGGCAGTAAACGAAAGGATAAACATTGTGCAGAGCATAAAGGAAATCTTAATCATCAGCATCAAACTATCACCATCATCTCAAGCTGATAGGTCGTAAAATAAGAATAAACTATATAGCTTACCAATGAAAATAAAACGAATAAGTGTTAAAAACAATTTGTGGATCACTTTTAGTGATAGTAATCATCTACGTTGAATGGATATTGGCAATAGCTCGGTGATTTGACAAGAACTGCCTACAAACTCTAAATAAAAAACAACATGCCCAGAAGTAAATATAGGGGTACGTCACCTCTTGATGACAGGTTGCAAAAGCAAATTAACAGACAAGTGAACAAACTGTTTAGCCAGCTGATTTCATCTCATTGACAAATAATGTTTCCAATTTTATGGCTAAATTAAACTCAATACAGGACATTCCGACCCAAACATCAATGTATCTAAATTTCATAGCGCAATACTTAAAATGAAAATAATCGCCTTAAATTGTAATAGTTTAGTCGGCCTGGCTCGACGCCAGGAGCCTGTGGATTTTTTACAAAGGCATAAGCCGTGCATTCCCTTCACATTGAAGACTACTTTATATACAGAACTAATATTAAAATCAATCAATCGGGTGGCACGGCGATACCTGTGCGAAGCCATATCAAGCACGCCTCTCCCAGGGCTCATGTACGTGAAAACTTCATCGCGACAACGGTCTGTATAGGGGAGGGACGGAATTATTTTCTCCTGGTTTCCACCTACGTACGTAAGCTGGAACCGTCGGACCTGTTATGCTTGATGAACTCCCAAGACAAAGTTGTTATCTGCGGGGATTGCAACACACGCTACGCCTACTGGGGGTGCCATATTCAAAACCCCAACAGTAGAAAGTTGTTTGATTTTTGTGAGGTGAACGGTGTACAGATCTGTTCCCCCCTCCCCCAGATAGCACTCGGGATAATGCAGTTTTAGATATGGTGGTCGCAAAGGATGTCCATGTTCAGGACGGGGTGGATGTACTTTACAAGTATTGCTCGGACCGTCTTCCGATTGTTTTTGAGGTTTCTAGTCGCTTCAACGTATGTCAGTAGGAAGAGGGTAACAGAATTTGGGATTACAAAAATGCCGACTGGTACTGCTATAGGCATTGTTTGCATTACAAGATGGTTCCTTTAAACAAACAGCCGATTAAATCTGTCGAGGAGATTGAACAGAGAGTTGCAAACTTCACGCACCTTGTGAGTAAGGCTACCGAAATATTCGTGCCACTTGTTGAGCGTAATACCTACCTGAATCCATTTTACCCCTGATTTTTAAGGCCACTACCCATATTATCCCTGCGGAACAATTTGGCTTTGTTCAGCACAAATCAACCACGAATGCCCTCATGAGGCTATTGAACCAGCTGAAACTTGCTAAATTAAGGCGGAAAATAGCAGCGGTAGCATTCCTCGATATACAGAAATCCTTCGATTCTGTGCGGAATGAGGGAGTCTTGTACAAGATGATAAACTGCGGCATTAGGCCGTACCTATTTTCCTTGCACAGATCATACTTGGCAGACAGGACATTTTTTGTTAGTATCAACGACAGACATACACCAAGTGTTAGAAAAATTGCCTCGGGAGTGCCGCAGGGTTCTGTACTGCATCCCCTTCTTTTACATGTACGACATACCGAAATCGACTTCACCTATATTCACAGGCCTATGCTGATGATACCTCTATTTGCGTAAAAAATTATAATGAATTCCAATGCTCCTACAGGATCCAGAAGTATTTAAATCTACTTACTGGGTACCTCGACAAATGGATATAAAAATAAACGCCGCCAAGACCCAATTGATATATTTGCATTCTCACCAAGTGTAAGATTTTCCAATCTATAGTTTCAAAATCACGTTTGAAATCTAAAAAAAGCTGCTATCACTACTTTATTTTTGTCTATTTTAGTTTTTCATAGGTCCAACGTAAGATTTGATGCTATTTATTGCACAGGAATCATTTGACAAAATACTCATTCGTTAGAATTCGAGGGTAGCAGTGGCACCACGCGATCCACCCATCAGGAAAACATCAAACATTACGAAAGAGTAAAAATTGAAAAAGATATTTGAAAGTAGGCACCATTAACGTTCGACATAAACCATTAACATAAAAGAGGTACCTGTAAATTAAATAAAGTGGATAACCTAAACATAAGACTTGAAACACCACAAGAGCTAAAAGATGGGATTAACATCAACTTAAGGTTAAAAAAAAATCCCCTGGTTATGACATCATCACTGGACTTATAGTTAAAGCACTACCAAAAAAAAGATTACGAAAATTACTGCAAGTAATCAATGCAGCGTTCAGACATAAATACCTTCTATACCAGTGAAAGGTGGCAGAGGTGATAATGATTATAAAATCTTACAAGCCACGAAACAAGAAAACATCATACAGGACGATTTCCCTACATCCTACCACTTCAAAATTATTTGAAAATCTATTACGCAAGAGGTTAAAATTAGTAATTGAAGTAATTTTGATTTATAGAGTAATACTCTACCATAGATCAAGTACACAGAATCAAAAATTTAATTGACTTCAATTCTGGAATTTCTGAAAAACAAAAAAAAATGCTGAAGTGTTTTCTTAGACACAACTCAAGCCTTCGACAAATTATGGCATCAAAGCCTAGAATATAAACTAGACGAAGGGCTGCCGAAGCAGTTTTGCCTAATTTTAAAGTTATATCTAGGAAATCGACACTTTCATGTAAAAATCGGAGGAGGAATACTTCGAACTAAGGAAAATATCGGCTGGAGTTCCACAAGGAAGTGTTCTGGGGTATCAATCACAAAAGGAACAAGTATTGCAAGATAATACTGAAATCATGGCAATTGGAGACAACATAGAAAAGAAAGAAATAGCTTGACTGAGAATGGCTTTTTTAATAAATAAATAATTGTACGTTATTTACGTTTACACAACACACAATAATTTAATTTAATTTGAGCGACCAAATCTAAAATCAGATAATATTCATTTTATTTTACCTGACTTAGCTGCAAACGTATATAATATGAAAATGTCAGACAAATAAAAAAACGCACTACGAAAGGAATACAAAGATTGGGATATGTTTAATCGTATACTTAATTTTCTTCTTCTTGTGTTTTGCACTATATTATTTTCTTTTTGGGAAATAAAAAGCCACGGTTTAATTTACATTTATTCCAATATAATTTTATTTTTCTATTTTTGTGGACTGTATGACAATGACTATATAGTATACTATTCAACCGCTGACCGCACACTGACTCCAACGGTTCTATTTTCTCTCGATGTTCTCTCGTTCTATCTTTCTTTCCTTTTTTATTATTAGTGTATTCTAATGTTATACATTTTCCAAAATAGTTAGTGCATTTTTAACCATAGAATTATAACATACTCCCCGCCTTGAAAGGATCATTTCCTTTCAACATAACAACTAAACGTAATTCAAATATTTATTTGTACATATTGTATGATTTAAAAATCTCATTTTCTAATGGTTTAAAAACATGTAACAAATTACTAAATTATACATTCAAATCAAAACTGTTCTTTAAATCAAATTCATTACTTTAAACAAGATAAGTTATCATAGTTATCCAAAAAGAAGCATTTAAAAACAGTTCTCTCAATAATTTTCAAAGATATCGCAATTACTGAAATACATCAAAATTTCAATTTCAACCTTTTTAAACAAAAAAGACATAACAATATATAAACAAGTATTCCTTAAATTCTAATTAATAGGAAATAGATATGTAAATAATAATATAATATACATATGAACTTAAATTATGATTATAAGACTAAATTTAATCCATTGGGAGCCGTGACAATTTGGTGATGCCTCGCTTAATTTGTCCGTTTTTAGTACGAATGATAGCGCAACGAACTTTACCATCGGATCCTTTTATAACTTGTTCGACTCGCCCCATCAACCAATGAGTACTTGGCATTATGATGACCAATTCGTTTGTCCTTAACACTGGGCTTGACGTCTTCCATTTATTACGAATTTGCAAATTATGAACATATTCCAAATTAAATTGTTTCGAAAAAAGTTGTACCAATCTGGTAAGTTGTTTCCACTGTGATAGTCTATTTTCAGGTAATTTGCAAATGTCAGGTTCAATTATGGAGTTTATAGCTCTACCAGTCAAAAAATGACCTGGAGTAAGAGGTTCAAGGTCATTTGGATCAGAAGACATCTCAGAAATAGGCCTTTAGTTCATAATACCTTCCACTTCTACGACAAATGTATATAAAAACTCCAATGTGATAATTTTCGCTCCAACCACCTTTCTCATGTGTGATTTAAAAATCTTCACCCCAGATTCCCATAACCCACCGAAATGTGGGGTTCGAGGAGGAATGAAATTCCATTTGACACCTTCTCCTGTACAAAACTCAACAATATTACGTTCCGCTTCAGAAAATATTTTTTGGAGATGTAGCAATTTATTATGGGCCCCTACGAAGTTCGTACCGTTGTCGCTCCAAATTTGGGCACTTTTACCTCTTCGACTGAAAAACCGTTTGAGGCATGCAATAAACGCATCTGCTGTTGCATCCTCAACTACCTCAAGATGGACAGCCTTAGTGCAGAAGCAAACAAAAATGCATACATAAACCTTATTATAGGTATCCTTCCTTTGATTTTTGTAGCGAACCGAAAAAGGTCCGCAGAAATCTAATCCTGTATTGTAAAATGGTGTCACCATATCTATGCGGGTTGGTGGTAAATCACCCATTAGTTGTTCCAAACGCCTTGGTTTTATTCTAAAACATGGAATGCACTCATGAATAATTTGTTTAACTAAATTGTTCCCGTTTATGATCCAATACTGCTGACGAATTTTCGATAACGAAGATTGAACACCACCATGCAAGTTTTTTATGTGTTCTTCTCTTGCTAATATGGTTGAGAAATGGTGCCTTGGCAACAATACTTGGTGCCTTTGATTATAATCCAAAGAACTTGTAACGATTCGGTCAATAAAGAAAAGGCTCTCTCTTGAAGATATTGGTTATCCTGAAACGGAACAATTTTTCTATTCTTCAATAAATGTTTTTTTTTTACTTACGGAGCGATAAACTTCTGATTGTTTTGGTGTAATGACAGCTCCTTGGCTGCCATCTGGGTAAAATGCTTCGTATTTAATACACTGCTAATCGAAAGTGGTTGGTAGGGATAATTAACGAGAGGTTCGCGCAATGCACGTTTTATTAAATTGAGCGCTGTAAGCGAATTTTTGTTTCTTGGTATTTTTTTTCAGTGTGTGGTAAAGAAAAAAAAACAAGAAAAAAAAAGACGAAAAAATCAGTCGATAACTAGAGCTCGATTTGAATAAAGTGTTGGATGTTGCCCAAGCAAAAAAACAAAAATTATAAAAGTAAAACAGATACCAAAAATTTTATTTGTGCGTATTCCCAAAGTTCGGGGAAAAAGTGATTTTGTTTGTGGTGTCGGACAGAAATCGATTAAGCACAGTATAATTGGTTTGTTTGTCTTCGAAAAAAATTATAAGAATTGTGCGAGAAAGTAAACAGCGTGTCCACGCGTCAGCATATTTGCGCGTATTTGCCAAAGATCGGAAAAAAAAAAAACGTGTTTTTTTTTTTTTGGCGAACAAAAATACAATAATTGTTCGAGAAAGAGCAAACCGCGTGTCCACACGTCAGCATATGTGCGCGTATTTTCCAAAGTTCGGAAAAACGTGATTAATTGTTCGAGAAAGAGCAAACCGCGTCATCCACGCGTCAACATATTTGCGCGTATTTTCTGAAAGTTCAGGAAAAGAAAGGAAAGAGCGCATCCACACGTCAGCAGATTTGGGTTACAGCATTTTTTTTGTGTTGGGGAAAAGAAACAACAGTTCAACGATTGCACGAGCAGGAACGGTGCATCAGATCACGGCATTGATACCCGAGTAAGGTTTCGGTTATACAGATACCAGGGCGTCAACAGATATATTTAGCTGCGGATCCAGAGCCTGCATATTGGTATCAAATTAGTTTGTAAGTTTTCTTTGTGTATTTATTATTATTATATTGGTCTAATTTACTTTATATGTACTCTGATACTTGAATTGGTTATCGTTTTTTTTTGTTGTTTCTATATAATTTTGTGCCACGGAGGAGGGCAGTATTTTTTTTCGTCATTCATTTTAGATTCCAGTGGCGGGTTCAGAGAGCTCAATGGACTCTACACCGGAGGCAGTTCGGCATTAAACGTGATAAATACATCGTCTCGCTCGGATATAATTATCATATTGATAACATTTTTTTTCTCGGTATTATATCGAAACAAGAGAATATGAAAAAAAAACGAAACTTTCATAATTAATTGGTCAATTGTATTTTTTTTTGTATTATATCGAGTAGAGAAAAAAAAAAAAAAACCAAAAATTGTTTAAAAAAAAAACTAAAGTTTATATACATTTAAAACTATAGAAAATATAATGTTAAATTTATGTCAAGGGATAATTGAAATGAAGTGTCATTAATTTCTTTGTGTGTTCAGCGGGGTTAACGAGATGATTGGAGGGACGGGCAGACGTAAGTAAAACTAATTACATTCTAGCAGTTTTTAGGTCTTGCGAGACACCACCAACGGAACCCACCCTCGACTGAGAGATAGCCGCAAACGCTGCAGGTGGTGATTGCAAGATGTCTGTTTACGAGGAAGGACATACGAACCGGATCGTTACAATGGGACAGGGGTTCCCATCAAATGCTAACAAGTTTATGGTTCCCATAGTCTGTGAATCGTAACAGTGGCGCCCAAATAATAACGGCATAAAGGTATTAAATGGCAACATATTTGTATTTTTTTCAACAGGTTAGTTCAAATCTTGTTTAAATTTTTTTTCTGTATAGTTTAACATATTAGCATGTTCGGTAGCATCGATTTTTATATTTTGAATCTACGGCATTATATGCGAATATGGTGATCTATAAATGCAAATTTTTCTTAGAATTCGAGACTAATCAAAACAAAACAATTTTTTTTACAGTTGAGCTTCCCTTGGTGGAATTAATCGGCTTAAGTATCACTATTCTAATTATGAATAATTGAATCTGAAGCATTAGATGTGATTCCACAGGGATGTCGTCAACTCCCGGTGTTAGATTTGAGATGTTCATGCGCACTCTGTTTTCTGTTTAAAACATATGATTGCATTGTGTGGAGAGTCATCTATTATTCTATTTTTTTTTTTTTTTTTGGTGTTGTTAAGCCTACAGGCATGTCTCCGAGGATCGATCTGTTTGTCAGGTAGTTAATAGCATATTAAGTTCAATGCACATAATTTTTTTTTGCAATAAAAAGTAATTAAATTTCATAATGTGGGTCTTATGTCTGCAACGTCATCTCGTCATCAATGTTCAACCCCCTGAACACTTGTGTTGTACTACTTGTTTATTAAAACATATTATATATTTATTTATTATTATTATATTATATTTAGTTCTTTTCTTATTTATCATATTACTTATATACATTAACAAAAGGTTTATTTCTACAGGGCCTTATTCACTGTTCCAGTTACATTATTATTATTTTCGTCAATATTACTTGTTGTTAAACCAAACACATAACATTTTTTATACGGGTTTTGTGGGCTTAAGTCGTGGTAGTTGCGTTAAGTTTGTTTCATTCCATTTCGGTAAAGGGATCTTATTGGTAACATTAAAATGAATCTTGGACATTTGGAAAACGAGGAACTTCAGGTGGAATTAGAAATTCGGGGAATTTCATCCACACCACGGTCGATAGACATGTTGATCGCGAGTTTGGAGGAGGAAAGGAGATTTCCAATTCTCGTCCCAAACCAACCACACCATAGTGCTGTTCGTAACAGTGCACATGAGTTAAAATTGTGTATGCTAAAAATGAATCGTGTTCAATCGGCTTTGACCCTAGACGGCGTAACTCATGAGGATCTTGAGTCGGCCCAATCTCGTCTTTTGCATGTACAGGGTCGTCTTAGACGATTGAATAACGCTGGTCTGGAGGTACCAGGAGTAGGAGAATTGTTAGTTCGCATTAAACAAATTGGCGAATCTCTGAGAGATGCCATGTTTAGTGGTCATTTTTCCCCAGCCTTGGCTAGTTCAACAATCCGTCAAGTACGATCTTTCGAGGAAGTCCAAAATCATTCTGATTCTCAAAAACATCCCGTAGTCGGTAATAGTTCGGTTTTTGCGACTCCGCAGTTTAATAAAATAGTGAGTGAACCCGCTAATACTTCAACCACAGAGAAACCTATAGAGCACATCAAGAATAAAAATCCAATTGGTGAGCCCAATGACATTATGCCACAATTGATAGCCAGTTTTGATACCTTGTTAAATAATTTCAATAACAAATTAAATATGGTTGATCAATCAAATATGAATACCAATAATAGCAACAGAGTTGGTTTTCAGCAGCAAAACAATAGAATTGACGATCGTACATTGACACATACTCTCACTTCTTGGAACCTGAAGTTTAGGGGTGTTGCGTCGGATATTCCAGTGGAGAATTTCGTGTTTCGTGTGGAACATATGGCAAGAGCATCCAACATACCATTGGACCGCTTAGTTGAGATAGCCTCTTGTTTACTCACGGAGAGCGCGTTAGACTGGTACTGGACGTTCCGACAACGCCACACTAATATGTATATCAGTTGGGAGTGTCTAAAACATTACTTAGTAGATCGATTCCAAACACAGTCAAATGAGAGGCATGTGAAACGGATGTTGGAACAGAGGAAGCAAAAATATCCAAAAGAATCATTTATCGAATTTATGGATGATATTTATAAAATCGCTTTACAGTCTAAAAATCCGATCCCAGATGCCGAAATTCTGTCAATCTTAATTAATAACATGCGTCCAAGACTCAGAGAAAAGTTTGTCGATCGAGAATTTCAATCCATAAATCAACTAGCGATTGAATGTCGTCGAGTTGAGCAATTATGGCAAGAGCTTGGAATTAATCCAGAAGGCGGTTTAATGGCAAAAGATCGCTTCGTTCATGAAGTAGAATCGGTCAATAACATTCCCGCCAGCATTTCCAAACCTAAACTTCAGTTCAGTGACCAATTAAATTCGGTAGGCACAGTTGCTAATAATAGCAGTACGTACCTTCGTTCTCCGCAACAAGAGAACATACCGGCTGTTTCATTGATACGAAATCCAGTATCAAATAATCAAACGTATATGCAACCACAGAATGTTTATCAGTTACATTCGATGGGAAATTACGAGGCTGAATTGGGTGCGATTAATAATTACAATCGTAACAGCATTCAAAATCAAGCTAAGTTACCGTATATTAATCGTGTTTGTTGGAATTGTAAAAATCCAGGTCATTATTTTCGTCGATGCAAGGCACCCTTTAGGAAGTTTTGTTTGGTCTGTGGGAAAGATAATTCATCTTATGCGGAGTGTACAAATTGCAATTCATCAAACCAGGGAAACTGGCAAAAGAGGGAATGGGTATCTCGGGAGCCCAACCCTCAACACTCGAGCCTCCCGATCAAAAACAAGCAATTCGAGGATACCGCAACCAACACGGACCCCGAATTTTACAAACGGTTGAGCAATCAACCGAAGTCGTAAATAATCCAGATTTCCAACTTTCTAATGACTACGTCTCTTTTAATCGTAAAAATCAAAATTCTTTCCATCGTGCATGGTTATACTTTAAAGAAAAACGTAAAATTCAGAAACTAATTTGTGCTTCATTAATTTCGGCTGAGACTGATGGTCGTCCTTACGTAACAGTAGAAATTTTTAATCAACCTATAAGGGGTTTACTTGATTCAGGAGCTAGTATTAGTCTTCTTGGGAAAGATTGTGAGAAATTATTATCCATCGCGGGACTTCCCTTCCATCACGCGCCTTCTACAATTTCGGTCGCCAACGGATCAAAGGAACGCATTTTGGGATATATAACAGTAAAAATGCGCTTCAACAACCACGAAAAATCCTGTCGATTATTTTTAGCACCAAATTTATCCCAATCGTTGTATCTCGGAATTGATTTCTTTAATCTGTTCGATATAAAAATTCAAATTAATGAATTACATGTTCCACCACCTTCTGATGATCTTCCTGAAAACGATTCTTTTGTTGACCCTGAAGAATCACTTTTGAAGGATCTTCTACCTCAACAGCAGAAAGATCTTGAGGAAGTCATTGCGATGTTTCCTTCTTCAGTCCATTTGGGTCTGGGACGTACAAACCTTGTGAGCCATTCGATAGACACTGGACAAGCTAAACCGGTTAAGCAAAGGTACTACGCGGTATCGCCTGCTATTCAAGCTCTGCTGAACCAAGAACTCGATAGAATGATTGGTTTAGGAGTGCTTGAAGAAAGCTCAAGTCCTTGGTGTTCACCAGTAACCCTGGTAAAGAAATCAAATGGTAAGGTAAGGTTGTGCCTGGACGCCCGAAGGGTTAACGATGTGACAGTGAAAGATGCCTACCCGCTACCAATTATTGATGGAATACTGAGTCGTTTGGAGAATACGAATTTCATATCCAGTTTGGATTTGAAAGACGCATTCTGGCAAATACCACTCGACAATGATGCCAAATGTAAGACCGCTTTTACGGTGCCGGGTAGGCCATTGTATCAATTCACTGTGATGCCCTTCGGGTTGTGTAACGCGCCACAAACTATGTGTCGGTTGATGCATAGGGTGATTCCTCATGAGTATCATGATCGAATTTTTGTCTACCTTGACGATCTTCTGGTTACAGCGAATACTTTTGAGGAACACCTTGTGCTTCTCCGACACGTGGCTGAGTGGTTGCGCAGCGCCAATCTTACCATTAATATAGAAAAAAGTAGGTTTGTACTAAAACGTTTAAAATATTTGGGATACGTAATTGGAGAGGGGTGTATTCGAGTAGATTTGGATAAAGTACGGGCTATCGAAGAATTGCCTCTTCCACAGACGGTAAAACAGTTGCGCCGTTTCCTCGGTATGTGTGGTTGGTACAGGCGATTCATTGCTAATTTTTCTTCAATCTCTGCACCACTCACTGATCTATTAAAGACCAAGACTAAATTAGTTTGGAACGACGAAGCACAAAGCTCCTTTAGTATCCTAAAACGGTGTCTTACTTCTGCTCCAGTCCTTGTGCATCCCAATTTTGAATTGCCTTTCTACATTCAAGTCGATGCTTCCTCGAGAGGCATAGGTGGTGTTTTGTTTCAAAAGGTGGGTGAATCCGAACATCCCATAGCGTTTTTCTCAAAGAAACTGAATGGTACTCAAAGAAAATATAGTGTCACAGAACTCGAGTGTTATGCTGCCGTCCTTTCAGTAAAGCATTTTCGACATTATATCGAAGGGTTTGAGTTCACCATAATTTCCGATCATGCGAGTCTTCGTTGGCTCATGAATATGTCGGATCTGTCGGGTCGTCTGGCTAGATGGAGTCTGCAACTTCAATGTCACAAGTTTAACATCGAGTATCGAAAGGGACCGCTAAATGTGGTACCCGATGCGCTATCGCGCACATTTTGTGATTCATTGACCGATTGTGTTGATTCGAATGAGGATTGCAGTAATTGCTGGGTAGATATGAACTCTCCAGCGTTCCATGACGAGGAATATATCAACTTGTTGGAAAAATACCAACATCTCGAGAATGTCGATTCGAATTTCAGAGTTGAAAATGGTAAACTGTTGATATCCCAGGCATATGGTATACGATATACACACACCGATATTTCGAATTGGAAATTGGTTATTCCCAAAAGTTTGATTCCATCTGTCATTCATTCGGCGCACATACCCATCGCTTCTGGTCATGCAGGTATTTATAAAACGCTCGAGAGGCTCCAGCGTTATTATTTTTGGTTCGGGATGGCTGATGATGTTCGAAAATTTGTGAATGGTTGTACTATCTGCAAAATGTCTAAAGCAACCAATTCTCTGACACGACCACCAATGGGTATTTCCGCGCTGACTATGCGTCCATTTCAGAAATTATACATTGACTATTTGGGTCCATATCCACGCTCTCGAAATGGAAATACTTGCGTATTGGTCGTACTGGACCACTACTCCAAATTTATACGCCTTAAAGCCTTTCGAGATGCATCGTCAACCTCATTGTGTGAGTACCTGGAAAAGGAAATATTTCTTCTTTATTCTGTTCCTGAAATAATATTTTCTGACAACGGAAGGCAATTTCAGTCGAATCTGTTCAAAAACCTACTAAATAAGTACGGGATTCAACATACCAAAACACCTTTTCATTCTCCTCAGAGCAATGCTTCTGAACGAACGAATCGTACTGTTCTACAAACCATACGTGCATATTTGGGTGAAAATCACGTCACTTGGGATGTGCATCTCGATCAGGTGGCTTCGACTCTTAGAAACGTTGTTCATTTATCCACAGGGTATTCTCCACATTATCTCGTGAATGGGCAGCATTTAATAACTCACGGTTCTGAATATGAACTTCGTCGTTTGTTGGGGTGTGAAAATGAGCATGAAGTAAGTTTAAATCTAAGATCGGCACGATTAGATTTGATTCACAATAACGTAATAAAACATTTACAACAGGCTCACATTAAGTCCGAAAGGTATTATAACCTTCGAAGTAAACCACGAGAATTGACAGTGGGGCAGCGCGTTTTTGTCAGGACATATACTCAGAGTGCAGCGTCTAGACAATACTCGGCAAAATTTGCTCCAAAATTTGTGCCTGGCGTCATAACCGCAAAAGTTGGCAATGTTGCATTTACCTTGCAGGACGAAACAGGTAAATTATTAGGCACATACCATGCTAAAGACATACGCACATGAAGCACAATCACAAGGCGGGTTTTGAGACATCTCAGGGTGTGAGTCGTCCCCACGATGTAACGATTCGGTCAATAAAGAAAAGGCTCTCTCTTGAAGATATTGGTTATCCTGAAACGGAACAATTTTTCTATTCTTCAATAAATGTTTTTTTTTTACTTACGGAGCGATAAACTTCTGATTGTTTTGGTGTAATGACAGCTCCTTGGCTGCCATCTGGGTAAAATGCTTCGTATTTAATACACTGCTAATCGAAAGTGGTTGGTAGGGATAATTAACGAGAGGTTCGCGCAATGCACGTTTTATTAAATTGAGCGCTGTAAGCGAATTTTTGTTTCTTGGTATTTTTTTTCAGTGTGTGGTAAAGAAAAAAAAACAAGAAAAAAAAAGACGAAAAAATCAGTCGATAACTAGAGCTCGATTTGAATAAAGTGTTGGATGTTGCCCAAGCAAAAAAACAAAAATTATAAAAGTAAAACAGATACCAAAAATTTTATTTGTGCGTATTCCCAAAGTTCGGGGAAAAAGTGATTTTGTTTGTGGTGTCGGACAGAAATCGATTAAGCACAGTATAATTGGTTTGTTTGTCTTCGAAAAAAATTATAAGAATTGTGCGAGAAAGTAAACAGCGTGTCCACGCGTCAGCATATTTGCGCGTATTTGCCAAAGATCGGAAAAAAAAAAAACGTGTTTTTTTTTTTTTGGCGAACAAAAATACAATAATTGTTCGAGAAAGAGCAAACCGCGTGTCCACACGTCAGCATATGTGCGCGTATTTTCCAAAGTTCGGAAAAACGTGATTAATTGTTCGAGAAAGAGCAAACCGCGTGTTCACACGTCAGTATATGTGCGCGTATTTTCCAAAGTTCGGAAAAACGTGATTAATTGTTCGAGAAAGAGCAAACCGCGTCATCCACGCGTCAACATATTTGCGCGTATTTTCTGAAAGTTCAGGAAAAGAAAGGAAAGAGCGCATCCACACGTCAGCAGATTTGGGTTACAGCATTTTTTTTGTGTTGGGGAAAAGAAACAACAGTTCAACGATTGCACGAGCAGGAACGGTGCATCAGATCACGGCATTGATACCCGAGTAAGGTTTCGGTTATACAGATACCAGGGCGTCAACAGATATATTTAGCTGCGGATCCAGAGCCTGCATATTGGTATCAAATTAGTTTGTAAGTTTTCTTTGTGTATTTATTATTATTATATTGGTCTAATTTACTTTATATGTACTCTGATACTTGAATTGGTTATCGGTTTTTTTTGTTGTTTCTATATAATTTTGTGCCACGGAGGAGGGCAGTATTTTTTTTCGTCATTCATTTTAGATTCCAGTGGCGGGTTCAGAGAGCTCAATGGACTCTACACCGGAGGCAGTTCGGCATTAAACGTGATAAATACATCGTCTCGCTCGGATATAATTATCATATTGATAACATTTTTTTTCTCGGTATTATATCGAAACAAGAGAATATGAAAAAAAAACGAAACTTTCATAATTAATTGGTCAATTGTATTTTTTTTTGTATTATATCGAGTAGAGAAAAAAAAAAAAAAAAACCAAAAATTGTTTAAAAAAAAAACTAAAGTTTATATACATTTAAAACTATAGAAAATATAATGTTAAATTTATGTCAAGGGATAATTGAAATGAAGTGTCATTAATTTCTTTGTGTGTTCAGCGGGGTTAACGAGATGATTGGAGGGACGGGCAGACGTAAGTAAAACTAATTACATTCTAGCAGTTTTTAGGTCTTGCGAGACACCACCAACGGAACCCACCCTCGACTGAGAGATAGCCGCAAACGCTGCAGGTGGTGATTGCAAGATGTCTGTTTACGAGGAAGGACATACGAACCGGATCGTTACAATGGGACAGGGGTTCCCATCAAATGCTAACAAGTTTATGGTTCCCATAGTCTGTGAATCGTAACAAACTTTTGTGTATTCTTCCACCCACTCTCAATATACCTTCTGCATCGACGAATGGCGACAAACTAAGTATATTGCTACTGCCCGGCAGATCCCGTTTAGACTTTAGATATTCGATTTGTTTATTGAACACTGAGTGCTGTACGACTTTAATCAATATTTTCATCGCATCAGACAACTCAGATGGTTCTAATGACCCGAGGTTTCTTTTGACTTTATTTTCCTTCCTTGAATTGTGTATAAAACGTTTGAAATATGCAACAACACGAACCAACCTTGGTAATCGACTATAATTTTCAATTAAAAAAATATCTTTATACAACATGGCCAAAAAGACTATGTCCTGTTTTTTTAAATCAGGTAAATCCAAATTCGACTTTACAAATTTACTTGGCCAAGCTATTTCAGGTTCCAACAAAAATGCCGGCCCTCTGAACCACTGTAAATTTCCTTTTAATTCCGCTGGCATAACGCCTCTAGATAAAATATCAGCAGCATTGTTTTTGCTGTCTACATGCCCCCATGACATTCCTACTGTCAATTCTAAAATTTGGCATACACGATTAGCCACATATGAATTCAACTGATACGGGGTCAACTTTAACCATGCCAATACAATACTAGAATCGGACCACAAAACGGCTTTCCCTACTTCGATATTCAAAGAGTCTCTTACTTTACTTACCAGATTAGCTAGAAGCAACGCCGCAGTGAGTTCTAATCGTGGAATTGTAATTACCTTTAATGGGGTTATACGGGATTTGCTACACAAGAGATTCACAGTAACCTCATCATCAGAATTTATGCATCTCAAATAAACACACGCACCATAAGCTTTCTGTGAAGCATCAGCGAACCCATGTATCTCAGTTCGAACTGTGTCTTTCAGGACAACACATCTTTTTATTTCAATTGTATCTAACGAATCCAAGCTACTATGAAACTGTCCCCATATCTTTTGCAAGCTACTTGGAATCATTTCATCCCATCCGAGTTTACTTAGCCAAATCTGCTGCATTAAAATCTTGGCAGTGACTATAACCGGAGCTATTAGCCCTAACGGATCAAACAACTTTGCTATATTTGATAACACGAACCTTTTTGTAACTAAATTTGTAACGTGAACCTTACCAACATTAAATTTAAACGTGTCGTTTATAGAATTCCAAATCAAACCTAACGCCTTAATAGCTTCGTTTGAATCAATTAAATGTTCCCTATTTTCGATTGGGATATTTTTTAATAATTTTGGTTCGTTAGAAGTCAATTTCCTTAAATTCATACCTGCGCCCTTGAACATTTTGATCAATTGATCTTGAATCTCTAATGCTTCATCTATATCATTACTACCACCCAAAAAATCATCGACATAAAAATGATCTAAACTTGCCCTGGCTGCCAATGGATACTGGTCCTTCTCTGCAATGGCCAATTGAACAAGTGTTTTAGTTGCCAAATAGGGTGCAGCCGACGTACCATACGTCACAGTCTGCAATTCAAATTCTTTTATTTGGTCTTTTGAATCCTCGCGCCACAATATCTTCTGCAATGGTGTGTGCTTTTCACAAACATTAATTTGTCTGTACATTTTTTCAATGTCCGTTGTATACGCGTAGACAAATTTTCGAAATCCTAATATAATAGAAAATAAGTCTTTTTGCACGACAGGACCTACCAAAAGTACATCGTTGAGAGACAAATTGGTCGATGTTTTCGCCGAAGCATCGAAAACCACTCTCAGTTTGGTGGTAGAACTATCCAATTTAAACATGGCATGGTGCGGTAAGAAATATTCTAATGAATGCTTATTATTTATTTGACTAACCCTCATATGACCTAAACGGTCGTATTCCCGCATGAAGTCAACGTACTGTGTTTTGAGATTAGGATTTCTATCAAGTCTTTTTTCCAAATATTCAAATCGTTTCGCTGCCATTTCTCTCGAATCCCCCAAACAAACAAAAATTTTCTTTCAAAGGTAAATTTACTCTGAAACGACCATTTTCATCCCTCGAATATGTATCAGCGTATAACTGTTCACAATGTTTCTCTTCTAATGTTAAAACTGGTTTGAGTTCACATGATTCAGCCTCCCAAAATCTCTGAACCTGTTGATCTAATTTCCGTTCCATATCTACTTGAGCGTCATTTGACGACAAAAGAAAATTGAAACTATTTTCGTATTTGCCACCAATCACCCATCCGAAAATCGTGTCATGCAACATTGGCAAATTTTGTGCCAGTATTACACTTCCGTCTACTAGTACATTATAAAATAGCTCAGCGCCTAATAAAACATCTATTGAACCCGGAATATTAAAATTAGGATCAGCTAGCACTATACCCTTTGGAATATGCCAATTGTCAATACTTATATACTCAGAGGGCAAATTATTTGCTATTTCGGGTACCACAAGGAAATCCACTTTGCAATCAAAACCATTAATTCGAGAATTAATCTTTGTAATTATCTCATTTCTAATATCTGTTTTAGTGTTATTTAAACCTGCAATTGAATGTGTTATAAAACTTTTGGATATTGCCAATTTGTTAGTCAAATCTGCTGAAATAAAATTAGATTGCGAAGCCGAATCAAGTAACGCCCTACACACATGACTTTGACCTTGTGAATCTAAGATTCCGATCATGGCTGTTGAGAGCAAGATCTGTATCTTTTTATTATCCTTATGACAATATAATGTGATTCCATTATTAATGTTACCTGTATTCTTATTAGGTTCTTTCGACATATTTTCCGAATGAAAACTACCCATGCCTCTACAAGGTGTCTTATTATGCACATTATTTGATTCGCTCGCAGATTTATCTGCTGATTGCATTTGTAAAAACTTATTATGTTTTTTATTGCAGTACACGCATCTAGGTCCCCTACATTCAAATGCTCTATGTCGTCCCTTTAAACAATTAAGGCATAAACCAATCTGTCTAGCTTTTTCATAACCCTGTTCGGCGGTTAAATTTAAAAAATTTTCACATTCTGTAATAAAATGATTCTGCCTACAAATTCCACACACATACGATTTAATTGTATTTGATATTTCAGATGTCACGAACGATTTAGAATGAGATTCTTTCCTTTTATGGTTTGATGAAACACCTATTTCTTGTTTACTATTATCACCTAAAGCGGCTAAAATACGACAACGACCTTGTAAGAAATCTACCATTTGTTTCCAAGTTGGGTTTATATTTAATTTAAATTCGTTTTCCCATAATTTCCTAGTTTCCTTATCTAACCGTTCTTTAATCATATACACTATCACCACGTCACTTAATTTTTCTCCCAAGTTTTCTAGCTCACGTAAATTTCTTAAACTATCATCTAAAAGTTTTTGTAATTCATTCTTGGATTCCCTTTGAACTGGCTTTAAATTGAAAAATGACCGAACATGTTTGTCAATTATCGATTTTTTATCGTCATACCTTGAAATCAAAGCATCCCAAGCGAGTTTGAATCCATCGTCACAAAATTCTATTTCATGAATCACACCTTTAGCTTCACCATCTAAATTGCCACTCAAATAATACAATTTTTCTAAATCCGACAATGCTAGATTGCCAGCTACCATTATTCTAAATGAATCTCTAAATTGAAGCCACTTCTCTAAATTACCATTAAACCGCGGTAATGATATTCTTGGCAATTTTATCGAATGCGATTTTCCTACTGATGTAAGCTGTTGTGGTATTTCAAATTGCGGTTGTGACTTGAAACATTGATTTGTGAATTGCGATGTTAAACAAGTTTTTGGGTTTACCGTTGCACCTGTTTCATTATTCGTTACGCTAGAATCTCTCCTCGATAACGGTCTATCAGGATTTGATTCTACATTGAGCTCTTCCATCTTTGTCTGCTGTAACGTTTCAGCCTTATCGATTTCTGATGAATTCTTTTATACTGCTCTAATTCCTTTTTATACAAAAACTGTAACTCAAAAAATGAGTCCTAAAATTCGCAATTATCTAACTCAATCCCCTCTAATTCTGTTTCATCCTCTAACTCCGATGCTAAATCAACCAGCTTACCATACACCTCAACATAACTACCTAAACAATCGTCCAATTTTTCATAACGGCAATTCAAAAGAAATTCACTCTGTTCATTCTCCTCGACAAAATTATCTATATACTTCTTCAGAGTACTGAACCGTATTTTCACACCCGATCGTTTACGAATTAACTTTTTAATTTCTGTTTTCACGTATTCGACATCCATTTCAACACAATTCAAGGTTAGGAAACCGAACTCAAAATCTATCATATTATTTTTAATGCTATCGCGATATCGCACCAAATATCTAAAATCCTTCACCAAAACTACCAAACTATCGCAATAAATACCTGTTAGTTATTAATCACCAATTAATAATGTTCAATCTTGATGATCACACCGCCGCACCATATTTCTTCAATGTTATTTACTTGCTCAACATGCGGTTATAACGGTTTCTCGATCTAAACTCCAGTTATAATTTTTTCTACACAAATACGAAATACGTATATCCGCTCGATGGACCAAATGTTTAATCGTATACTTAATTTTCTTCTTCTTGTGTTTTGCACTATATTATTTTCTTTTTGGGAAATAAAAAGCCACGGTTTAATTTACATTTATTCCAATATAATTTTATTTTTCTATTTTTGTGGACTGTATGACAATGACTATATAGTATACTATTCAACGGACTCCAACGGTTCTATTTTCTCTCGATGTTCTCTCGTTCTATCTTTCTTTCCTTTTTTATTATTAGTGTATTCTAATGTTATACATTTTCCAAAATAGTTAGTGCATTTTTAACCGCATAGAATCATAACAGGATAACTGAAATCACGTGTTGTAACATTTCAAACCATAATTCAAACGTAATTGTTATTTAATTAAATTGGTTTGTGCAGCCTTTTTACAATATTAAGAAAGGAATATTATGAAAAGTGTAACAATTCACTGATTCAACTAACAAAGTTCATAAAAGCAAAAAGTTCCACATTCTAAAACCTCTCCCCAAAAATTTTATTATATTTTATTTATGTCATTTAAATTTATTTCGAAATTCAAGTTAAATTTACTCCAAATAAAAAACAAGGAAAAAAAAACAAATAAATTTAATAACACTTTTAACAATACCTTTCTAATTGCAAGGTTTTAAATTTTTAAGTCAGAATTAGCTATTCTATAAATTGTTTTTTGTTTTGGTTGTTTTGTCCAATTTAAAAACGTAACTAATGAATATTCAACAACGTTTTTATAACACCATTGCAAAATACCCTATTTTTATTTTTGTGTAGTAATCCAAAAGGATAATTTATTTAACCTTATCTTCCACAGTTTTTTATCACAGTTTAGATACACTATACACTTTCACCTTTTTATTTATTTCTGTCTTTTAAAAGTTGTTTGCCATGCTTTTGCGTTTTATGTTTTTATGAAGAAAAAATCGCGTGAATCTGAATTAAATGGGACGAACATCATTATAAAATGTTTAACAATGGTTTTAAATTGGGACCCTCCTCATATGAATAATAATTTAGTGCATTGAAAGCTGATTTTTATTTTCAGTAATTTCAATCGTTTATTAGAGTGCTTTTGTTACAATCCCAATTTTATTTGAATTTAAACTGCAAACTGTGGAAAACAAATTTTCATCCGTAAAATATTTTTTAGGAAAATGCAAATCATTCTTGCATGAATTAAATGCATATACAACAAAATGAGGAAACGCATGGCGAATTTTTAAAACTCGATCAATAAAAAATTCTAAATTTGTACATATATTCGCTGTGATGAACTATCTGGCAAACATTTATTTCATATCGTTTATAATCGTATCATAAAGGAATTATTTTTGATCTGATCAAAAAATAAAAAAGTAAAAATGTAATTTTATAATTACAAAGTTGACAAATTGTTCACGTATTGTTAAATTAATTAAATTTGGTGATAGATTAGTGTACGAATACAGAAAACAGAACTTGTCGTACAACAAATTAATTTTTTATTTGTCGTAAGAAGTTTAGCCTAAACACACTCTTAAACCCTTTAGGCAACACTTGACCAAAATATGGATCAATTGAGGATCAAACAAACAAATTGGAATTTAGGACTCTCTATGCCGAAAATTCTTGTTATTGGTACTAATGGGGTTAAAAACTAAATTTTCAAAAAGTTTAAAAAAATTATCTTGTATATTTTCAATTTAGAATATTCAAACCTTTGGCAAATTAAAATTAAATTATTTAACCTATCAATCAAAATTAACAAATATTTGATTTTGCTACCGCATCTATTACTGTCAAAGATCATAATGACTTTCAATATGCTATATCCTTTCCGATAAAGTAAAATTACTTTCTGAAATGCCGTTTTAATTTTATTTTATTCGCAACTTTCAAATAAAATAAAATACAAATTTCAACAAAAGCCAAAATTCTTTCATCTAAAGAAAAAAAACATTAATTTTAAGTAAACATATGCAATAAATACATACTACATATTATGTACTTTTTTAAGGAAACACATTTTACCTAAATACGTGTCATGAAATTTTAAAACGACCTAATAAATAATTCGCATACCCCACAAAAATACCTTACAACTCAAACCAACCAAAACAAAACGAAAAAAGTCAAATTTATCAAAAATGATATAACCTCACTTATTTCGACAAAACCATATAATCAGTCATAAATAAAATATTCTATCTATATAACGTATATTAGTCCAAATGTGTTTATACGAAAATAAAACTTATGATTAACAGACAAATTGATTTTATCAGATAACAAGAGTTTTTGTATTAAATCAAAAAGTATTTAATTTGGTTGACTAATTTTTTGGTTGGTCAATTTTCTAAAATGATTGGATGATAAATGATACTTTTTGAAATTTTGTAGATGGAATTTTAATAATGTACCTATATCAGACGTACAATGTAATAAATTGTTAAAATGACAAAATGATTATATGTGTACTGAATGTATAGCCACAAAATAATTTGGGATTACATATTTTATAAGTCGCATGGTCAGCAATTTAACTACCAGATATGTATGTAACCAATTGGTAAGAAAACAATTCACCTGTAGAACTCATTGAATAGCACGGATAAAAGCAGATACCAATTATAAATTAGTCAGAATATATGAAGGTTCGCGCGTTTAACAACTGACGATGGAGTAGTTACATCACACAATTTATTTGTTTACATAGCTTAAAAGTGTATCTCTTCTTAGATTTTATTCTGATTTCATTTTTATGGCAAAAACAAGATAGATTAACAGCCAAAATATTACAGCTACGAACTAGAAATATTGGCGGTAATTAGTATTCTTAAAATTAAAATAGAAACAGCATCCACTCCAAGAATTTAAATCCGCTTGAATCTTAAATCTTCAAAAACAGAGCGGTAATCTAAGAGCAACCTATCAACAATGGCGGATGGATTAAATGGAAACGAGGTATTACGAGAACTTCTTTAACACGACTAAAATAAATACATAAATTCAAATATCTAAAGGACTAATTACAAGGTGATGTATTTAACCTAATTCGACACTGACCGTCACTGAAGCAAATTAGATGAAGATATGGGTAAAATTATACAGCATAATACTGTTAAAGATCAGATATTTAATTCATTGATAAAGTAGTTCTTAAATCAAACATAATCAAATGGATGTCGTAAATCGGTGAAGTATCTGGCAGATAAATTAGACGAAGTGTTGCGAGGGCTAAAGGCGTTGGGAATAGAAGCAGAACAACTACAAAAATGTGATTTTGAAATGAGAAGCGCTTGGGAATTAGAAAACAAAAAGCTTTCCCAAAAATAAAACTCTATTAAAAATCCTGGTTAAGCAAACAAATATAATTTGAAAGGGCTGAACTTTATCAATCAAAACATAAGCAGCCGAAACTCTATATGACAACCGTGAACATGAAAGCTCAATCTTCATTGTCGAATGTAAATTTGAAAAGACAAAGTGTAATAAGACGCAGACACTTTCACTACAGTTGTGAAGAATTTACCAAACTACCTTTGGAAGCCAAAAAAGAATTTAGATTAAGCAAACAATTTTGATTCATTTGTATGAAATCATCACATTCATGTCGAGACTGTAGGTCTAAGTATAGATGTACCATTAACAAAGGCCGCCAGAATTCATTATTACATATTCTGCGAGCACTAATTTTAACGGATATAAAAGAAGATTTAACCAGTTACTCAGCTGCTATATGAGGAGGGATTGTATTGTTCATTGAGTGCGTTATTTTCGGTTGATATAAGTATAGATTTTCTGGTACTGGTTGGTTGTTGCAATTCCGATGTGGTTTTTTCATTCTCCTCTGAGGGGTGTAGTACCATAGGTGAATTCATAGGGGACGGCTGTAAATAATTACCCGTTCCATCAGGTAAAGCACGTGGACATAATTGTCGTTGGTGTACTATTTTCAGTTTGCCTTCGTACATGATGATATAACAATTCCCAATGAGTCCCAAAATGGTTTGTTAAGCTTTACCCAAACGGGGTCTTTAGATTCGAATATTTTTGAGGGAAACTTCAAATTTGTTGAACCGGATGTAATCGGTGAATCTCTATATTTCGGACGCAATTGACTTAATAACGTTCTAGGCGAATACTTAAGTAGAGATTCCGCCGAACTTTTTAAAGTATTCGGTGTGAATTTTAGTGCAAATCGGTCAACCGGAAATGGCCACCCTCATGGGCCAGAAAATTTATTTTGCAAATATTTCAGAAGTGCAAATGGAAATGAGCACATTGTTCTAACGCAATCAGACATCTCAATATACGCAGTTTAATTAAACATGACGACGAATTATGTCTTCTTTTGAAAAATTGGATCTATATGTAGACATACTTTGCATTTCTGAGTTGTGGTATTTCTGATATGATGATTCATATTTCGGGGTACAATAATTTTAGGTTTGATCGGCCTGCTGATCGTTGAGTGAGGAGAAGGGGGGGGGGGGGGGCTGTGTTAATGCAACCGATATCTACTTTGAAAGTAAAGCAACGCAATATTGCACCAATAGGAAGAGCTGAGCTTGTTACAGCTGAAATTTCTTGTTGTACAGGTAAGCTATTTATTGCTACATTTTATATATGTACCTCCACCGTTTAATGCGAATGACATTTCTGATGTACTTCATATTCTGTTAGATTTAGGAACAATGTATGATAAATACATAAAATTAGGTGATTTTAACTCTATTAATTGATCCGTCCAATATTTTACATGAACTATTGAGAAATTTAGATCTATTTCACATTACTTGATTTAATTATTACTTCTTAAGGACAAAAATCGCATATTTTACAACATGGGCAACTGTATGTACCATCTACCATGGATATTCAACCAGGATCTCGTTTTTATGCAATACCAATTTAAATATAAATGTGAAAAGCCTGTTCTGGTATATGTTAATGATTTGTCAAACGTTGACGAGAACAAATTTCAGAATTTATTTACCCAATTAAATTGGGACCTTATTGTATGTACTGCTAATATTGACGAATAAATTAATATTTTTAATTACATATAACTATCAGTATTTCTTTTTCACTTGTGTACCTTTAAAAAAGGTTGTTATTAAATATGATTCTGCAGCTGCACCTATGTTAAAAAGTCAAATATTACAAATCATGAATGAAAGATACATAATGTACAAGAAATGGAAACGAACACTGAGATCTTTGGTCTTATCGCGCTACAATAACTTTAAAAAATTGATTATAGTTAAAATACGCAAAGTACATAAAACGAAAATATTATTTTGAAAATTTAAAATCATTTTGAAACAAAACGATTTCGAATTCATTACAGCACCTTAATATTCATTGGAATACATACTTTGTAAAATATCTCAATTAATTAATTTTTCAATTGTATCCTCGAAATGGACGTTTGATCTATGGAAAGTCTAAGGCCTTTAAGTATATTGTCGGTTTTATCAAAGGTTCTTGAGAAAGTCCTCTTTGAGCAAATAACGAACCCGTAAAACAATTTTCGTCCATCGCGACATTTTCGTCCTTAAAAGAGACGAAAAATCTGTTAGAGACGTAAATGTCTACAGCAAAATCATAAAAAATAAAATAAAAACAAAAAGCAGACAGAATTGGCTTTAAATTGCAAAACAGAAACATATTAGAGCCGTAACTGGCCATAAATAAAATTATGAAATACAAAATTGAGACGAACTTTTCCTTGAATCCGAATAAGGAACAAATAAGAGACGAAAATGACCATGAATGAAAATATCAAATCCGAAATAGAAACGAACTTGTCCGTGAATCCGAATAAGAACACAAAAAAGAGGCGAAAATGGTAAAATAACGTGACATTTCCCACTAATAATGTAAACCACGTTTAGTTGCAAATCATCCTTCGTGCGTAACACAATTTATTCAAGTGAAAGTTAAAGTTTAGTTCGATATTACACTAATTGGTAACTATAATTATATTATGTATATTTTTTATTTATTAATTTATTACGTAAGTTAAGTGATGTGAAATGTATATCCAAATGTAACACACAAATGTAATAAAACTGGTTAAAACGGTACCTAAAATATTTAGGTAAGCCACTTTTGCAGTATTCTACCGTGTCACATAAACATCTCGTGTGTCGCCTGTGTTTTTGGCTCAATTTTTGTACATACATTTATTGTAGATAAAATATATGACTCTCTGAATTAATTTCGCCGAAAAACAAACTGTAGCCAAAGCAAGCGTGTTTTGCCTTTGACAATAAAATAATTCCGATGGCGTTTTGTCTTTGAGGATAAAATAATTCCGGTCACCGCTTAGTTCATGCATTCAAACGTGTCATAGTGAGCCTATTTCTACTAATTCTGTCATGATACGAAATTATGTTATATGTTATATTTTCCGGCGGAATTAATTCACGTGAAAATAATTCGGTTCCTCAAAATACAGGGTGTTTTGTACATGAGTTTAAATATTTTCAGGGGTGAATTCTTGATTAATTTCAAGCAAAAAGTTGTTCCTGATGGGAAAATTTTCATTATTTACTAATCAAAATTAATCAAGGGATCACCTCTGAAAATATTTACGCTCAAGTACAAAACAACCTCTATTATGTATGTGCTAAGTTTCCTTGTGCCCTAATTTTTGTATTGTATTTTCATTTTACCTATCATTTAGATCAAAGTTTAAATTATTAATAGATTGTGGCAAATAATTAAATATTCTCAAAAATGCCGGGGTATAGAAAACATATTCTCGAGCTTAAACGTGATTCCCTTAAACGTCGTATAAATCGAGGAAGTATTCTTGCTAATAATAAGATTCAATTAAACTCACAACAAAACAAACTAGTTCAACCTACTACTAACATGAGATCTACCTACGAAAATGCTAATTGTCAGCTACAATCCAATCGAGAATCAAATTTAAATACAGAAAACGATTTTGAAAGCGATGATGATGAAGAGTTTTTATTGGACCACCCTAACGATTATTATAATTGCTATAATCTAAATGATGAAGTGGAACATAATACCGATGGCTCAGAAAAAATTAACACTGATGAGTTATTAATGTTTCTGAGAACGTGGGCATTACAACATAATATTACAATGATAGCTTTAAATGAAATGTTACAATTTTTTAAATCAAATGGATATCCCCGCTTACCAATAGATAGCCGAACAGTATTAAATACACCCAGTCACAAAACAATTATAAATGTAAATCCAGGAAGATATGCGCACATTGGAGTCCGTGTAGCATTGGACAGATTTTTGGCAAACATAGAAAACTTACCAATGGATATATTCATCGATTTTAATATTGATGGTCTGCCAATTAGCAGGAGTTCGAATAGTTGCTTTTGGCTAATTTTAGGCAGATCATCTATCAGCAAACAAATTTTCGTTGTAGGAATTTATCATGGGTTCAAAAAACCTAACGAATTTAACGAGTTTCTTCGACCGTTCGTTGATGATTTAAAGGATATATGTGCTAGTTTTAGTTATAAAACTTGCCCAATTAACATTAAAATAAACAATTTTATTTGCGATACACCAGCAAGGAGTAGTGTTTTGGGAATAAAGTCACATACAGCCTATTTTGGATGCAATAGATGTACTCAAGAAGGAGAGCACATTAAAAATCGGATGACCTTTCCCGAAAATCAAGCAACAAGGAGAACGAATAGCTCCTTTCGAAGTAAATCTGATGAAAACCACCACAATACTATTTCCATTTTAGAAGAGCTTCCCATAAATATGGTTGACCAATTCCCATATGACTATCTTCACGTAGTTTGCTTAGGAGTAGTCAAAAGATTTTTGCGTATGTGGATGGTTGGCACTTCTGAGTCTCTTTTGCTTTCAAGCCAGATAGAACGAATTTCTTGTCGTTTAAGTTCTATTTCACTCCTTCAACCGAGTGAGTTTCAACGAAAATTGAGACCCCTATCTCAATTGTCTTATTTTAAAGGCACAGAATATAGGTGTTTCTTACTGTATGCTTCACCTTTTGTATTACGCAATATATTATCAGAAGACAAGTACAATCATTTTATGTTGTTACATGTAGCAATTCGGCTGCTTTCCACTGATAATTTATCAAAAAATTTCATAAACTTATGTAAAACTATTTTAAATGAATTTATTAATGGGGTAAAGAGTTTATACGGTGCACATCATTTGGTTTTTAATATGCATGCACTTTCGCATTTGCCAGAAGACGTTGATCAGAATGGAAGCATTAACATGTTTAGTTCATTTCCATTCGAAAGTTTTATGTTTAAAATAAAATCATTATTACGAAAAAATAGTCAACCACTATCGCAGATCTACAATCGGCTGATGGAACTAAGTGAAATACCAGAAGCAAAATATTGTAATGACAAAGTATTTCCAATTTTAAAGCGACAAAGGAATATAATTACAAGGGAGAATACAAAAACTATCTTCAAAGAAATTATTTTTAAGGATTTCCGATTAAATAGTAGTAAGCGAGACTGCTGGATTTTAACACAACAGAAAAATATTATTCAGTTTGCCCATGTTATTAAAAAGGAAAATTGTTTATATATTTTTGGATCAGAAGCAACCAAAAAACGAAATTTATTTCATCTGCCAATTTCATCTGATAAGCTTGACATATATGAATCTGATTTAGTAATGGATACGGCAAAATATTGGAAAATTGATGCACCAATCAAAAAATTGTTTGCGATGGAGGCTCAAAATGTGAATTATAGAGCATATTTTCCGTTAGTTCATATATGAATATTCGAAACTATACGAGTAAATTTCTGTAAAACCTACAACATATATTAAAATTAATTAAATCGATACCCAAGATTTATAATTCTAGCTTCACAATGGGCTAGATACTCGATACTCAGATAAGCAGATAAGCAGTTATTTTTTGCGAATTTGCTAGAAATGTTATACACTATAATTTAGCAACCCAATTTGTTTCTGAATTTCAGAAAATGAGATACTTTAACGCACTTTATCGTTTGTGCTGAATACAAAAATATATTTTACTTTGCTAAAATAATCGAGTAGCTTATGCAAGCAAATTTTCGATTAGCAAATCCGCCATATTTATCGATTTGCGAATTGCTAGAGTATCGTGTATCTGGCCCAATATTACTTATTTGCTTTCAAATTCTAGCTTACGAACTCGTACATACTAGGTACATATTTACATACTAAATATTTACTAACTACGTAATATTAAAATAAAAAATGTTTGCGATTATCGAAACGAGCGATACAAATAATGAAAAAGAGGTGTCAATTGTATCGAAAACCTGGATAGATGGAAAAACTGTGTTGTGGCCGGACAAGAAAAACGTTAGACATCTGTTGGAAAGTCATGCAACCCCTACGGAAACTTGGCTTAAATATCCTTATAAATTATTACAAAACAATATAGGTCAGTTATTATTTTATAATTAATATAAATTATTATTTATTTAAAAATTTCATTAATGTTCATTGATAAATATTTCCAGAAACCTTAACTGAAGCCAAGACACGGGAAAGAATGTTTGAGGCATTCTCAAATTCAGAATCTGAAGCGGCTTCTCATCATAAAAAGCAAAAATTTAAAAGTGTGGATTTAAATAACCAATTCGAAGAAATTCAAAACCGTGGTAGTTTCATTATTGATAATATACAACCTATTGCTAATATGAATTTACAAAAAGGTGGGGATATGAATGCAACCATTATAAATGCAGATTTGAACTCGCCGGCAACAATACCAATTGAAAATCAACACAACCATGCTATTATCATAGACATTCATACTAGATTTCTCATTTCATAGTAACTAAAGGAAAAAAACAAAAACTTCTGATAATTCCAATGTATGGTTGTGTTGTGTATTTTATAAGGCAATAATTTTAGAATGCGTTGCAAATATAATACGTATATGCAATACACCGATAATATTTGAATGGAAAATTTTTGTTTTTATTTTCTGTTTTTAGTCAAATGAGAGATCTATTATGATTGTATATGCTATTATTATAGAAAACAATCGAGGCATAAGTTACGAACAAGAAACCATAATTTTTAGTCAAGATATCAATCAGGATGACCATGAAAGCTTAAATGGCAACGACAATCTAGGTAATTTAGAAAATATGCAAAAAAAAATATTTAAAATTAATCTGTCTTTATTAAGGCCAATTGCGTAGGTGTAATGCAACAATAATCCCAAATTACGACGAAGAAGAATCTGGCGTACTACTTCAGGATTTTAACCCAGCAGTTTCCAGTATTTTAACAAAGACTATCTCCGAATTAACGGACGAAATTAAGTTGTTAAAAAACCGAATACATGAAATGGAGAATACTGTTAAACCAATTGTTCATCTTTTACCAGATCTAATAGCCTTCATGAGAAAAAATACCACTAACTCAATTGAAAAAGATCCTTCTTTTAAGTCACCAAAACTTCCATTTTCTAGTATAAATGAAGTAGAGCAATTTAATTTCAGATTAATAGACAGAACCTTCAGCGATCAAATGGTATATGAAAAAAAAGTTTGATTTTAACGTAAACATTCAATTAATGCCATTGAATTTGTAGCTAATTATTCTCAAATCGGAGGTAGAAGGACGAAAAGTAAATAAAAATATTCGTAATATTCTCGAAAAGCTGATCGAACCTGAAACATTACATAAGTTTACATGGACAGGGGCAGTCAATATTAAGAAAGGTATATAACTATGATTTTTTTTGTATTAAATGATCAAGTTTACTAATTATTAATTTCTTATTTTAGAAAAAAATAAAAAGGCATTTTCGGACATGAATCATCTAATTAGTTTAATTGAAACTACCATCAATTGTCGTTTTCAGGAACTGGGATTTCCTGAAATAAGCAAAATCGAATTACGAAAAAATTGTGTCGACGTTTTAAAACGGGCTGCTGAGCGCTATAGATACGGACAAAATAAAGCTATTACTGCCGGTTAAAAATGCCATAATTCGTCATTAGCTTTAAATTATTAATTGAATTTTTATATTTTTGTATGAATAATTATTTTACGTAATCATATACATAGGTGTGTATATTGCATTTAACACAATAATTACATATTATATACGTGTTATGTCCTTAGGATATGTACCATTATTATTATTATTACTTAAGGGCCATGTGGGGGCTCAAGCCACCCCGCACTGCGACCTAAAAGATCTTTTGTGCATCAAGCCCTACTTAATTATCCGTCCAGTCAATATTCAGGCTCTTAATGAACCTGATAATACTACCTAACGGTACGTGATACATACTATCTGGGCTCATTGCTCTCCCTCCTAGATGTTTTAATTATCCGTCCAGCCAATATTCAGGCTCTTAATGAACCTGATAATACTGCCGACCGGTACGTGATACATACTATCTGGGCTCATTGCTCTCCCTCCTAAATGTAATAACATTTACTTCTGCTAGAAGAGCGGTAGCATTGGGACTCAAGGACTTCGAGAGGGCAGACCCACTCCCGTATATTCCTATCCGTGCCTCATCTACCGTTTTGATTTTACTCTTGCGAGTTGCTGGGACATACTATCTGGGCTCATTGCTCTCCCTCCTAGATGTTTACTGTAGGAAGCACTTCTACACGCGTTACATACTATCTGGGCTCATTGCTCTCCCTCCTAGATGTAATAACATTTACTTCTGCTAGAAAAGCGGTAGCATTGGGACTCAAGGATTTCGAGAGGGCAGACCCACTCCCGTGTATTCCTTCCCGTGCCTCGTCTACCGTTTTGATTTAACTCTTGCGAGTTGCTGGGAATAAAAAAGTCGCCTGTAGGTCACCCAGGTTTACTACAGGATGGCTAAATAAAACTGGAGGGTGCCTGGTATCCAGAGTCCGCATATATAGACTGATTAACCTATCAGCCATTCATCCATCGGCATATGCTGTTCCACCTTAGATTAGGGATTTTTGTCAAGGTTTTCTCCTTTAGCGCCGTACTTTAGCCTGTCACAAAAGGCCACATTCTGCCAATTGGTTACAGTTACCGGTGGTTGCCGCGAGGAGGCAGTACGTACACTTGCGCCTACTGGAAGGATACGGAGCCCCTTCCAATAGACGCCAAACCACCAAAAACAACCATATGTATATGTAAGCATGAACTCGTAACATGATTTAAATTTTTCATGAAAACTTTTAATAAATAAATTAATAAATGAATAGTTTTGTTGATCATAATTTATTCGTCTTTTAATTTTTTATATTTACATATCCATATATATTACTACTAATATAAATTTTTCAATTTTTTTTTAATTATTTGTTGATTTCATAATTGGTTTTGCTAATAAAATTTGATATTTTGCCTTATCGTTATCTAGAATTACTATATACTTTAAATTACAATTTTTATGTGATTTCATATCCAATACATGAAATTGAATTGTAGGCCGAACGAGTGGCTTCACGCAATAATTAGTATTATATTATTCCGTGCGTAAATTGCAATTTTTACAAACCATTGCCAAACGACGATATCAACAAATTGTGTCTATTTAAAATGGCAGAATATTTAATTATTTGATTGGTGAACTATCGATAATTAATTAAGTAAATATACAATACATTTAAGTAACAAAAAACTAAAAATTTAAATAAACAACGGAAACGTCTATTTGAATCTCAATAGAAGTGACTAATAAATGTGCACCGGAATAGTCCGACATATCGCAGTCCTTTCCGCCTATATATTGGTGCAACGAAGAAGACTAACAAAAGACTCACATTAAGAAACATTATTTGGCTGTCAATATTGACCTTCATTTGCTAGTCGGATTCGACTACAGCTAATTTGGCAACCATTTGTCCATCGATTGCAACGATCAAATGGAAGACGAATCTGCTGTGACGAAAATGTCTTTAAATTTCGTCCATTTTCCGGCTAAGATTAGACGAACAAATGACTGAACAATTGACCGACATTTGACTTATTTCGTCTCTAATGGTCGTACAGCCAATTTCCAGACTTTTTATGGTCATAATATCTAAAATTGTTTTACGGGGAAGTACATTGATTCAAATGAATTTCTAAGCAGTTATCAATCCGGTATTCGAAAAAATGCAAAAATGCTCTGATAAACGTTACAGATGGCATTAGTCGACTACTTGATAAAACCAATTTGTTTGTCCTACTAATTTTAATAGATTTTTCCAAGGCGTTTAATTTAATCAATCATAAACTGCTTTTGTTATTCTATAATTTCGATCATACTTCAATTAGGTTACTACATTATTACTTAAACGTTGATAAAGGTGTTCCGCAGGATTTTATATTGGGGTTGCCACTGCTGTTCTCGGTGTTTTTTAACGACATTTCTACGTGTATTAATAATTGTTATTTTCATGCTTATTCGTTGTACAGATTTATCTGGGTGGCAATTTTGATCAAATTCAAAATATTGTTGATTTAGTTAATTTAGATTTAATTAATATTTGCCCTCCCTTGGGCTCGTTCTAATGGTTTTATTATTAATGAAATTAAATGTAGTGCAACGCTTATTACTGAATCTAAAAACACATTTACTTTACCGAATATATGAATGAAGTTAATGATCTTGGTCTAGTAATTAATAATAGCTTTACTTGGAACAATCACGTTGCATGGATTTATCAAAAACTAATTCAACCCTTTACAAGTGGCGACTTGCGCCACATTTTTGTCCACAAAGCCTTAGGCTTTATTTGAATAAATCTTTGAGGATGCCTCATATATGTATTGCAATGTAATTTATTGTAATTGCGATGCGATTTCGTTTTATCTGCTCCAAGTAACATTAAATAATTGTGTTAGATACGTGTTTAAGCTGCGGAATATGATCATGTATCGCATTATTTTGGCAATGTATTTGGTACCTCATTTTCTAACGTTTTTTTCTGCCGTGTGGTAATTTTTATTTATAAGTTGAGTAATTTTCAATTAATCAATTGATTTTAATTAATTTTCATTTAATTTTGATGTTTCCAACTAATAGAAAATTCATTCTCAATGATTCAGTTTTACTTAACTGCTTCAGGAAATAGAGTGCATTGTATACCATCAGAAGTTTGTGCTCTTTCACTAAATTTAAGCAAGATTCATTTAAATTTATTAGCAACATGATTTGATCCAGCTCATATTTATTTTTAAATTTAAAAAATTTAATTTGACTTATTTGACTAATATTTATTTTAATCATTTTTAATAATATTTATCATTTTATTTCATTATTTTTTAATGTTATCTTACTATTGTAATTGTTTCTGACTTTAGTATTGTACAAGCTAAGTGCTTACTACACCAATTATTAAATGAATCACTGATTAATGATTATTTATTGTAATCTCTTTTATTAGTGGCTAATTATATACCAAATCATATTTTATTTAATAAATCTTTATAAAAATGTGGCGAATTTTAATTTTTTTCAAACATTTTCAATGCAAAAAATTTTACTAAACACCTCATCACAACTAAAGTTGTTGTAAAAAAAAATAAAAAAAAAAACATAATTTGGTCTTTAATTAGCCACTAATAAAAAAGACCAATTATTAAATAAATATAAATATAAACAAAGTAAGATTTATCAAAAACTATTAGTGGGTCGACAGCTTCTTCATGTATTAATATTTTTGAAGTGAACTTAACGAGTTCAGTACCTTGTAAATCTACTACCTTTCTTTTCATCATTCTGCTGACATTTCTTTATTTCAAATACACACACACACAAATACATTGTACACTATCATCATTATATCACCACGATCCAAAAACATGTTTTCAATATTTTTGTTGAAATATGTTTATAAAGAATTGGCGAAATAATAAAATTATTTTATTCAATAGTACCTATTAAAAAAAAAAAAAAAAATCATAAATATTCATTTATCATAAAAAAATATTTCATTTTAAATAAATACGCAAAAGAATTTTATTATACACAATTTATACAAATATTATTATTTTATATTAAATTTAAATTTAATTCAAAAAAAGAAAAAAATGAATTTTTATAAATAAAATTATTTATTGGGATAAAGAATATTTTTTTTATATGTTCATTATTAAGTTATTATTATTCAATAAAATATTATTAAACAAATGAATATTTGTTTTAATAAAAATAAAGTTTAATAGAATTTATTAAACAAAATATATATCTTTTTAAATTAATTACTTTTGAGTATGTTTTGATTGCCTCTGATTGAATTTTGCATATTCTATATAAAACATTGAAAATCTTAGTATGCTCTGATAATGGGCAAGGGGTCCGAAATATATATTGTTACGATTTTTGTTCGAAGATTTTGTTTGAAATTAAATTTATTTAATCAATTACATTTGGATTCAAACTAAACACTAACCATAACATAGAAATGTGTTATCTTTTTATACATAAAACTTAGCTTAGTAAGTAAAATTGTATTATAAAAAATAGGTTATTAAGTAATTGGAGAATGTTTGCGCTTGTTTTTGAATGGGTCTTCATTTATGATGTTTTTGCTTGTCTGCATATCTGATTGTGTTAACTCTTCCCCGTAATTGGTTGGATGCCCGGTTGATTAATGGTCTTCTTAACATGTTTTTGAATTTACCATTTTTGATGTTTGGCTTTTATTTTTCCCGCGAAAATGACGAGTACTATTATAAAAATGATGAGTGCTATGCCGATGTTCACAAAGTCTGCTTCCTTGCGTCTTGTAAGTAATTTTTGTAGTTGATCCACATTTTTTAGGTACAGGTGATGTAGGTATCGCGGATCTATTTTCACACCTCTGTTGGTGATTTTTTGTTGAAGTACTGTCTAAAGGACTTGTGATCTCCTCATATTTCTGTTTGCAATGGTTGCATTGTTGACCTGAATTGTTTCATTATTGTATTGTATTAGAAAGCTTCCTTCTAGATGTTTCTCCGTGTTGTTGTAGGATATATTTCCTTTAAAGTTACTCAGGAAAATTGTGTTGTCGTTTAGGATATCAACTACCCAGTTTTTATTGAATTGGTAGTTGCATCAGGCATCTAGACCCCTTATAAGCTGGTTGATACAGTGGTCGGACTTTTGTTCTTTCAAATTTGTTAGGAAGCATCATGTCCAATCCAGTTGATTGATCGGTGAGATCGGGATTTTTAAATTTTGAGTTCTGATATTAACTGAATGGTGAATTATTTGAGGTCGAAAACTGCTTTCTCGGTCAATGCTGCCAATTGAATTTGTAATTCTGCTGATCACTTCTTTATCGTTGGCCAAGTTAATGGCATGAATTAATTTGAAGTTTCCATTGATGATTCGCCCAGTGCCTTGTTTGAGGGTTACTATTGGTGTGGCGTATTCGTAGTTGGTAAGTTAGCTTGTAGAGCCCAAGATCCAGAGACTGGAAAGAAAATTTATTGCGTTAAATTTCTTAGTTCAATTTGGTGGACTTGTTTTTCGGAGGTGGTTGTAATTGTGACTTGATTTTCTTTGGCCACAGTCTCTTCTTTGAATTTTGGCTTTTTTTACCTTGTTATTTGTTTGATTGCGGCGTATATTGTTTCTCCAGGCTTATTTTTTTGTTTACTTCTTTTTGTGTTTTCCCAGAAGCAGCAAGAAGAATGATACAATTTCATCTTTTGTTAAAAAAAACATAATTTTTTGTTATTTTTCAAGGAATTCCGGCAGGAATCGGCTTATAAAAAATAATATAAACGATGGATTCGATGGCTTTTTGATGGATTTTGACAAAATGAATTTCGTCAATAATAGATTTTATCATAAATGACAGATTTTGTTAAAAAGAATCGTGACAATGGGTTTCGTAGGCAACCCTGATATCCATTATTCACTGTGAGCAGAGATTAATCATTAACCACTGTCATTCATTTTTGAAATTTTATCTACTAGTCTTTTCTTAAATATTAGTCTTGTAGTCAAAGGCAGCGGCAATATGAAATTTTCATTATACATAATTAAATTGAAATATCAGAAGGAAGCAAAATATTAAAATACAAAAAGGTTACCCACGAAATTCCATTGACTACTAGACTAATATTTAAGAAACGACTACTAGAAAAAATTTCAAAAATGAATAACAGTGAAAGGAAAATGAGTAACAGTGAATAATGGGTGAATTTTATTGTGCCTCCACAACACAAGCACAAACTTGCACAAATTAAAAATATGCAATTTAATAATTATTAAGTTATTTTTTATTCTTATGTTTCTTGCTTGATAGCTTTTTTCGTTCTGCCTTCATAATTTTTTATATACCCTATTTTGATTATTTTATATTTTACACAAAAATACAACGTAAGTCAAATTGCTCTACGTCAATATTAAATATTCTAATATTCAATAGATGGCAGAGCTATACATAAAAATGATTATAATATTTGACAGTTTTTGTTTTGATTTTAGATTTGACATAATTTTCATAAGCAAATCAACTAATGAAAATTAATTTAAGATTTGATTAACTACATTTTAAATTATTTCTTAATTTAGTAACTGGTGATTTTAATTACAATGAGATAAGTATTTATTTAATATATATTAATCGAACAAATTCTAATTATTATTTTATGTTTTCCTTTAGGTTAAATTATTACATCAACTACAACAGTGCGCATACGACTAACGCAATCTAAATTTTGTATATTTTTATAATAAAATGATTCAAATAGAATTAAATTAATTTAACATTAATGATAATAATATCTACTAGCTAAATGTAGTTGGACTAAAGGATTATGCTGCGATATCAGCTATAGTTTAAGATAAGTAGTAACAAGCTCTACTTTACAATTTGAATTAATTCTAGTTTACTTTTCTTTTCTTCGCAGGAAATTTCGCACGACATTGGACATCATTTTTAACATTCTCCCGGCCTTGAATCCCTTGATTCAATTGGTAATCTGCATACCTTGTGAATCGGACGTTTCAGCAATCCTGATTTTGTACGAATATTTATTACTCTCACCAAACCGTCACCACCATGTATTAGGTCGACCACTTTACCCATAAGCCATTTAGTCGGAGGTAAATTGTTGTCTATAATAAGCACGATATCATCGACTTGCATATTTTCTTTTACAGTTTGCCATTTATATCGCGATTGCAAAGCAGTCAAATATTCAATGGACCACCTCTTCCAGAAATGCTGCTTTAATTGCTGGATCAGCTGCCATCTGTCCAACTTGCTGATTGGACAACGTGTCAGGTCAGCCTCCGGGACCAAAACCATCGAATGTCCCAACAGGAAATGGGCTGGTGTCATTATATCTTCAGGGCTATCAGGTATTCCACACAATGGCCGTGAGTTCAATATAGCCTCAATCTCAATAGTGAGTGTCATCATTTCTTCCACCGTAACTATCGTCACACCTACTACCCGTTTAAAATGATATTTGAAAGCCTTCACTGCCGCTTCCCAAAGGCCGCCGAAGTGTGGAGCGTTTGGAGGCATAAAGTGCCACTGGATACTGTCCTTTAATAAAGAATAATAGATCAATTTATTATTTTGTTTTATGAATTTGAATAAGTTTAACAGCTCCTTGTTGGCGCCAATGAAATTGCTCCCACAATCAGAATATAGATCTGTACACAACCCTCTTCGTCCCACAAATCTACGCAATGCAGCCAAAAATGCGCCTGTTGTTAAATCCAATACTAATTCGATATGTACGGCTTTCGTACTTTCACAGACAAACAGGCAAACGTATATCTTGGAAGGCCTTTGACCACGACCGCGTTTATTGACTACCATGAATGGTCCGGTGAAATCGATGCCCACTTTAATAAATGGGCGTATGTGTTCCACTCTATAAGACGGCAAATTACCCATCTGTTGTACCATTGGAATTGGATTTACTCTAAAACACGATACACATCCTCTTGTTACTAATTTGACCATATCCTTGCCACGAATGATCCAGTACTTTTGCCTTAACAATCCAAGCAATAACTGTGGACCAGCATGATGATATGTTAAATGGTATTCTTCTACCAAACGTTTAGCGAGTTTAGTTTTCATCGGAATGATGAGAGGATGCTTAACACTCTCTGGTACCTTGGCATTCTGTAGACGACCCCCAACTCGAACAACTCCTTCACCGTCAATAAATGGGTTCAAAAACTTCAAATTCGATTTTACTAGTTCTGATCGTGTTAAATTCGTGATGTCTTCCTTCATTAATCGATTTTGCACATATCGCCAACAAACTAATTCGGTTTCAAAAATCTCTTCTCTTGTTATAGGACCAATTTTTGGATTATTCTTGTTGATCGTCTTTGCATTCTGGAATAAACGGATTAATCGTGCTACTACCTTTATTATTGTGTGGAATGATGAAATCCGCAATGCTAAATCTTCTAACCAGTCTTCCTCTTTGTGGATATTTAGTAATACTGACGTGGTACTCTCGATGTTTTTTTGTTTTGGCCAATACTCTTTGTCTTTCAACCATGGTGGACCATTCCACCACAGTTCGTGATTTATCAGCTCGTTCGGCATTACACCTCGTGAAGCGCAGTCAGCGGCGTTATTTTTCGTTGGAACGTGGTACCAATCTTCTCTGCGTGTATTCTGCAATATCTTCGAAGTCCTGTTAGCCACGAACACTTCCCACCGATTTGGTACATTCGACAACCAATCTAATACAATGGTCGAATCAGTCCAATAGTATTTGTTACTTATAGTGATAGTCAGTGAGCCCTCAACGGATTTCATTAATTCAACTAACAGTAACGCAGCACATAGCTCCAGTCGTGCAATTGACAGCGTCTTAATAGGAGCTACCTTTGATTTTTCTGCAACTAATTTTGTGCAAAAATTGCCCTGTTCAGTTCTGTGACAAGTATACACTACGGCGGCGTAAGCGCGCTTGCTCGCATCGCAAAAACCATGTAGTTCAGTTTGATCTGATGTTGTAAGCCATCTTGGTATTTTTATCGATTGTAAATCTTGCAGTTTGCTACGAAGTGCAAGCCAGTCTGATTCGACCGTTTCGGGCAGGGCATCATCCCAACCAACCGGTTTCAACCAAAGCTCTTGGAATAATATTTTTAAATTAATTATCACTGGCGTCAGCCATCCAAGTGGATCGAAGATGCGGCTACTTTCCGATAGTAACCCTCTTTTAGTCGGTACATATTTACCCAATTCGATTTTGTAACTAAAAACGTCTTTCTCAGGATTCCATTGCAGGCCCAACACCTTTGTAATGCCCGAATCATCTTCTGTGAAATCCTTTATTAAATTCTCCTTATCACAGCTGGGAATCAAATCCAACAATTCGATTGAATTGGAAACCCATTTCCTTAACTTCATCCCAGCACCGTCCAAGACCCTAACCAAGTCGAGTCTCCTCCCTAATGCTTCGTCCAGTGAATTTGCCCCAAACATAACATCATCGATATAGGTGTTGTTTCGTAACATGCTTGATACCTCAGGATACTCCTTTTCGTTCAATCGAGCTAGTTCCTCTAACACTCGCGTTGCAATAAATGGTGCGGATTTCGTCCCATATGTTAAGGTGGTCAGTTCATAATACTGCAATGGTTCATCACTATTTGACCTCCATACGATTTGTTGTAGTTTACAATCATCCGGGTGTACCAAAATTTGACGGTACATTTTTTCTACGTCACATACCATAGCGATTTTAAATTCTCTAAATCGTAATAGTATTTGGTATAAGGACGCTTGGTTGATTGTACCCGCCATTAATGTTTCATTTAATGAGATCCCATTCGATGTTTTTACGGAAGCATCAAACACAACACGAAGTCTTGTGGTGGTGCTTGACTCCTTTATTACTCCGTGATGTGGTAAATAATTTTTGGATATATCACAGCTGCTTAGAGCCATGTGTCCTAAACTTAAATATTCTTCCATGAATCGTTTGTATGTTAGACCAAATGATTCGTCGCGGGCAAATGTTCTTTCCATGGATGCTTGTCTACTCCGAGCTAAATTCAACGATACGCCTAGGTCCGGAATCTTTTGATTGAAAGGCAATCTCACCATGAATCGTCCATCTGAACTTCTTTCTGTAGTTTCGTTGAATAATGTTTCACATCTGATTTCTTCTTCAGTTAATTCCTTAAATTCTGGTACATTTTCTATTTGCCAGAATCGTTGTAGAAGTTCATCCACGTTTGCGGTTGATTGATGTTGCACTTCACAAATATATGCCTGACTTTCTTCCGATCTTGTCACCTCACCACCAATTACCCATCCGAAGATCGTTTCTACGGCCCTCATACCATCATCTAGTCTCAGTCTTCCACTTAGCAATGAATCAAACACTGATCCCACTCCTAATATCATGTCGATCCTGCCTCGTTCACTAAACCCTGGGTCAGCCATAAATACCGGGAACTCTTTTTTATCCAACTTAACTGAGTGACCCGGCAACTGTGAACATAAGTTCGACAACACCAAAGCAACGACCAAAATTTCCTTTTCGGTGTCGTAACACGATCTTAATTTTATATGAACCTCACCACGAGACGTTTGTGATGTGGAGCCACCGACACCAGATACGATTGTGCGGTTATATATTCGTGTTAGGCCTAATTGATTGCATAACTTCTCGCTAACCAAAGATGACATGGAACCAGAGTCTAACAAAACTCTACATCGATGTTCTACCCCATGCTTATCGATAATTTTCACCACCGCAGTTGGCAAAATACTCGCCGTCGATACGTTGGCCGATGAATAAGAACATGTTTCCTTGTCCTCTGTGGATGTCGGTTTAACCACCACTGCTGCTATCTTGGAATCGAGCTTAGATTCCATTACTGAATTACTCGTCTGATTATTTGAAGAAGTAGTTGGACCGGATTCTGTTCCGCTATCCTCTGGATGTAATAATGTATTATGCTTCCGAAAGCAAACAGCACACTTAATCTTGGATCTACATGTAAATACAGCGTGATTCATTTTAAGACAGTTGAAGCAGCATCCCTTAGATTTTATACATTCTCGACGTTCACTTATTGGCATGCCCCTGAATCTATCGCAATTCGATAAGTAATGTTCACCCGAACATAGCCAACATTTTAAAATATTCGTTGAAATGAAGGATTTTGTAGATTTGGCATCATTAAAGGAATCCCGTGTCGAAATTCCTTTCGTGGCTTCTAAAGCGTCTGAACGGTTCAACAGAAACTTAAAAAAATCGTCTAAGGTTGGATAATCAGTCTCACATGAATGTTGTGCCCATAGCATTTTGGTTTCAACGTCTAATTTTGATTCCATTATATGTAACAACCAAACATCCCTTGACTCGGCCTGTTGTCCTAGTGCCTTTAGCCCACGTAAGATCTCATCTGATACATCCAATAATTTACGAATATTAGTTGAATTGCCATGTTTTATTGCAGGTTGATTCAAAAAGGTACGCATAAATGCTTGGACAGTATACTTTTGTCTCCCATATCTATCAACCAATTTTTTAAACGCCTCAAAATAATTAGCCTCTGTAATCGGAAACTGTTTGACTAAACTGGCAGCTTCATCACGGAGGTACCCCTTCAAGTATGTAAACTTCTGTACCGCTGTCAAGTTGCTATTGTGAATCGTCTTCATATATACATCGTAGAATGATTGCCATTGTGTATAGTCGCCTGCGAACGGTTCGATTGTAATCTTGGGTAATCTGACATCCAACGGAACATGTGGCATAGATATTGTTGTTGACATAGTAGCATTTCCTTCATTCCCATTCTTGTCTCGTACTTCATTTGACTGCCTTATCCATTTGCTCAAACTTGAATCCACCTTATAATAACGTTCACTGAATTCGACGGCCTTCGATTCAATACTCGGATCGACGGTAAACATTTGACTTTCTACATACATAAAATTCTTTAATAAATCTGCTGCCCGCAGCTTCCTGATTTGCATTGCATCAACATCACTAGTATCACTAGATATTTTCACTACGTATTCCTCCAAATTCTTCAATTGCGCCTGCAACGAATTCCGTGTAGCTCCGTGAATGGCTAACTGTTGTGCCGCAGTCAAACTCATAATTAACTATAGTTAACCTCACAACAAAAATCGTACAAAATGAACGCACAACCAGAAACGTAAACAATTCTCTTTATTATTTTGACACTGGCCACACAAGGCACATGCAACTGCTTTTACGACCTTTATACACTCTGGTTTGCTCACGTTATCTAAAATACACTCGGTAAATTTCTCGCAGCAATATGGCGACACACTAACGCTCCCAAATTTTCTTCACTATGTATGGTTCGACCTCGTTATTCAATACACGTTACGTTCTTACAGCTAATTAACTGCACACTCTCGTTCCCGAATTTTCTTCACTACGTATGGTTCGACCACGTTATTCAATACACTACGTAAATTTCTTACAGCTAATTGGCTGCACACTCTTGTTCCCGAATTTTCTTCACTATGGTTCGACCACGTTATTTTAATACACAACGTAAATTTACAGCTAATTGGCTGCACACTCTCGTTCCCGAATTTTCTTCAATATGGTTCGACCACGATATTTTAACACACTACGTAAATTTCTTACAGCTAATTGACTGCACACTCTCGTTCCCGAATTTTCTTCACTATGGTTCGACCACGTTATTTTAATACACAACGTAAATTTACAGCTAATTGGCTGCACACTCTCGTTTCCGAATTGTCTTCACTACGTATGGTTCGACCACGTTATTCAATACACTACGTAAATTTCTTACAGCTAATTGGCTGCACACTCTTGTTCCCGAATTTTCTTCACTATGGTTCGACCACGTTATTTTAATACACAACGTAAATTTACAGCTAATTGGCTGCACACTCTCGTTCCCGAATTTTCTTCAATATGGTTCGACCACGATATTTTAACACACTACGTAAATTTCTTACAGCTAATTGACTGCACACTCTCGTTCCCGAATTTTCTTCACTATGGTTCGACCACGTTATTTTAATATATTACGTAAATTTACAGCTAATTGACTACGTTTTCCAATACACTACTTGAATTATTTTCAAACAATTGGGGGCACAATCCGGCTCGAAGGACCATGAATTTTATTGTGCCTCCACAACACAAGCACAAACTTGCACAAATTAAAAATATGCAATTTAATAATTATTAAGTTATTTTTTATTCTTATGTTTCTTGCTTGATAGCTTTTTTCGTTCTGGCTTCATAATTTTTTATATACCCTATTTTGATTATTTTATATTTTACACAAAAATACAACGTAAGTCAAATTGCTCTACGTCAATATTAAATATTCTAATATTCAATAGATGGCAGAGCTATACATAAAAATGATTATAATATTTGACAGTTTTTGTTTTGATTTTAGATTTGACATAATTTTCATAAGCAAATCAACTAATGAAAATTAATTTAAGATTTGATTAACTACATTTTAAATTATTTCTTAATTTAGTAACTGGTGATTTTAATTACAATGAGATAAGTATTTATTTAATATATATTAATCGAACAAATTCTAATTATTATTTTATGTTTTCCTTTAGGTTAAATTATTACATCAACTACAACAGTGCGCATACGACTAACGCAATCTAAATTTTGTATATTTTTATAATAAAATGATTCAAATAGAATTAAATTAATTTAACATTAATGATAATAATATCTACTAGCTAAATGTAGTTGGACTAAAGGATTATGCTGCGATATCAGCTATAGTTTAAGATAAGTAGTAACAAGCTCTACTTTACAATTTGAATTAATTCTAGTTTACTTTTCTTTTCTTCGCAGGAAATTTCGCACGACATTGGACATCATTTTTTACAATGGGTATCATTATAATTAAAGAAACAAAAGTATAAGAGCAGATTATAAGATAAGGCAAGAAAAGCGAGTCAGTAAGAATTTAACGAAAGAATACGATATATGAACTTTGCATAAAACCGACCATCGAAACTTTAAAAACTTTTCGTTAAGTTTCATTAAATTTAGTTGTCACTTGACCCGAACTTAACAGAGCGAAATGTTTCGCTCAAACTTAAGGTAATGTCTAAAAACCTAGCACCGGATAAGATATTAGTATTAGCATATTTTATATTTTTTATTTTATATTTTATATTTTATATTTTATATTTTATATTTTATATTTTATATTTTATATTTTATATTTTATATTTTATATTTTATATTTTATATTTTATATTTTATATTTTATATTTTATATTTTATATTTTATATTTTATATTTTTTATTTTATACATATTTTATATTTTATATTTTATATTTTATATTTTATATTTTGTATTTTATATTTTATATTTTATATTTTATATTTTATATTTTATATTTTATATTTTATATTTTATATTTTATATTTTATATTTTATATTTTATATTTTATATTTTATATTTTATATTTTATATTTTATATTTTATATTTTATATTTTATATTTTATATTTTATATTTTATATTTTATATTTTATATTTTATATTTTATATTTTATATTTTATATTTTATATTTTATATTTTATATTTTATATTTTATATTTTATATTTTATATTTTATATTTTATATTTTATATTTTATATTTTATATTTTATATTTTATATTTTATATTTTATATTTTATATTTTATATTTTATATTTTATATTTTATATTTTATATTTTATATTTTATATTTTATATTTTATATTTTATATTTTATATTTTATATTTTATATTTTATATTTTATATTTTATATTTTATATTTTATATTTTATATTTTATATTTTATATTTTATATTTTATATTTTATATTTTATATTTTATATTTTATATTTTATATTTTATATTTTATATTTTATATTTTATATTTTATATTTTATATTTTATATTTTATATTTTATATTTTATATTTTATATTTTATATTTTATATTTTATATTTTATATTTTATATTTTATATTTTATATTTTATATTTTATATTTTATATTTTATATTTTATATTTTATATTTTATATTTTATATTTTATATTTTATATTTTATATTTTATATTTTATATTTTATATTTTATATTTTATATTTTATATTTTATGAAATGCGAAGATTTATTCAACTTAGTCAGCAACGATAACATTATACTGGATTCGAAAATGGATGAATTGAAAAGGTTGATCAGTTCCAAGCGCCACGTTCAAGTCACTAATGGCCTATCAACACACTTCCCGCCATTGTCGGCCGATGAATTTATTATGAATATTCCAACACATATTTCAACATCTGTTTTATCGGACTCCACACCATCACTATCTAATCAGGAAGCCGTTCGGGTTGAGAATTCAGGTAATCCAAGTTCGGATTGCCCAATCCGAAATTGCGTTCAGTACCTGTGGTTCGAAGGAAGTGTTTGTATATTTCTCGTCCCATTACATTACATCTAAAACAACGTTTTCAACCCATCAAACGTGTCCTGCTTCTCACTGTCGCCTATAGACCGGAGTCCAGCAGAACTAGCATTTGAGTTTTTCACGATTGGAGTCAGCGAAAGCTTGCATGGTCCCTTAAAAAATTCAGATTCTTGGCCACCTGGGGTTCTAGTTCGAGATTTTCAAGAAAGGCGCCGTCCAAAAAACGAGGAAGGAGCTTGCAGAAAAGTATCAATTTAAGTTAAATCAATTCATTAAATTCTAATATTTTAAATACTAATCTACCAAATTCGCACAACAATCTTAACATAGACCATCCTCACTTTCTAAATTCATATATCTAACAATTTCGTCAACAGCTTATCAATTTTTAATTTTAATTGTAAAATGTCTATCTTAGAATTTTAGGATCAGTCACGACGTAATATTACAGACCAAAACATGGCTTACAGTTGATTTTAATGATGCGGAGTTTTCCCTTCGGACTTTTACGTTTTCCGTTGCGATCGGTATAACTTTATTTTTTACAACGTAAATGTGGAGGTGTGCTTATTGCAGAACGGAAAATTTATTCTTGTGAAATTTTATTTTTCGACCCGATCATTTTGTTATTTTCGGCGATTTCAATTTTCCAGATATAATTTGGATGATGGATGCCTGCTAATACTAACGTTTCGTCAGCCTTAATTTGTGATTTTATGGCAAACATGGGTGCTTCACAAAATAACAGTGAACGAAACAGCTGCAGCACTTATCTGCGGATTTGATTTTCTACACTAATAATATATCTGTTAAACTAGAATCATGCGACGACTTTGCCGGATCTTCGAGTGTTTATCATACCCCGGTTCTTAATCAGTTTTTCTACAAATTTTCAAATAATTTAACTTTACTTAAAAATTGAACCGATTTTCATTGTTTGCACGCCAATCACAGCTCATTAAATAATTTTATAGCTGAAGTAGATTGGGCGGTTACTCTATCAAACATTGATATCATCAGTTCACTAGATGCCTTCAATGAATTGTTGCAGGTTGCTATTGAAAAAATCATTCCTAAAAAATAATTAAAAAGTCTCATACCCGGAACGTCCCATAGTTTACTAAAGAAACTGAAACAACTAGAATTCCTGCGTGATAAATGCCATAGGAAGTATAGGCATACAGGGTTGGTCCATGACCATTTCCAGTTTAAGTGTCTGCACAGACAATTTTGCTACCTCAACCGTTTCCTGTATGACAATTACAAAATCAACTTTGAAGACGATTTCCGATGTAATCCGAAGAATTTTTGTAGATTTGTAAAAATTAAGAGCCATAATAATGGCTGGCCGTCATTTTTAGAATTCCGTGGTCAAAGATCAGATAATCCAGAGACAACCTGCGGTTTATTCGCTGAATACTTTAGCAGTGCTTTTGTTAAGGATAGCTCACTCACGCCTATATTAGCTAACTCCAATAATTTAAAAATTGTTTTTTCTGAACATGACCAGATGGTTTACCAGTGTCTCTGATGGTTTTGCCATTTCTTTATGCCATTTATTTATTTTGAGTTTCATCCAAGGCGAATTTCAAGATCTTCGGAAAATATCAAGTATCATACCGATATACAAAACGGCCCCGCAGTGACGTAACAAATTATCGTGGAATTGCAATACTATCGAGGATTCCTTGACTGTTCGAGTCAATGGTTAGCAATGTAATCTACTTCCACTCCAAGCAACATATTAGCGCTCGTTAGCATGGATTTTTCCATGGCCGCTCAACGGTCACTAATTTAGCGGTCTTTCAAAATAATTTAATTAATTCTGTTGCCTCGAAAGTTCAAATCGATGCATACCGACTTCGCTAAATCTTTCGATAAACTTAATCACAGGATATTAGTGAATAAGCTCAGTGAATTGCGACTTTCTTCCCTTAAATTGGCTTATGTCTTATCTATCGGATCGCAAAATGTATGTCAAGATTGACGATACGCTCTCAGAATGTTTTACTACAACATCTGGGGTTCAAGGCAGTCACTTGGGTCCCCTATTATTTTTATTGTTTATTAGCAATGTTGTGGATTGCTTCCAATTTGCAGACTGTATTTTATTTGCTGACGCTATATTTTATTGATTCTATTTAGAATTCTTAATTTCGCCTAAAAACACAAACCAATGAAATTATAATCATCACCACCAAACAGATTCATCTATAATATATTCAATTTTAATTATTTTGGGTTTTGTCATATAAATCATAATCATGTATGAATATTTTGATTTTTTCAACTTTCGGGCTCAGTCAGAAGTAAACTCAATCCATTTTGCATGCATTCAATTTATAAAATGAAAAATAATCTTTACGATTCAATTTTCTTAGATTTAGTATACGATGTAAGAATTGTATGTATACGTTGAAACAAGATTGTTGGTAGTAAAGATGGTACAGTCGGTAGCACTGCTCTTGATGATGATGATGATGATGATGATGATTATAACAAATAGGAAAAACGGATTACATAAAAATCTACTGTAATATTTTTTCTCTTAGAAAGCCATAAAAAAGCTTTGGAAATAGTCTTAATGTTTGAAAACGGATTGTCTTCATCTTCGTCGTTTTCATATCATTTGGGTGATTTTTTTTGATTCTATAATGAAAAGTAAAATAATTTTCAAATCGGTAAGATCCAGAATAATATTTTTGCTACTTCTAAGTTATGCATCCATAAAATAGGATGTACATATTTATTTATATTTTCTCGATTATGTAAAGCTTCGTATTACTCGTACTCATACGGATATTATGCCAAACATATAATTTTAGTTTTCCCACAAAAAAAAATGAGACGAATACATACGACCAGCATTTGGTACGGTAAAGGCTAAACCAACAAAAAAAAAATGTTAAATATCCTGAGCAAATAACTTTTATGCAATCTATGTATGTGAAAGTAGTTTTATGGCAGATAAAAAATTCTTCCCAAAAAGAATTATTGAGGTTTTAAAATAGAAATCAATTTAATCTTACTAAATTGAACCTCTGGTATATAAAATTGAAAAATTAAAAATTATAATTCTTTCGGGTTTCTATGTTCCTTGGGAAATTAATGACCATGACTGCATTTATTTTATGTTTTATTTTGCAATGAATGGTTTTGGTTGGATTGTGCAAATCCAGAGATATACTTTTAGGTAATATTGGATGAGATTTATGCAAGAAGACTATATAGTACATAATTTTTAGGATAATCTTGCATTTTCAAAATATATGTTATACCTATGTGGGATAATAAATTGAATATGCGGCCACTTTAAAAACTAATCCGCACATAAACTTTAAGTGAATTTATTTCATTGATTTAAATTATTTATGGTCCAATCAAATTCTCTTCATAAACAAACTATCTCCTATGTTATATCGTAAATTTAAAGATAAAAAATCTTCTACCAAGTACGAGTATCATATATATTTTATGCTTGTACGGTCAATCGCACATTAAAAATTGGAAAGCCTATAAAAATTCAAGCTGGAATCAATGAAATAATCATACGATGATTGGGGTACGTGGTAAATTTTTTATTATTCTTATAGCACAATTTTTTCGACAATCGGTTATTTATAGTTAACTCAAAACTATTAAATTTCAATTTTAACATACTTGTTGGTGCAGTGTGAAATCATTAGGATAAACATCGATATATCAGCTCAAAGAGCATTTAAAAACCCACGTTGATGAGTGAAGCCGCTTATATGAAATTAAAACTGAAGCTGAAATGTAAAACACTAAATCGCATCCCGCAATAAAATGCTTCCCGCATGTCGACGAAGTCTTTTTCAATTATTCGCAATTCGCTCCAATACATTCGTCGATGCTATACTATAGCCCAACGAATTAGGTTAACCAAAACAAAACTTGAAACATTTATGGTCGAATTGGAACGATATAGTTCCTTTAAAATAATTCATTATAATTCATATAAAAACAAATTTAACCATTACTTCAAAATTTAACTGACAAGTAGAATAAAATAATCTTTAAAAAATGAGAGTCTATAAATATAAATAAAAATACATGAGCGAGAATGAGAGAAAGAGAGCAATGTTAAATATGTAAACAATTTTAACCACGACTATAGGCTGAAACAGCGAGCTAGTAAGAATCAGTAAGAAACCTTACGTTATTTGACAACAGTTTTTCTGAAAATTTGACATGTCGACTAGCCAATCTGTAAGGCCAGTTGGAAACTAATAACTAGGCAAATTGAATAATTTTGTACATATGCTGCGATGCACAAATCGAAAATTGAGTAAAAACATGGTAAGAATTTAAAGAATTATAAGAACCAATTTTATTTCATTCTTATTTGATAATGCGGCCGTATGACTCTTATCATAAACATGCCTCCACTAATCACTACACTGATATTTACTACTACCTACACATATTTAATTTGTTATTTTACATTGTACTTTATACAAATTAATATAAAAAATGTATTATTATCCTATAATATTCCCATATTGAACTAATATCTTATCCGGAGCTAGGTTTATTGACATTACCTTAAATTTGAGCGAAACATTTCACTCTGTCAAGTTCGGGTAAAGTGACAACTAAATTTAACGAAACTTAACGAAAAAATATAAAATATATAAAAAAAAAAAAAATAAAATAAAAAATATTAAATATAAAATATAAAATATAAAACATAAAATATAAATATTAAATATTAAATATTAAATATTAAATATTAAATATTAAATATTAAATATTAAATATTAAATATTAAATATTAAATATTAAATATTAAATATTAAATATTAAATATTACATATTAAATATTAAATATTAAATATTAAATATTAAATATTAAATATTAAATATTAAATATTAAATATTACATATTAAATATTAAATATTAAATATTAAATATTAAATATTAAATATTAAATATTAAATATTAAATATTAAATATTAAATATTAAATATTAAATATTAAATATTAAATATTAAATATTAAATATTAAATATTAAATATTAAATATTAAATATTAAATATTAAATATTAAATATTAAATATTAAATATTAAATATTAAATATTAAATATTAAATATTAAATATTAAATATTAAATATTAAATATTAAATATTAAATATTAAATATTAAATATTAAATATTAAATATTAAATATTAAATATTAAATATTAAATATTAAATATTAAATATTAAATATTAAATATTAAATATTAAATATTAAATATTAAATATTAAATATTAAATATTAAATATTAAATATTAAATATTAAATATTAAATATTAAATATTAAATATTAAATATTAAATATTAAATATTAAATATTAAATATTAAATATTAAATATTAAATATTAAATATTAAATATTAAATATTAAATATTAAATATTAAATATTAAATATTAAATATTAAATATTAAATATTAAATATTAAATATTAAATATTAAATATTAAATATTAAATATTAAATATTAAATATTAAATATTAAATATTAAATATTAAATATTAAATATTAAATATTAAATATTAAATATTAAATATTAAATATTAAATATTAAATATTAAATATTAAATATTAAATATTAAATATTAAATATTAAATATTAAATATTAAATATTAAATATTAAATATTAAATATTAAATATTAAATATTAAATATTAAATATTAAATATTAAATATTAAATATTAAATATTAAATATTAAATATTAAATATTAAATATTAAATATTAAATATTAAATATTAAATATTAAATATTAAATATTAAATATTAAATATTAAATATTAAATATTAAATATTAAATATTAAATATTAAATATTAAATATTAAATATTAAATATTAAATATTAAATATTAAATATTAAATATTAAATATTAAATATTAAATATTAAATATTAAATATTAAATATTAAATATTAAATATTAAATATTAAATATTAAATATTAAATATTAAATATTAAATATTAAATATTAAATATTAAATATTAAATATTAAATATTAAATATTAAATATTAAATATTAAATATTAAATATTAAATATTAAATATTAAATATTAAATATTAAATATTAAATATTAAATATTAAATATTAAATATTAAATATTAAATATTAAATATTAAATATTAAATATTAAATATTAAATATTAAATATTAAATATTAAATATTAAATATTAAATATTAAATATTAAATATTAAATATTAAATATTAAATATTAAATATTAAATATTAAATATTAAATATTAAATATTAAATATTAAATATTAAATATTAAATATTAAATATTAAATATTAAATATTAAATATTAAATATTAAATATTAAATATTAAATATTAAATATTAAATATTAAATATTAAATATTAAATATTAAATATTAAATATTAAATATTAAATATTAAATATTAAATATTAAATATTAAATATTAAATATTAAATATTAAATATTAAATATTAAATATTAAATATTAAATATTAAATATTAAATATTAAATATTAAATATTAAATATTAAATATTAAATATTAAATATTAAATATTAAATATTAAATATTAAATATTAAATATTAAATATTAAATATTAAATATTAAATATTAAATATTAAATATTAAATATTAAATATTAAATATTAAATATTAAATATTAAATATTAAATATTAAATATTAAATATTAAATATTAAATATTAAATATTAAATATTAAATATTAAATATTAAATATTAAATATTAAATATTAAATATTAAATATTAAATATTAAATATTAAATATTAAATATTAAATATTAAATATTAAATATTAAATATTAAATATTAAATATTAAATATTAAATATTAAATATTAAATATTAAATATTAAATATTAAATATTAAATATTAAATATTAAATATTAAATATTAAATATTAAATATTAAATATTAAATATTAAATATTAAATATTAAATATTAAATATTAATTTAAACCCCCCGTGTGGGGTTGGCCCGTGTGGGGTTGGCTAGCTCCTCCATCGGGCGCCTCCCCAGGTGGCGGATAGGGGACAGCCCGCCAGATATGGCAGGTACCGGGGAAATCAAATACCCGGGGTGGACCAAAAGCTAGCACACCCAAGCTAAGGTGGCACTACATACGCCGATAGCTGCATGGCTAAGGGGATGCTTAGTCGCAAGTATGTGAACTCCGGTTTTAGGCGACTTCCGGTTTAAATCATAGCCTTCCTATGATAACGCAGAGCTCTGTCATAGGTGACCTTTTTTTTCTCGTGCTACTCGTGGGAACAGAAATGAATACAATCAATAAATTAATTAATGAAAAGGAGGATGGCGCTTCTCTAATAGCGCCGCAACAGCCAAGTGGCTCCGTGGATATGCATGGAGGAACGGTAGAAATGGTAGACCTTACAAGTGCTGAGGAAAACGTTGAAAACATTTTTAAAAAAGACGCAAGAATACAGAGGACCCCTCCATCTAATAAAACAGGAGAAACCTCAGTGGACATGGTGAGTGAGAACGATACGCCACAGCGCAGTGTCAAAGGCAGGGAAGAGGGTAATGAGAACGGTAGCCAGAGGGCGAAGGTTCCAATAATAGGAAGAAACCTCTTTGCAGAGCGACCATGTACCCCGGTAAATAGAACAGAGCAGGAAGAGTTACTACAGAGGGGCAAGAACATCATCAACAAGATGAAGGCCGCAACTTTTAAGCAAAAAAATATTTCTAACAATATTAAGATGGGGTTGATGGAATTAGAGGAAGTTTTTAGCATTATTGCGTATGGTATATTAACGCAGAGGAGACCCGAAACTCTTTCATCTGAAGGTGGAGGGCTGCAGCAATTTAATAGAACCCCCAATACATCAGGGAGTCAGAAGAGACCTGCAGTGAGCCCTGCAGAGGAGCAGAATCAGCAAGAGAAGAAGGTTAGGGACGAGGCATCACTCACCCCAGGAGAAGTTGCCTGGGAAATACAGTTGCCCAGAAGGGGGAGGAGACCGGAAAATCCAGAAGCCAACAAGTTGGATACTAGGAAACCGGAGAGTACTAAGTCCACGGCTGAGCCCGGGGGAAACTCAACCATAAAAAAAGCGCAGAGGAGTGGTAAACGTCGTAGGTTTCGGCCCGAAGCGCTGATCATAAGACCAGCAGAGGGAAAATCCTATGCAGAGGTCCTAGGTGAGATCCGCAGCAAGGTCAGACCTGAAGAATCCGGGACAGAGATCCAGTCGATCCGGCAGACCAAAACAGGGGACGTTCTCCTGGAACTGGGGCCGAACAGCAAGGCTAAAGATGGCTTTTGTGGCGCGCTGAGAGATGCTTTAGGGGAACAGGCCAAGATCGTAAATCTGCAGCCTAAGGTGTCGATTGAGATCCGCGACTTAGATGGATTTACCACGGAACCAGAAGTGGCAGCAGCACTGAAAAGGGATATGCCAGACTCAGAGAAAATGAAAATTACTCTTTTCCCTTGCCCCAGAGGCCAGCAAGTGGCCATCATACAGATGAGCAGCAACTGGGCAGCCAAGCTCCTAAAAGAAGGGAGAATTAAAATTGGCTGGGTGTACTGCAGGGTGCGGGAAAGGGCAGTTGCTACACGGTGCTTTAGGTGTGCAGGGTATGGCCATATGGCCAAGGAGTGTAAAGGCCCAGATCGAAGCAATCTGTGCCACAAGTGTTTCGGGGCCGGGCACAAGGCAAGAGGGTGTACCACCGAAACACATTGCATGCTATGCAAGGAAAAGGGGTTTGACCAGGCGGAGCTCGAACACTTTCCAGGATCTGGCAAGTGTCAGGTGTACCGCGAAGCACTACAGGTGGCTAAGAACAGGCTATGATCAGAATCCTACAAGGAAATATGAATAGGAGCTGGACTGCTGACCGCCTCTTGCAACAGTTGGCAATAGAGAAAGGGGCCGAGCTGCTCATCTTAAGTGAGCAGTATCGAAATAAGGAAGCGACTGGGTGGTACTCAGATCAATTAGACACAGCGGCTATATGGGTACTTAAGGGAGGTGTGCATGTTGAACAACATGGTGCAGGGAGGGGTTTCGTATGGGTGAAAACAGCAAGCATAACCTACTTTAGCTGTTATTTTACCCCTAATGAAAGCATCGCGGAGTTTGTAGCAAAGTTGGAGGCACTGGAAGATGAGATCCTCAGGATGACGGGATATCTGGTGATAGCTGGGGATTTCAATGCAAGAGCACTTGAGTGGGGAATGCCAAACACAGATACGAGAGGGAGATTGATCCTAGAGATGGCTGCCCGAACAGGACTCCTGTTACTGAACAGCGGCTCTGCCACAACGTTTCGGAGGCCGGGATGCACGGGGACGATCCCCGATATCACCCTTGCATCGGAGGCCCTAGTGCCACACATCCTGAACTGGAGGGTTATGGAGGATTACTGCGGCAGTGACCACCAGTACATTGCTTTTGAGGTTGGCAGGAGACAAAGAAACGACTTGCGGGATAAACCTTGTAGATGGAACCTGCAAAAAATGGACGTTGAACGGTTCAGAGAAGTGCTAAAGAATGGCAAGCAGCAAATGGCGAGCAATGTAATAGGGACGGATGGAAGAGCTGTGACTGAGGCTCGGGTATCGTCCACCATGAGTCTTATCGTCTCGGCATGTGAGGTATCCATGCCAAGGAAGAGACCAAGGCACAGCAAACCGTCTGTGTATTGGTGGACCGCGGAAATCTCGGACGTACGAAGGAGATGCTTTGCACTCCGACGAGAGGCCCAGCGAATAAGGGATCGTGCTGAAGCTGGCCGCGCTTTCGAGGAATTTAGGGTCGCCAAAAAGCTACTGCGCAGGAAAATAAATGAGAGCAAAAATCGGTGCTGGAAGAAGCTTATAGAGGATATTGACGAAGACCCATGGGGACTGGGCTACAAAATAGTTACGCAGAAACTAGGAGCCCAGATACCAACACGAGTAATGGATGTTCGCACCACTGAAAACATTGTTAGAACTCTCTTCCCAAGTCACCCAGTGAGAGAACTAATAACAGCTAGGCAAGAAATAGAGGTTCCACTTTTTACAGAGACAGAGCTACAGAACGCTATTTCGTCTTTAAAAAACAAGAAAGCTCCTGGCCCGGATGGAATTCCAAATGAAGTCCTGAAAATCGTTGCCCAGCAAGAACCTAAAATGATGCTGGAGATGTACAACGCTTGCCTAATGGAAGGAGTTTTTAGCCTTAGATGGAAGAGGGCACGGCTGGTGCTAATTAGAAAAGGAGATGGGGACCCCGAGCTACCCTCATCCTTTCGCCCCTTATGCATGTTGGATACGGCTGGCAAAGTTTTGGAGAAGCTAATCCGAGCACGACTCATATCGGCGATCCAAGCAGCAGGAGACCTCTCGCCTAGGCAATACGGCTTCAGAGCTGGGCGCTCCACGATCGGCGCAATCAAAGAAGTTACGGAAGCAATGAAGAGAGCGGAGGATTACAACCACTTTTCACGGCGCATTGTTTTGCTGGTGACCTTGGACGTGAAAAACGCCTTTAATACCGTGAGATGGAGGGATATAATCGACGCCATGGAGCACCAGTTCCATATTCCAGCTTATCTAGCGCGGATTCTGGATGACTATATGAGGAACCGCACCCTCACATATGACACGGAAGAAGGGCAGCGAAGCATGGCGGTTACAGCGGGAGCAGCCCAGGGATCAATACTGGGACCCGACCTCTGGAATGTTTTCTACGACGGTCTGCTAAGAATAGAGACACCCGACGAGACTCGTTTGGTGGGTTACGCGGACGACGTGGCGGTGATTATTGCTGCGCGCGATACAAAGCAGGCGCAACTGAAGTTGAACCAGGTAATGCGAGCCATAAATGGATGGATGGAAGAGCACGGTCTAGCCCTAGCACTCAATAAAACCGAAATAGCTATTTTGACGAAGAGGAGAATCCAGCCATCTCTCCCGATGTGGGTTGGTAGCAACGTCATAAATGTTAAGCCAGTAGTCAAATACTTGGGTATATACATTGACTGTAAAATGAGCTTTTTCGAGCAGATCAGGCGGACTGCAGACAAGGCTGCGAGGGGGGTTACAGCTCTAAGTCGTCTAACGGCTAATGTTGGTGGCCCGAAAGCGAGCAGACGCCGGCTTTTAATGTCAGCCGTCCAATCTGTCCTTCTCTACGGGGCGGAAGTATGGGCAGACTCCCTGGAAAAGGAAACATACCGGAAGAGGCTATCCCAAGTGCAAAGACGGAGTGCGCTACGAGTGGCATCGGCCTATCGCACAGCTTCCGAAGCAGCTATCCTCGTAATAGCTGGGTGCATCCCTATACACCTTCTGGCAAAGGAGCGAAAATATACCTACGAGCGAAAGTCGGAGGTTGGACGAAAAGCAGCGAGTCTCGAAGGGAGGAGCCGCACCTTGGAGCTGTGGCAGAGTGCATGGGAGCAAGGAATTACAGGCAGGTGGACAGCACGGCTTATTGAACAAATAAGCCCCTGGGTGGAAAGAAAGCACGGGGAGGTCGGGTACTACCTGACGCAATTCCTCAGCGGCCACGGGTACTTCCGTGCATACCTTTTTAAAATGAAGAAAGTAAGGTCGGCAGAATGCCTATACTGCCCAGGTATGGAGGATGACGTAGAGCACACTTTCTTCCGGTGCCTAGCATGGCAGGACAGAAGAGCAGAACTGGAGCTAGAGGTGGGTATTTGGACGCCTGAAACGGCGGTAAACATTATGCTACGAGGAGCTGTTTGGTGGGATCTCGTCTCACGATACATAGAGGGAGTCCTTATGAGTAAAAAGAGGGATTTGGATAGTTTCCCATAAGACAGGAGGTAGCTCGGGGAGAGCAATGGAAAAACAGACTAGCCCGAAGTAATGTGTTAAACGGTCCCAGGCTAGTTTGAAGGAGGAGGGGGAAGGTGGTTTTAGTCGGTAGTTCTAAATGAGAGTCCGACACATCGTGCGTAAATGCATTTCCACCTTCCTCATAAAAAAAAAAAAAAAAAAAAAAAAAAAAAAAAAAATTAAATATTAAATATTAAATATTAAATATTAAATATTAAATATTAAATATTAAATATTAAATATTAAATATTAAATATTAAATATTAAATATTAAATATTAAATATTAAATATTAAATATTAAATATTAAATATTAAATATTAAATATTAAATATTAAATATTAAATATTAAATATTAAATATTAAATATTAAATATTAAATATTAAATATTAAATATTAAATATTAAATATTAAATATTAAATATTAAATATTAAATATTAAATATTAAATATTAAATATTAAATATTAAATATTAAATATTAAATATTAAATATTAAATATTAAATATTAAATATTAAATATTAAATATTAAATATTAAATATTAAATATTAAATATTAAATATTAAATATTAAATATTAAATATTAAATATTAAATATTAAATATTAAATATTAAATATTAAATATTAAATATTAAATATTAAATATTAAATATTAAATATTAAATATTAAATATTAAATATTAAATATTAAATATTAAATATTAAATATTAAATATTAAATATTAAATATTAAATATTAAATATTAAATATTAAATATTAAATATTAAATATTAAATATTAAATATTAAATAAAAAATATTAAATATAAAATATAAAATATAAAATATAAAACATAAAATATAAATATTAAATATTAAATATTAAATATTAAATATTAAATATTAAATATTAAATATTAAATATTAAATATTAAATATTAAATATTAAATATTAAATATTTAATATTTAATATTAAATATTAAATATTAAATATTAAATATTAAATATTAAATATTAAATATTAAATATTAAATATTAAATATTAAATATTAAATATTAAATATTAAATATTAAATATTGGCCCGGATGGAATTCCAAATGAAGTCCTGAAAATCGTTGCCCAGCAAGATCCTAAAATGATGCTGGAGATGTACAACGCTTGCCTAATGGAAGGAGTTTTTAGCCTTAGATGGAAGAGGGCACGGCTGGTGCTAATTAGAAAAGGAGATGGGGACCCCGAGCTACCCTCATCCTTTCGCCCCTTATGCATGTTGGATACGGCTGGCAAAGTTTTGGAGAAGCTAATCCGAGCACGACTCATATCGGCGATCCAAGCAGCAGGAGACCTCTCGCCTAGGCAATACGGCTTCAGAGCTGGGCGCTCCACGATCGGCGCAATCAAAGAAGTTACGGAAGCAATGAAGAGAGCGGAGGATTACAACCACTTTTCACGGCGCATTGTTTTGCTGGTGACCTTGGACGTGAAAAACGCCTTTAATACCGTGAGATGGAGGGATATAATCGACGCCATGGAGCACCAGTTCCATATTCCAGCTTATCTAGCGCGGATTCTGGATGACTATATGAGGAACCGCACCCTCACATATGACACGGAAGAAGGGCAGCGAAGCATGGCGGTTACAGCGGGAGCAGCCCAGGGATCAATACTGGGACCCGACCTCTGGAATGTTTTCTACGACGGTCTGCTAAGAATAGAGACACCCGACGAGACTCGTTTGGTGGGTTACGCGGACGACGTGGCGGTGATTATTGCTGCGCGCGATACAAAGCAGGCGCAACTGAAGTTGAACCAGGTAATGCGAGCCATAAATGGATGGATGGAAGAGCACGGTCTAGCCCTAGCACTCAATAAAACCGAAATAGCTATTTTGACGAAGAGGAGAATCCAGCCATCTCTCCCGATGTGGGTTGGTAGCAACGTCATAAATGTTAAGCCAGTAGTCAAATACTTGGGTATATACATTGACTGTAAAATGAGCTTTTTCGAGCAGATCAGGCGGACTGCAGACAAGGCTGCGAGGGGGGTTACAGCTCTAAGTCGTCTAACGGCTAATGTTGGTGGCCCGAAAGCGAGCAGACGCCGGCTTTTAATGTCAGCCGTCCAATCTGTCCTTCTCTACGGGGCGGAAGTATGGGCAGACTCCCTGGAAAAGGAAACATACCGGAAGAGGCTATCCCAAGTGCAAAGACGGAGTGCGCTACGAGTGGCATCGGCCTATCGCACAGCTTCCGAAGCAGCTATCCTCGTAATAGCTGGGTGCATCCCTATACATCTTCTGGCAAAGGAGCGAAAATATACCTACGAGCGAAAGTCGGAGGTTGGACGAAAAGCAGCGAGTCTCGAAGGGAGGAGCCGCACCTTGGAGCTGTGGCAGAGTGCATGGGAGCAAGGAATTACAGGCAGGTGGACAGCACGGCTTATTGAACAAATAAGCCCCTGGGTGGAAAGAAAGCACGGGGAGGTCGGGTACTACCTGACGCAATTCCTCAGCGGCCACGGGTACTTCCGTGCATACCTTTTTAAAATGAAGAAAGTAAGGTCGGCAGAATGCCTATATTGCCCAGGTATGGAGGATGACGTAGAGCACACTTTCTTCCGGTGCCTAGCATGGCAGGACGGAAGAGCAGAACTGGAGCTAGAGGTGGGTATTTGGACGCCTGAAACGGCGGTAAACATTATGCTACGAGGAGCTGTTTGGTGGGATCTCGTCTCACGATACATAGAGGGAGTCCTTATGAGTAAAAAGAGGGATTTGGATAGTTTCCCATAAGACAGGAGGTAGCTCGGGGAGAGCAATGGAAAAACAGACTAGCCCGAAGTAATGTGTTAAACGGTCCCAGGCTAGTTTGAAGGAGGAGGGGGAAGGTGGTTTTAGTCGGTAGTTCTAAATGAGAGTCCGACACATCGTGCGTAAATGCATTTCCACCTTCCTCATAAAAAAAAAAAAAAAAAAAAAAAAAAAAAAAAAATTAAATATTAAATATTAAATATTAAATATTAAATATTAAATATTAAATATTAAATATTAAATATTAAATATTAAATATTAAATATTAAATATTAAATATTAAATATTAAATATTAAATATTAAATATTAAATATTAAATATTAAATATTAAATATTAAATATTAAATATTAAATATTAAATATTAAATATTAAATATTAAATATTAAATATTAAATATTAAATATTAAATATTAAATATTAAATATTAAATATTAAATATTAAATATTAAATATTAAATATTAAATATTAAATATTAAATATTAAATATTAAATATTAAATATTAAATATTAAATATTAAATATTAAATATTAAATATTAAATATTAAATATTAAATATTAAATATTAAATATTAAATATTAAATATTAAATATTAAATATTAAATATTAAATATTAAATATTAAATATTAAATATTAAATATTAAATATTAAATATTAAATATTAAATATTAAATATTAAATATTAAATATTAAATATTAAATATTAAATATTAAATATTAAATATTAAATATTAAATATTAAATATTAAATATTAAATATTAAATATTAAATATTAAATATTAAATATTAAATATTAAATATTAAATATTAAATATTAAATATTAAATATTAAATATTAAATATTAAATATTAAATATTAAATATTAAATATTAAATATTAAATATTAAATATTAAATATTAAATATTAAATATTAAATATTAAATATTAAATATTAAATATTAAATATTAAATATTAAATATTAAATATTAAATATTAAATATTAAATATTAAATATTAAATATTAAATATTAAATATTAAATATTAAATATTAAATATTAAATATTAAATATTAAATATTAAATATTAAATATTAAATATTAAATATTAAATATTAAATATTAAATATTAAATATTAAATATTAAATATTAAATATTAAATATTAAATATTAAATATATTTTATATTCTATATTTTTTTATCTTATTTTCCGCCCCGGTGGCACAGTGGTTAGCATGCTTGCTTTAAGCTCCGGAGGTCCCGAGTTCGATTCCCGGCGGGTGATGAAAAAATCACGGCTGGTTAATGTTGGATCAATGAATTAATCACTCATTATCCGTTAAAAAAATGATTACGAAACTTCAAATGAAGCGGCCAAATCCCTCTATGGGATGTAGCGCCAGCGGAAAAAAAGAAATTTATATTGAGGCTTTCCAAAAACTTCGTAAGCGGTACGATCAAAAGAAGCACACAATGAAAGAATTCATTGACATGTTTTTGCCCATAAATCCTGTGAAGCGAGCTGATAAAATAAATGTTCGGGAAGTATTGTGGATAAAGTGGTCAGAGGTTTGAAGGCGGTGGGTCTCATTGCCGAATCAAGGGACCCGTGGTTAATACGTATCCTGGAAGACTAACTCGATGATGAAACTATAATGTTGTGGGCCAGTTATTCAGCTCAAACGGATTTTCGCACGCTCGAAGATTTATTCGATTTTATTCAGCTACGAGCCAATTCTCTGGAATCTGTCAAGGTAGATCCTTTGACAAGCAAGCTTCAATCAACAAAAGGAAGGAGTTCTCGAAATTTACATGTATACTCAGGCCATCTGTTCAGTTTGCAAGGTGGAGGATCATTTGCTTATAAATTGCAACAAATTTAAAGGAATAAGAGTTGCGCAGTGCACTGAGTATACATAAAAGCTAATAACCGATGTTTTAATTGCTTAAACTCGTCGCATTCTTTGTATAATTGCAAAAGTAAAGGAAGATGTTCCAAATGCCACAAAAATATCATGCATTCCTAAATATCGAACCTGAGGCAGAAAAGACTTATACAGTTGCCAATAAACCACAAGCTCCAGCTCCTAGTCCATATGCTAATAAAATACGCCAAGCTTAAAATGATTCTGTGTATAGTCCAGTTAACATTGCGTTGAAGCCAACACAGAACGTTCAAATAGTAGTATATCAATTTTTATCTACAGCTGTGGTAAATGTTAAAACCAACACGAGTAGTTCGTTATGATGTCGAGTTGGTTTGGATTCAGGATCTGAGACATATTTTGTTGCTGGCGCTGAGAAGCTGCCACTTGGTACCAGCACATCAATAGGAAGAATCACGATGGCAATATCTTCAGTTTACTTAGGCGAAAGCATTTCTGTTCTATCATATGTGCTGCCTGTTGTTACGTCAGCCTTACCCTACACTGAGGTAAAGACCGATCAATGGCAACACCTTGGCCATCTTCAACTAGCAGATCCTAATATCCCTCAAGGGGTTGATTTTTTAATCGGAGCTGATCACGGGAGTTGGCAATCAACCAATAGCCCTAAACTCAATTTTTGGATAGATGATTGCTGGAAGTACCGCAGATCAACATGCTGTGCGATCTTACCATACCTCTATATGCTCTCAAATTATAGCTGATATTGACCTGTCTCTGCGAAAGGTGGTGGGAAATAGAAGATTTGCCAGGGCGAAAGCATCCCACCGTATACGAGGAAGAATGTGAGCAATATTTTATTGAAACTACCACAAGGAACACCGATAGCCGATTTATCGTCCGGCTACCATTTAAAGCTTCACCCACTTTTCTCGGGAAGTCCTATACAATGGCGTTCGAAGATTAAAGGCACTAGAGAAAACGGCACGCAAAATCCCGTGTTTTATGAGCTGATTAAAAATTACATCGAAGAATTCCTAGCCTTAGGACACATGGAAGAAACTGTACCCATAAATGAGCCAAATACCTCTTTTCTTCGTCATCATGGTGTCATGAAAGCGTCGAATACAACAACCAAGTCAATTACGAGTGGTGTTCGATGGCTCTGTTAAAACAAGCAGTGGATATTTGATCAACGATATTCTGCTTATTAGGCCCATCGTACAAACAATTTTGTATCAGATAGTCGTTAGATTCCGTAAACATCAAGTGGTATTTACTGGGGATTTAGAAAAGATGTTTAGACAGATTCTGATTGCTCCAGAAGATCAAAAATACCAAATGATTAACCAATCATTAAAAAATACCAATTTTATTGTAGATGTACCACCAGTGATAATTTAATAAAGGTTTCTTTAATTTCAGCCAAGACCAATGTAGCCCTGCTTAGTAAAACAACAATACCATGTCTGGAGCTATGCGCTGCAGTGCTTTTGACGAACTTTATCTAATCAATTCGAGAAGCCTTAGAGATGAACATTGAAGAAAAACATGCTTAGTCCGATTCCAATATCGTCTTGGATTGGCTTTCGTCATATCCCTTACGTTGGCCGACCTTTGTGGCTAACAGAACTGCCAAAATTCTTAGAACAATTGATCGAGATCATTGGTATCATGTATACTCCCAGTCCCAGGATAGCGCTGCCGATTGTGCTTCTCGAGGAATGTCGCCGAAGGACTTGAACAAATTGTATATGTAGTGGAACAGACCGAGCTGGTTGTCACAGTGTCGGAGAAGTGGCCATCACAAGAATCGGTAGTTCTTTCAAGAAACCTCTATGCATCGCAAATAGTGACATTTCGTACCTTTATTGAAGAAATCGCCTGCAAGTTTCTCAAGCTGGTATACATTTCTAAAAGCTCTTACGATCATTCAGCAGTTTGATACTAAAGCCAAATTATCCCGGCAAGAACGAGAAAACAGCCCAGCAAACACTCAGAGAAGATGAGAATATTAGCTGACTTTGAGGCAACTCAAAAAATAGTGTTTACGGATATTCAAGGAAATTACTTTGCATCCGAATTGCGAAATTTGAAATGTCGGGAACCGGTTTGTTCATCCAGTAAATTAAACATTTTTGAATCCATATTTATCGACGATGATGGCCTCATTAAAGTTTGAGGTAGAATGAAGTACTCTTTAGCGTCTTTTGATTCAAAGCATCCAGTTATTCTACCTAGTTGTTACATTTTCAGCATTATCATACAATAAGGGCAGTCATCTTTGATCAGTATACGACACGTCAAACGTGGTGGATTTTAAGCTGTCGCAATTTAGTTAGACAGGTTGTTCACAAATGTTCAACTTGCGTGCGGAATAATGCCACACTTCAGCAGCAACTGATGAGTGACTTACCCCTTGCAAGAGTGTGGCAGAATAGGCCGTTCCTGAAAGTTGGGGTTGACTATGCCGGTCCGATTAAAGTCTACATGAGAAGAGGTCGTGGACAGAAGCCAATCAAATGCTACATGTGTATATTTGTCTGCCTTAGCACAAAGGCAATATATATTGAATTTGTAGGTGATCTAAGCATTGATACGTTTTTGGGTGCATTCAAGAGACTTCTCGTCGTGGAATCTGTAGTGATGTCTTTAGGGACAACGGCACCAATTTTGTTAGTGCAATTAACCAGCTTAAGGAGCTCTTTGGTTTTCCTGAAGAAAATAATAATACAATTTATAATTGCCTCGGTAAGGTATCAAATAATTGGCACTTCAACCCACCCAGTGCTCTACATTTCGGTGGAATTTGGTAAGCCGCAGTCAAGTCAACCAAGTTCCATCTGAAAAGGGTTATCGGACAGAACATATTTACCTATGAGGAGATGCTCACATTACTGACTGAAATAGAGGCGATATTCAATTCTAGGCGCTTGTGTGTGCTATCAGCTGACAATATCGATCTCCTAACACCAGCCCATTTTATAATTCATCCTTTAAAATAACGGCTTTTAAAATTGCAAGTAAATTTACAATGATAAACTTTCATCAACCTTTTTTCTTAATTTAAAAAATTCTCGATGGATCAAAATAATTTATTTTTTAATACATTTTGTAGTAAAAACATTATTAAGAAAAGGTTATAAACAAAAGAACGTGCAAAATGTATGATTATTCAAATCATGATTTTTATAATTTTTTGTAATGAAATAATTAATTTGTTAGGTATATCTACAAACTGCACTCATAAACTTTACAAAAATAAACTTGTTTTCATCGGATAATTTTATTCTTTTGTTTCTCCTGATTATTTTCTAACCATGAAAAGCCTCTCCTTAACAAACTTATCTTCCTTAGTGTGATCCAATGTAGAGCCAACTCACGATTCATTAATATTTAATTATCCCATTATTATCGACACAAACAGTATAAACCTTTGATATTCAATATTGAATTTGGATTGAACATAAAGCTAAAACAGAAAAATACTTTACGTTGTTCTGACACAATTAAAAAATTCAATTAAGCTATTTACGATTTATTCTAACTCGCATTTTTGTTTATCTTAATAGAGACTTACCTCCAACAGACTAAACAGAAACGGTAAATTATAAATATATAGCAAGAAGCTCTAGCATCAAAGTTAAATCCTCTTAAAAATTACCACCTCATTTTCACAAAATTCAAACCAAACTAAAAATACAAAATAGGTAACCAGTAAAACTACAGAAATTTACCCTTAGTTAAACAAAAAAAAATCGTTTTACAAGTTTTAATTTTTATTTTAAAGAAAATATAACAACAATATAATAAGAATGAAAACTTTTTAAATCCAACTTAGAAATGTTAATATTCCGTTTGTTTTCTAGTTTTAGTGTTACCATGCTATTCAAAAAAATAAAGTTCAAACATTTTGTCGTGTAGAATATGTACTAAAGTTAATTTTGTTAAATTAAAACAAAAAAAATCTATTATTTTTTATTTAATTATATGCATTTATAATAATAATAAAAAAAAGTTCAAAGTTATAAAATGTTTAAAAATTTTTAGAATTAAAACTTACTTTGAACAGTAAAAAACAACAGGCGGTCACAATATTGTATTATGTATATGGGAATGACATTTTTGACTAAACGAACAAACTTTGATGATATACCGTTTTGTTTGTTTATCGAAAGAGTTTGTTGAACCGATTTGTAAATGCAATTTTAGGTCAACGGTATAAGTAAAATAAATCAAGACATGTTTACAAATTATAAAGTACTTCTTAGAATCTTTCTCTGCAGAACAACAACAAATATTTTGAATGTTAAACTGACATTACTCCTTCATGTCTTATTAAGTTGATTTAATCACAGCACTAAAACCAAATAAATTTTAAGGGTAAAATCGTTTATATTTATTAGGAGTATATGCTAATTAGTGACAAAGTATTTCCACACCATCTACTTTTTTATATAAGAACCCAAATAGAAAAACTGTATAGTTATGTATAAAAAGGTAAAAGATTTATTTTCATTAAGTTTTTTCAACAAAATATTTTTCAAAATTGTACATGTTGTGTAATATGTACAGGTAGGTAGTTAGTTAATGTATTTTGAAGAAGAAATAAATTTTCGAAAGTAACCAGAAAATTGTCATCTCATATAATAGACTACTGAAAAGGGTAAAACTGTTTTTCCGGCCTCATCTATATGTCCGATGAAAATTCGACAAAGTGTTAAAATATTTGTATATATGTATATAGAAATGGTTTGTGTATTCAAAATTTCCATATAAATTACCATACCATATCGTATGCCGAGGAAACAATAATTTATTTTATGTGTCTGTTTGAATATAAACATAAAATTGAATACAAACATATTTATACATATTTGTCTCCGGGTGCGAGTATGTATGTATATATTTGGTTGTTGGTGTGCTATAAAGATTATTTTGTGTACCATCAACGTAATTCTTACCCCAATTCGTTAGGTCAAATTTTTCAATACATAAATTTAATTTTTTAACTTATTGAGCAAAATAAAAATGATGTAAATCGGGTCAATTTTTGGGTTAATGTTAGTTGGTTAGATTGAAGGGTCAATTTCGCCGAGCAAAATATTGATTGATGACTTCTCTTGTTTGCTCAAATTTGTTGTATCTATAAAGATGTCTTAAATTTTCTACATAAACATAATCTCGTCAAAACTCTTTTAATAGTGACATGATACTATAACAATAAACTAAGAATTTGCTTTTATTATATTCACCTGTACGTATGCTGCCAAATCAACACTGAGTAGGTAATCAATAATTTACAATAACAACCAACTTTTATATCATATTTTTACATGTAGGAAATTACAAACCAAATCTTTTGAGGTGTCAAACTGGAAATCGCATTGATACTATAGGAATACATGAGAGTATTATATTTGCAGTAGCGGATTTACTAATGGCATAGCTACATTATGGCAAAAGACATGAGAGGCTGTTTAGGCCAAGGAAATAAAAAAAGTGAAGAGCAAAGCACTATCGAGGAAGGATAGAGATTGACTAATTGCAACTAATCTAGTCGGTGTTCAAAGTTTGGGAGAAACAGGGTTTTCAAGAAGAAAAAATAAACTGTATTGTCCAAGTCCCAGGGAATATTAGTCTTGCTTAAGTAGGAAAATAACGATGAATCGGCAAAAGTAAACACAATAATCAAATTATTATCATAAAATATAGTATTCAACGAACCATATAAGTGTAATAATATGTATATCTAATGTAGCCACGCGTTCATTATTTATTGCGCATTATCTTTGTTACAAATTATAAAGAATACCCAACAATACGGATAGTGCTAAATCAGCCGGTCTAACGCAAGCAGTATTCGGGGCAGTCCATTCTGTCAACTGAAAGCTTATTTAATTTAGAAAATTCTAGCTATAAGGATCTTCTAATTGCTATATCATCCATTCATAAAAGTAATGAAGCAATAAATAATAAACTCGATTCAGTCATGGATGATATTAAATGTCTTATTCGTGACAATGAGGCATAATTGGCATAAATTCAGTCCAAATAGAGATGACGAAATTGAAGAACGAAGTTGACTACCTGAAATAAAAATAATTTAATCACGACGTGATGAATTCTGGTATTCCATATTTTGTAAACATTACTGCTGAGGTATTATTCGGCTCTGTTAAGAAGATTTTTATGTTAGATCAAGAAGATGTTATTTCATATTATCTATGACAAATTGATATTAAGCAACAGATCCAATTCTTCGTAAAATTTAAAGATTTGGACTGTAAGTATAAATTCATGAAAATGTTTCGCACTAATGGACCGCTATTTCTATGTCAATTTGCTACAACAATCCAATATTACGGATGATCATGGTAACCTTAAATTGTTTGTTAATGATCGCCTAACAAAGTTCAACGTGGATTTATTAAACCAGTTGAGACAATTGCAAACACAAGAAGTGGTTAGTAATATCTAGTTTCGTAACGGCATATTTTATGTTAAAACTATAAAAGATGACACAACGTCAACAATATTATCAGTAGCATCAAGAACATTGTAAAACTCAAAGCATAGAAATTATTATCAACAACTCATTTTGTCTTCTATACATTTTATTTTTATTTTTTTCTATCAATATCAAGTCAATACACATTTTGTGTTGTTTGTGATTGAAGTTTTTTTCCTTTAGTATTTTTGTTAGTGATGAATTCTGATAATGATGAATATAATCTGGCCAATGAAATCAACATCTCATTTGATAAATATAGTAGTTTTGATCACGTGCAGGATAGTTTTGAAAAAAATTCTCTGCGCAATAAATTGGATGAAATAGAAAAGAATGTTCCTTCTTTTTATAAGAAACCTAATGTTTTGGATTTTTCTGAAACGTGGATGTACATCAATGAAACTCAGTATTTTACATAATTTACCAGATTTTACTTTCTTTAACTGCGTTAGTGATGATGATCGCGGTGGTGGCGTCCCTATCTTTGTACATAACAGCATTTGTTCAACTGTAATTTTTTCTGACACCACAGATTAGGCTAGCTATTTAATCGTTGAACTATTGCCATCTAGTAATATCAAAATTTGTGGAATACATACATAGTTCTCAAAAATCAAATCTGAATACTTTCTTTAATAACTTAGATGATATATTTAATACTATTGCAAAAATTTTATTGTACTGGGTGATTTGAATGTTAATTATTTATTTGGCTTATGATTTAACAACCCAAAAAACTTGAAAGTAGTATTCTTTCCAATGGTTTTGTTATATTGAATCCCTCGACCTTTTAAATTTTATACAAGAAAGCCCAATTCACCTTCTATTTAAGATTATGTGATCATGGATTTAATTTTTCACAGGTATAATCTTGACAGCTTTGACGTAACTTATACAGATCATAAAGCTATTGTGTTAGATTTCTATGTTCAATCTCATCGAACTTTTAATTTACTAGAGGTGACTGAAACGATAAACGATCATCAAAATATTTTAAAAACTCTAAGTGATGGTGTTTTTCCGAATAACGTTGACTTTTCCAGAACTGATGATTGCTTATTTAACCGATTTAATACGTAGACATACAATCACTGTGCGAATAAAAAATAAAAAATAAAAATAAATTCTCGCAGGGACAAATTTCATCGTCTACATAAAAAATTCCATGAGAACTCTTATTTCAAAGACCAATTTCTGTCTTTCAGAAATTCGGTTACCAATAAGAACAAATTTTTGAAAAAGCAATATTACGGTGATCAATTTAGGCAGAATAATTTTGACTCTCGAAAAAATTGGAATTTGTTCAATCGTATTATTTTCAATCGTACAAAGACAATTAACCCTATAGTAATATTTGATCACTCTGGTAATTTATTGGAACCTATTCCGGTAGCTAACATGTTTAATAAACACTTCATTGAAGTATCTTTTAATTGCTTTGACCTACCCTCGACACAAATCTTGAAATTATCCATAGATTCAGATTAGGCTATATATAACTGCTCTGAACCCATTTCATTATCAAAGGTATGTTTGTGTCAAATTGACAAAATTATTAGCTCACTTAATGCTAAATATGCTAATGTATATAATTTAATATCAGTAAAGTTTTTGCAAATCCATAAAGAGAATCTCATATATGTTATTATGCAAGATTCTAATGATTGTATAAATAACGGAACTTTCCCTAGTTCATTAAAAAAGCAGTGGTTTCACAAATTTGGAAGCAGGGAAATGTGTTCTAATCACAGGCCTATTTCAGTGCGTAATTCAATGCCTTGGATTTTAGAGAAAATCATCCATGACAATATTATTGGTTTTTTCCTCAAGCATAAGATTATTAATGAGAATCAGTTTTGGATTTATGAAGAACTCGAATACCCAAGCAGCCGCGGCCAATCTCATGCACAATGTTTATTTAGGGACTCACGCGAAATTAGATGTTGGTGTTTTATTCATTCATATTCGAAAGATCTCTGATTGTGTTGATCATTGTATATTACTAGAGAAATTCAAGCTACTCAAACTCACCGAAAAATATTTATCTATTCTAAAAGACTACCTAAGTGATCGGAGTCCACGCACAATTGTCAATAACATTCACAGTGAGTATGCATCAATTTATTCTGATGTACCACAAGGATCAATTCTGGGTCCAATTATTCATTTTTTATATTAACGATATTTTTAGTTTCAACTTGTTTGGTAAATTGGTCGATGCATATTAACAAAGTATACAAAACTATTTCCACTCTGTCATTTGTATTATGATGCATTTGCAACTATATTAATTCTGAATCTGCGTGGTTAATCAATTTTGCGTTTATCAAATCGCATCTTAATAATATAAGCATGATCTGGACTGCTGCACTTACTTTATGTTGCGACCCTTATCAATTCTCCAGAACAGGATTATAAAAATTATTAAACACCTACCAAGACTTACCACCTCATATTTACTATACAGCGAAAAGATGTTACCTATTGCTGTTTCAGGTGATTTTGATTTACTCTGATTTTCATTTTTAAGGCAATTAACAATTTAACTAAATGTAATTACAATTTCCAAAGAGCTAGTGACATTCATAATTATAATACACGGTCAGATCAAAACTACTATATAACATATCCTTCGGAGTTCGGATCAATAGGGACTCGAATAATTTTTTTTATAGGAGCTTGATTTTGTTCAATGAATTGGCAGATGAAGTTAAAAAGGGAACATGCATTGGCCACCTTAAATTATCTGTTAAGATTTTTATTTATAATAAATGGCTAAATTTTATTACAATAAGAAAAGGAACTTAAGTCATCAATCAATTTGTTTATTTTTTTTATGTTATGTTTATTTTGTATACTTTTCTCCCTCTTTCATTTTATACACATTTACTATAATTATGTATTTTTCAATTTGGTATACTTTCTTGTAACTTCTTAATTGGAAATTAATAAATTGTAACGAAAAACAATAATCAATAAGATGGGTGCAAATTAACCTACGAAGATCGAAGACAAACTACAAAACTATACACAAAACCTTTGGAAGAATAATTAAAAAATTAAAGGTTTGCTAATTCAATTCGCCTATCGGCTCGTGTCGGCAAACTTCATCTTCGTGAGTAACAGCTATCATTATATGCTCGTTGAATAATATACTATTGTCCACGACTAACGTATAATATGTACATTATACGTTTGTTTCATCAATTATAATGATATTCATTATTCACTGCTAGTTTATCTAGTAGTCTCTGCTTTCATTATTCAATATTTCCAAGTAAATTATTTGATTTTTGAAATTTTATCTAGTAGTCCCTTGCCATTTTCATTATTATTAAACTGTGACGTCAAAATGTCGTCGAACATTATTTTAAGAGTATTTCAAGGATTTGATTATAAAGCATAATGATATTTGTCGGTCGTGGACAAAGTATCGTATTATCGGCTCGTGTAGGCAAACTTCATCTTCGTGAATAACAGGTATCATTATAATTATGCTCGTTGAATAATGTACTATTTTACATTTACAAGTAAGAAATGCAAAAAATTACGCAAATTACATTTAACCAATACAGCTTTAAAAATGTCAGTCTGTCCGAATCCTCAGACAAAACTTCTACCACAAAGCGTCCGTTCTAGATCACTAAACCTAACCATTCATATTTTACAAACATTTTCCGTTATTTTGGGCAAGGTCCTTAAACGATATAATGTTTTCTTTTTAATTTTGAAACCCCTTTCCCAATATTGCTATTGATCGCAACAATACATATAAATCATCTACTCTCATGCCGCCAAATTACAAACTAACAATTAATGTTAGATTATCTAGAACTGACACGTGTTGAACGGCAATCAAAAACGCATTTACCATTTTTCATCTTAGACCTTCAACAATTAAACCCAGTTATACCTCTCTAGTACAGTGTTGAAAATTCTTAAGAATTTAAATTACTCCGTTCAGAGAGCATAGGCAATGTTCAAAATTTCTTTTCTGAAAATTTGTGACATTTGCTCAAATCACTTCATAGCCTTATGTAAGCAACGTGAGAATTGGCTATATCTTATTTACTCAGATTATCTGTCAGAACGGGGCATCGCCTCTTTGGCGATTCATTTCTTTTCTTTATCTTCCGGCGCCTTTCTTCTAAACCTGCTCTACCCTAATGGCATGATATTATTATAAATGCGTTTCATAGTAATTTGCCATTAAGGTTTATACCATCATACAAAGAATTAATAAGGTATGCTCAATAGATGTAATTACGCCATCCGGTGACAGATTTTTTTTTTTTATTTTTTGTTATTTCTCTATTTTATTTTGTTTTTAGCACGTCATTCGGTAGTATCGTGGTGCAGCATCGAATGACGTGCTAAAAAACAAAACAAAATAGAGAAATTTGTACAAAAAATAAAAAACAAATTTCTGTCACCGGATGGCGTAATTACATCTATTGAGCATACCTTATTAATTCTTTGTATCATGGGTTTATACTACAATATACGACCTTTAAGTGCTTTTCATACCGGCTGCGTTGACTTTGGACTTAAAAAAGTAAAGTCGTTTTGTAACTTTAAAGTTTTGTAATTTAGTTTTATTTGATTAACATTGTCACTTTTTATAGAAATATTTTGAAACTATTATAAAATAAATTATTTTTGGAACAGATTTAGCAGAGCATGCCATTTTTCGCGCATGCGCAATTTTTGCAAACGCCATTTTTTAAAATGTGGATTTAAGGTACATAAGCTACATTTTGGATTGAGCCTTGGCTAAGAAAACACTAAGGCCCGAATTTATAGTCGTTGCTACAACTATAACTACTGTTATATTAACTGTCTTCGTATTTATAAACCTCACTATAAGATTTATTTGTAATGTAACAATGGTTATAGTGATCAAAATCCATCACTATAAACGTTGCTACAATATATCCAAGACAAGAAAGTAAATTCAAAATTCGTATCGAATTTTATTCGCGATTTCCAACAAAGTACCTGACATCTGGTGAAAACATTATGAACAAAATTTAACCATAGAACAAGGGTGATCAGAACTGTCAAACAGTTGAATTTGACAATACTCGTCCCCTTTACTTACATAGAAACCAACGCTAACTACATTTGATGAAAATCGCCAATAGATGATTTTAAAATGATTTTCAAAAATCGTTGCTATAGCAATAGCAATTGACGAATGGAACGGTGTGCCCCAGCGGACAATAGTGAAGTATGTGATAGGCTGTTACAAAAATTTGTTATATGAAGTTATATGGAAATATTGTCTACTTAAATTACATTTTTATTTATGAAAATTGTAATGATTAGAAAATTAAATTAATCTCATATGTAGTTTAAAGTGTGTTTTTTGTATATTTGATTTATTTGTGACATTCTTATCATTCTAAATATAAGAAACTTGTACTTAAATATTGCAGAAATTTTATGTTAAACTCACTATAAATATATATTTCGGCCACTAAACATTTTTCGAGCTTTACTAGACCACAGTTGCTACGCTTTGACGTACTAATACAATATAAAATTTAATATTTTTAAAACATTTATGTTTTTGGTAACACTAGCTCATTTTGAAATTTCTGCAATATTTAAGTACAAGTTTCTCATATTTAGAATGATAAGAATCTCACAAATAAATCAAATATACAAAAAACACACTTTAAACTACATATGAGATTAATTTAATTTTCTAATCATTACAATTTTCATAAATAAAAATGTAATTTAAGTAGACAATATTTCCATATAACTTCATATAACAAATTTTTGTAACAGCCTATCACATACTTCACTATTGTCCGCTTAAGGCGCTTTTTAAACTTTACCAGTCGTCAATAGTTACGACTATAAATTCGGGCCTTACAATTTGACAGCAAAACACGTTAATATGGTTTGAATCTTGGGTTTAAACACTTGTTTTGCTATTTGTATTTACTAAAATAAATTTTTAAATCTTAGTATGCGTGTTGTTTTTAGTTAGATAAAAACCATCTGTTTTCATAAAAATTAACTATATTTTGACATTTGTTTGGAATTATTGATTTATAAGCAAAAGCCTACTTTAATAATTATTATGTATCGTGGTATGTGGATAAAATATACCTTGTCATTAAAAAAATAAATAATAAAAGTGCATGTTTATGAGGCAAAAGAATTGATTACAAGTCTTATTAATGGAATTTGCTTATTTTGAGTAAGATTATGATGAAATTTGACAGGAAGGATGGAAAAGGGATTCTTCGATTATATGGGTTACCGATTAGCTTGTAACTTGGCTATTTTAATTGCTCTTGCTAGTAATATATTTAGAAAAGAGCCGATACATACTCTGGAAAACAAATTGAGAAAAATTCTTTAAAAGTATTTTGGAAAAGGGGGAATTTACTGCTTTTTCTAGTAATATATTCTGGAAAATAGCCGAGACATACTGGAAATAAATTGAGAGAAATCCTTTAAAAATATTTTGGAAAAGGAGGAATTTACAGCTTTCTAGGAAAAATTGAGAAAAATTCTTTAAAAGTTTCATTAATTTCATCTGAAAATCATTAGAGAATCCCATTTCCATTGTAGCTATCGAATTTCATCACAATCGTATTCAAAATTACAAAATTCCATTAATTTCACAAAAAAATCGTTTCAAAATTCCATTTCCATAGTACCTGTCGAATTTCATTAAAATCGTATTCAAAATTACAAAATTCCGTTAATTTCATCTTTTTTTTTTTTTTTTTTGTTTTTTTGTTTTTTTTTGTTTTTGTTTTATTATTTATATTACGACTGAGTCTTACACCCATTTAGTAATTTACATTGCATAATAAAGTATTTAATTAGTCGGCACAATCACATGATTATCCCTCATTTCGTGTAACTCATCCCCTGGATTTTCGCCACAGCAAGTCTACTGACCTCCTGGTCGCGATAAGTCCAATGGTTTTATTCTTTGCAGTCTTCTGGTTGGTATGGTAGTCAGCATACAGCGTATGTCCAGATTTTCATGCTGGTGCAGACGTTGTAGGTGTTTTGTTGCATGATGCTTAATTTCATCCACGACAAGCTCGATCTTTAGATCTCGATGGAGGTTGTCGTTTCGAATGTACCACGGTGCATTAACAATACATCGCAGGATTTTATTTTGAACTGTTTGTATGATTTTAATATTTGTCCTCTTGGCACAACCCCAGAGTTGGCTACCGTACGTCCATACAGGTTTAAGGATTTGTTTGTATAACAGCAGTTTGTTATGGATCGCTAGTTCAGATTGTCTCCCTAAGAGCCAATGCATCTTTCTAAATTTTATGTTTAGTTCTTCTCTCTTCTTTTTTATGTGTTCTTTCCATCTAAGTTTAGCATCTAAAGTCATGCCAAGATACTTAGCAGTGTTCGCATGCGGTACTACTATAGAGTTTATCATTATTGGTATAAGATTAACTTTTAGATTGGTAAAGTTCACTTGGACTGATTTTGCTTAATTTAATTTAATTCACCATTTCTCTGTCCATTTACATATCAGGTTAGTAGCCTTCTGTAGTTTACTAGTGGGTCCATTGATGTTTTTTGCTGTTGCAAGTATTGCCGTGTCATCTGCAAAAGTCGCCATTGTTGCTTCTGTAATTGGTATATCTCTAGTATATAGGAGATAAAGGATTGGTCCAAGAACCTTTCCTTGTGGAACTCCTGCTGTTATTCGTTTTAGCTGGGCGTATTCATTCTGATACTTTACTCGGAAGTGCCTCTCTGATATGTAGGATTTTAGAATTTGAAAAAATTGCTCCGGAAGATCTCGATGAAGTTTGAATTCTAACCCCTGGTGCCATACTTTGTCAAATGTTTGCGCTACATCAAGGAATATAGTTGAACATATTTGTTTGCTTCTAGTGATTTCTCGATTACATCAGTAATTCGATGTACTTGTTCTATAGTAGAATGTTTTCCCTAAATCCAAACTGATGTGAGGGGATAAGATTCCTTTCTTCGATAATTGGTTTTAGTCTTTTAAGAAGAACCTTTTCAAATAGTTTCGATAATGTTGGTAGCAGAGAAATCGGCCTGTATGAAGCTTTATCGTTCGGAGGTTTGTTCGGCTTAAGTATCATAATTACTTCTGCAACTTTCCATTGTCTTGGTACATATCTTAGTCGAAATGCTGCATTAATTATATGCATTAGTTTCCTCAATGCTTTCTCCGGTAACACTTTTATTATCTGACCCGTTATAAGATCATATCCTGGAGCCTTATACGCATTCAGATTATTCTTGATTTCCCATTTTAGTTCTTTCAATGTTATTGGTGTAATTTTTATTTCATCCTGTTTATTTATCGGGGTAATATTTTCCTCTTCCGTTTGTTTTGGTAAGGTTGGAATGTTTCTTCAAGATGATTTGCAAACAAATCAGCTTTTTGTTTAGCATTTCGAGGCCAATTGTCTTTATCTTTAATTGGAGGAACTTGAAGTTTGGGTCTTTTAAGATTCTTAGTTGCTGTCCATAATGAGTAATCAGTATCTTTTTGCCCAGTTAGAGTGCTGAGGTATTTATTAACTGATTGATTTTTAATATCTTTTATTAGATATTTTAATTTGTTACACAAGTGATTAAATACCCTCTTATTTTCCGGGTTTCGATGTTTTTGCCAATTCTTCCGTGCTTTTCTTTTGATTTTAAGTAGTTCCCTTACTTCCTCCGGATAGCTAGCATTGCGCTTCAATTCCTGATTGTTATTAGGAGTGCTTTCCCACGCAGCACTTTGGATATTATAGATGAGATTATCTAGTTCTTCTTCTAATTGGACTGATCCCTGAATTGGGTTCTGCAGATTAATTCTTTCTGTTAACCGTGTTTGGAAGAGATCCCAATTGGTTTTGAAGCTCGTTAATTTCGGGTTGCTCTGTTTCATAATAATTGTTTGGCTAAGTATCATAATAACTGGTGAATGATCTGATGATAGACTTTCACTGTTCTCTATATGGGTATAATTATCTGAAATTCCTCTTGTAATAAAGAAGTCTATAAGATCTGGAGTCTTACTGGTATCCGAGGGCCAATAGGTTGGTGTACCGCCTGAGTGAAATTCACATTTTAGTTGTTTGCCTGCTGCGAAAAGTTCTTTTCCTTTAGTGGTCGTTAACCGTCCCCAATAGGTATTTTTTGCATTAAAGTCACCTCCAATTAAAAAGACACTTCCTAGTATTTTGAGAATATTAGTATAATCTCCTTGTTTGAGATTGTATCTTGGGGAGATACTACAAGTTTTATTATTGTTCAATTGTATTTTGATTGTTGTGACTTGCATGGAAAGCTTCTCAATTTTAAGTTCTTCGCTATGCTTTATATGATCTTTTATCAGGATAGCTGATCCACCTCTAGCTTTGTTCTCTGGATGTAATGCATGATAGCAATAATATCCTTTTATTTTACAGAAAGAAGTTTTGGTGAAATGTGTTTCTGATATAAGACATATATCTATATTATACATGTTTAAAAATATATCTAGTTCTTGAATGTGATGCAATAGCCCATTTGTATTCCAGGTTACAATTCGTAATGTTTTATTCATTTCTTTATTTTATAATTCGATTTTATATAATTTATATTTTGATACACTCGATCAAAGTTTCCTTCAATTTTTTTATTGAAACTAGTTTGTGATTTCATTTCTTCTAGCGCGTTCTGCAGGCTCATTTCCTGTGAAGAAAGTCTTTTGTTGAGGTTCTCTAGATAATTTCATCTGAAAATCATTTTCCATCGTTCCAAAATATACGAAAAATAATGCATTACATATTTATAAAAGTAATGCATTACCTGTAGTTTACAAAAAAAAACACAATCATTTTTTTGGAAAAGTGGCATTTTTATTTAGTTCATATTATTGCTACATCTTAATTTATTATTATTACATATTTTAGTTTTAAAAATTAGCACTTTATTAAATATGGAGCTATTTTCTAGTTGAAAATATTTCTACCATTGTAAAAATTGGCGATGTGTGACATGGTATGCTCTGCTAAAGCTGAGCCAAGCATTAAATACCAAGAAAATATATTATTCAGAAATAATACCTTTAAAAGCAATTCACAAATAATGTATCGATCAACATGTCGTTGAAATTTCAATGATTAAAACGTCAGAAAATGTGTTAGTAAAACCATAGACATTCATAATAGATATCTCATTTGACTACAACAAAAAAAAAAAAAAAAATTTTCCATTCAAATGTTATCGATGTATTGCATATACGTATTATATTTGCAACGCATTCTAAAATCATTGCCTTATAAAATACACAACACAACGATACATTGGAATTATCAGAAGTTTTTGTTTTTTTCCTTTAGTTACTATGAAATGAGAAATCTAGTATGAATGTCTATGGTAAAACGTTACAGAAGTGTCAATGTTAGAAATGTCAATGTCACAGAATTGGAAATGTCTTGCTATATTTAAAAGGTTACTAGATATTAGTTTACCACCTATGTAAATTTAGACTAATAATTAGGCATTTTCGGAAATAGACCAAAGTAACTTCAGAGTAAGTTATAATTTACATTATGGTGGTAACAAAGTTGCTCAAGTTACCTTTCACATACAAAAAAGTAACAAAGAATTTCGAGTGCGTTTGTTTCATGAAGTTACTTTTTTCATTACTGAAGTTACGTTGATCATTCGTAAATAGATGGGTAACTTTAACGTTTGAAACTTACTATGAAGTTAAGGGCCAACCAGTGAGAAATTATAAACTTAAAAAAAATTAAAAATTTTAACGAATTCAATTTTTTTAAAGTTTTTTTGACATTTCAGCCATAGAGAAATTAGAAATTCTTTAAGTAAATGACAGCGATTGTTTTATTTATAATTTTTATTTTAGGGTTATCTGTATTTTTGGGGGGTATTCCATGAGAATTTCGTGTAACTTTTAGAAAATAGTATGTCTATAGAAATAGCATTTTAGTTTTTAGTAGGATTAATTTGTACTTCAATCATTTTTTTTTTAAATTCGGGTTCACAAATGTCGCCAAATTATAAATAAAATAAAAGACTTCAGTGAGAATATGAAATTTAAAAGATAAATTTAGAATTTTCACTTTTGCACAAGGGGAAACAATGTTTTTGACGTCTTGTTTTAATTTTTTTTAAGTTTGGACGGAAAATTTCGCATTCATAAGTTTTTTTAAGTGACAGATAAAATTTGACGAAGCTTCGTTGAAATTTTTAAGTTAATTTAAGTTTTCCATGGGCGAATACACATAAATGCCATTTACGGGATTCTTAATTTTTCTTTATTTAAGATTATAAGCTTTTATAAGTTATCTGTGGTTACCACTTTACTTTGGTCTATTTCCTAAAATGCCTATTATGGACTTGCTTGTAAGCAGCAGTTTCCTTTTTCTCGTTTTTTCATCGGGTGTAGGTGAGTCGGGAAATTCCAGACATACCCGCGTTACCTTGCCATTGCTACCAAAATCACCACCACAAGGATAACTTTGTCTAGAGCACCGTTTGCTAAGCCATCTGAAAAACCTACATTCATTGTTATAATGTATGTTCTATTCAACACTAACAATTTTTTAAACGGTAAACCTCCAGTATCTAAAACCGACACCTCATGTAATTTTTTACGTATAAACGAGATTTGTTCTGCATTTCGAGAACTATAATGTAAATGTTCTTTGCACAATACGATCTTCTTTTATACAATATTCAAAATAGACTGATTATATTCAGCGAAGGAGTTGTTACTTAGGAAGAGAAAACTTTCCGGAAAAGCCTTGACTCAACCAAATGTTTTTCAATTCTTCCAATGGCCTACCATTGCCAATTTTAGTTAATAGTGATAAGGAAACTGCATTAGCTTGGCGCATAACTTCTTCATGTTCGTATAACTTGAGGTCACGCCACAAAGTGGGTCCTATAATTCATTATTTTATTTGTCTATAAATTGGTGTAGCTCGAACTGGAGCCAACCATTTCGAATCAAGCTGCTATAATACTTCGGCACCAACAATGCTAATTTCATCGATCATTATCGCTTGCACATATTTTAAAAGTGGCCTGTATTGTGGCTTGTATAGACAAGTAACTTCGAGAGCTAAATTTTTAATGCTGTGTGGACAGTTGTTCCGCCAGTTGCAACAGCAGCCTTCCCTGTAGACGCGCACGTTATGTAGGCATTACAATAACCATCATTATTTCTAAATCGGTTGTACATTTCCTTTAGAAATTAAATGACAAATTTTTTGCCATATACTGCTGGTCCGGTAAAGAAGATTTGGAATAAAGCTCGATTTGGAAAAATTAAGTTTGAAATCACGTGCATCAACAGGTCTGTATGATTTTTATTTGCCATTCGCAGAAGTTCATAAAATTTGTTCATTTGACATTAAATTTTCCCATTAAGCGACAACACCGAGTTTGTTCAGAGTTGCTAAACGAATGTTACTATTCATGCACACATTTTCGTTGCGATATAGTTCTTGAAATGGATTTGGTTCCGGAAATCAGTTGATCATCTGCTTCATTTCTTGACGATATTTTCACGACATATTACTCTACAGAATCTCGATTAGATAAATGTAGAGTCACTATCTCGCGATTGTACTCTTTGATATCTGAGGCCATGTTATAATTTGTATGTCGATGCATGCATCCTCTCGTTTTGTGTAATTGCGAGTATTAGGATTTCCATGTTTTCTGGCCTCTTTTCATACTGATAGGTTACTAATTCATCTATTGGTTTTATTCACGTACCGTACAACATAGGCATCATAAGAATATTCTTCCGTGATAAATTGTTCGCCCATATTTGATTTTAAAATATTAAAGATAAACACGAGTTGAATGGGTTGTGCCATTTTTCTGCTGGCTCATGTTTTAAGAAAACCCTTGCTAGAGTAATTAGAGCATGAAGGACATCCAGATAGTAATCGTTCGAAATAATTTTATTTTCTCCGTAAAACGTATCAATATCAGGATAGTCATTACTTTCTAGATCAATCCTGATGCTTTTGAAATGTTGATCATATTGAGCAAACTCCGCTTCTGAATGTTTCATATATGTTGTTGTAGAATGGCACAGCATAAAAAAGGCTTCGAATCGACACTTTTGAGGTGTATTAGCAACCACTTTTTTATACCACATACATATATGAATATTTATGAGCCTACAACTTAATATTTCCGGAGGATTCTGTTGTTAAAACAGAAATTATGTTGTCGATTATTGCGATTAAATCCGGTATGTTGCCCCCAAGGGAGTCTTTTGCAGCATTCTCGATACAAAGTAAAATGTGAGCATGCCTGCTGGTGCTGAAACTCAATTCGCTTAAAATAGTGAATCACACGTTGACAATGCTGACCGAAAATGTTTGATTTCTTTCAATCAGAGAATGTTCATTAATAAATACATTAACCAGTGTATTAAAATGTAAAGCACTGTTTACTGCATCTTCATTTATGAGTGTAATTATTTCAATAAAACTCAAATGAGCAGCTTCTTTCTTTGAAAATTCACATTCACTGTTTTTCAATTTAAATAATGTTTGTAGTAATCTAGCCAAATCGATTAATCGAAATTTGTTGTTGTAACGCAATTTTTATGAGCTTCTAATGACCTTAACAGTAAGGGCCACTAGCTCGATACCCTATATCTTGAAGCCAAAAATTGTTAATTAAGTCATTCCCCATTAAAATTCCTCATCTCCTGATTATTTCATATCATTTCGTGTCTGGAATAATAATACATAATTTGTTATTATTCTGAAGAAACATGACCAACTTACCTCACCTAAATTGTAAATCAAAAAATCCAACCAAATATCTAAGTTGACAGTCGATTATTGTTTTGGTAGATTTTACGTCATTGATCGATTAATGAAGCGTTCTAATTTATGGATATTATCATAATTTGTATAACAGCTGATCTTACTGTCACCTATTATTGAATAGTTAAGCACTTGTATGCTTTGTGCCTCAGGAGACTAAACTAACTACACTAAATAAATTTTGAAGCTTCCACTATTGACTCATAGGCGGTAACCGAAAAGTCAAAGTAAGAGGTTACTTTTCGATGACTTTTCAATTTCATTTTATTGTATGACGTGACATCGTCAAGTAAAGCGCTAAAAATTTGAATATAAATATAAAAACCCATGGAAAAACGGCAGTATTCTGTTCGGTGTAAGTTTAACTGTGTAATGAATAATTTTAATTCTGTATATTACGCATAATTTTTTTTTTATATTTTGTATAATAGGGACACAAGAAAGTTTATTTAACGGCAACATTTTTGACTTGAAAGCATGTTGGGAGTACGAATAATTCACGTTATTTTTATTTAAATTATTAGTGATCAAAATAAACTGCTCAACGTAATCAAATAAGCATATTTGGTTTATAAAATATTTTATACAAAAACAACCAAAACATTTGTCCGCTGAATTTTTGCCATCGACATCACGCCGGCGGCCGGTTAAAGGTTATGTCATCTATGGTGTCCATTCGAGTGAATTTTCTTGAGAATTGACGGCGCTCATTATTAGATAACGACCCAGTCATATTTATAAACGCGTTATTACACGTAAATCATTTTTGGGGATTTATCAATAAAATCTCGTGATTAATAAATGCAAATGTTATTTTGCGTTAAAATCATCTATCGAAGTTAAGTCGCAGAGCAGGTTATGTACGTCATTTTAATCAATTCAGCTGAATGGTTACAACACGAAGCAGCACACTCAATAAAGGTATTCAAGCAGTAAAAGTAAGAAGAAACAGAATCCGACAAAGCACAATAATTACTCGAAGAGTAATAAGCACAAAAATGGCGACAAACGTGGTGATGACAGATGTCCAGTTCCAGGAGTTAATTACGTCAATAAGAAATGTAAACCAGGTAGGTGGTGCGTTAGGTATTAATGGTGTTGAATTAGATTCACCCCGTATTTCGGGGAACTTTACAGCTTGTAAAGCTCGTTTCGATGGTAAGGCTAAATCGAGTGTTACATAGACACATTTGTGGATGCAGTCCAGATTTACCGAGTTTGTGTCGGTATTTCAGACGAGCATGCGGTCAAGGGTATGGCAATGTTGCTTGTTTATGAGGCCGCCGGTTTGGTGGAAAGTGTCAAAGATACTGTCGCGCTACATTTAAGGATGCCATCGATTTCGAAGGTCAGCATTACAAGTCAAGCGTTACACACACATTTACAGAATAATAACGTATACTTTGAGCAAAAATCCATGGCGATTAAATTGGCCGAAGGCACCCAAAAAAATGGAAATTGATCAGGTGTGTACTGTCGATGTGATTCTTCATGGAAGAACAATACCCTACCCACCAAATTCATATCATTACCGAATTCATGTCCTGGGAAAACCCTTCTTGGCATTGATTTTATTACTTGCTCTGGTTTGATTTTGGATTTTTCACAACACAATTGGAAATTCTTTTCTCCGATCGATTGTTCTATGAACCGGAAAGTTCCACACAACAATCGTATGAAGGGTTTTGCCCTGTGGCATTGAAAGATGAACATTTGAGGGCCGACGAAAGAAGTTCTCTGAATACGGATCAAACACAAAAGGCCAATGAATTACTTATTGGTCATGAAGACGTTTTCACAGTAGGGTGAGATTCAACTACATATGCTGAACATCATATTGATACGGCTAGGAGTCGATCAATTTCAGTTCCGCCGTATCTAATGTCTAAAGAGAAGCGCGAGATATTGAATGATTGATCTCCTTGGCCACCACCGGACGTGCTTGTCCCGAAACCCGATAAAACGTGTCGCGTCTGTATTGACTATGTGAAATTAAATGCATGTACTACTTCCGATAAATATCCGTTGCCGCGCATAGATGAAATACTCCATTTAGCTAAGAAACCCCTATATATGGCCACAATTGATTTGCGTTGAGGATATTGGCAAGTGCCAGTACGAATACAAGATCGTGATAAAACCGCATTTGTGTCACAGTTCGGTTTATTCAGGTTTAAAAGAATGTCTTTTGGGCTGAAGAATGCACCACCCATCTTTCAAAGGTTAATCGACCGATTTAGGAATGGGATTCCGAATGTTATAATTTTTGGGTACCTTGATGATCTAATTCTTCTCTCCGAGACGTTTTAGGGGCATATTAGTGATTTCAAGTTAGTCTTTCAGAGGCTCAACCAGATCAATTTAAAAGCAAATAGCGGGAAATGTGTGTTTTTTCAAAATAATATCAAATTTTTGGGACATATTATAACCCAGAACGGCATTCAAACCAATTTCGAAAAGATCGAAGGTATTTTGAAGATGGAAGAACAAAAGAATATTCGTCATCTTAAGACATTTCTTCAGACGTGCTCATGGTATCGCAAGTTTGTACGGAATTTTTCCAATATAGCGCGTCCACTAACTGATTTAACAAAGAAAAACTCCAAATGGTAATGGAATTCTAGTCAACAAAGTGCATACGACCAGTTGAAGATGTTGTTAATATCGGCCCCAATTTTACGTAGGCTGACGAATATAAACCATATATATTGCGAACCGATGCGAGTAACTATGCGATAAGGGGAGTCCTTTTACAGGGCGAAGGGGATGATGAACGTCCAATTGAGTATGCTAGCAGGTTGCTTACTCCAACGGAACGCAATTATAACACGACGGAGCAAGAGGCTCTGGCTGTTGTTTGGGCTCTTAAAAAATTTCAAGGTTATTTGGATGGAGCTGAAGTTGTGGTTGGAACCGACCACCAAGCACTCAAGTGGCTTATGAGTTTATAACTGGAATCCTTTATCGTTTTGTTCCTGAAGAAGAAAGTGAGAATCCCCAATTAGTTATTCCTGAAAACTCGCGAAACGAGATTTTAAAGGCTTTCCATGATTCTCCTACCGCAGGACACTACGATGTCGAGAGCACCATTGCAAAAATTTCCAATAAATATTATTAGCCAGGAATGCGCAGGTATATTATAGATTATATCAAATCCTGCGTTGATTGTCAGAAATATAAAGTAACCAATTTACGGCCAGCAGGATTGCTTAGAACTCCTTTTGAGGACACAGCAACCAGATGGGTTGAACTAATTCCATTGAAGCAGGCCACCGCTGAAACATGTTCCAAAATTCTGATAAGCGAGTTTTTCCTGAGATCTGGACTACCACGACGTATCATAGTGCGGTTATGCAACATGTAGCAAGTTGGTTTGGAATTACTCAGGCATTGACTCTATTTTATCATCCAGCCGCTAATCCGGTTGAAAGACAAAATAGGAATCTTAAAACCCAGTTGGCTATTTGAGTAAAAACTGATCATCGATCATGGATCGACTTTCTACCTTCTGTCCGCTTCGCGATGAAATCCACTATGTGCGATTCTACTGGATTTACGCCTGCTTATCTTTCTTTTGGCGGAGATCTTCGAACTGTTATGGATGTGAACCATGACTTTAGGGCGGTGGTGCAGAATGAAAATTTCGTTCCCCAAATCACACCGTTTCTTCTCCAAATTGGTATAAGAAACAATACTATAGGAAAGTTCATGGTGATGAAATTCGGGAACATCGAACTTTTGAAGTAGGTGAGAAAGGGGGTTCGGATGATGATATCCCAATACACCCAATCTGGTCCCGAGCCAGACCAAAACTTGAGGTCAAATCTAATACACTCATAAAAATACCTCTCGTTACTTCTTCAGTCAATGGCAGGTCTAAAGAAAGTATTATGACACCCAAGGTAAACGAAGTGAAAGAAAATCTCAATATAAAGTTGCAATCCAATTAAACAACTCAGTTTGAACCATTTGGTGCGGCAAGGCAGTCGAAAACACGCAACATTCGAATGCCTGTACGTTATCAGTAGTTTTCTGGATCATCGTCGAGATGAGCTTCGATTCAGAGGGGGATTTTGTAATACAATCATTTTACGCTCCTTAGGAATCCGGAGTTAATAATGAAGGGTTCGACTAAAAAATTAAAAGTTTACTTTAAATAACTTTGAAAACAGATTTCAAGGTCAAATTTAAGGTCACTATTCGAATTGCTCTGTAAAAATCTGATAACTTTTATAGAGGATATTATTTTGATTGGTAGCTTATTTATGGCAGCTAATGACAGTCCTTCGGAGCATGTATCTACGAGGATAATATCCCAATAACAATTTCCATGCTTTTTAAATGTTTGTAAACCTAATGAGTTCTTTTTAAATTTAACGATTTGTGATTAGAAAGTTTATTCATTTGTGTACCGCAACATCGCAATTGTGGTTATCTACAAGTTTTAGATGTGATTCATTGCTATCCAAATCTGCCAGTATTATTAGCCTTCTATGGGTTTCCTTCTTATAATTAATTAGTCAGATTAACTACAACACCAAAAAATAATTCCATAGATAAACCGTATTAAACATAACACCACGGGTATATTATTATTTAAACAATTTTATTTGGCCATTAAGTCATAAACTACCATAAAACATTGTCTAACATTCATAATAAATTCCTGTTTTAAGTTATTAAATTTAAACCGTAAACATTTTAATATTTGTTTTACCACTAAACCATTTTATCCCTTTTTACATTATTTAGTTGTACTGTTACTGTGTTGTACCGAAGAGTAGCATAAACGATTAAAAGGAATTTATTAATTTCTCTAGTAATCTTAATCGTCCTGAAATGAAAACAGTTTTTACTCGACTTTACAGTATACGGGACGAATAAACGAAACAGAGAAAATATGTTTACCGTTCAGTGGTTTTTCCTCTTCCTTTGGTTGGTTGAGTTGAGATGGTGCGGTTTGGTTATTTTCAATTTAGAATTGTTTTATGTACACAATCTTCTATATTTTTCTCATCATAATATGGCGCGGCTATAGATGGCAACAACAACAAAAAAGTAATTTCTTTTACGAGTAGCAAAAACTGGATGTACATATATACAAGAAAAGCACAAAACGAAACTTTTTAATTTTGAATTAATTCAAGCTTTTTATTATTGTTATTATTCTTATTTTTTTCTTTTAATATTGCATTGTGTATTCCTCTTTAGTTATGAAATAGAGATTTCGCTGGTTTGGTTTTGCTATTTGTTATATATTTACTGTTATTTTCTTTAATCCATTAAGATAATTATTATTAAAAGTTTGCTTTTCGAATTAAGCATAAGATAAAGAAAAGCAAAAAAAAAATACGATGTTATAGGATATATCTATACGAATAAGACAATGCAAAATAAGGAAGATAGAATGATAATAATTATAAGAATTAGTAAAAAAAAATATTAAGACAATTCTGATTTTGCTGCTTCTTTTTGTTTACTAATTAAAAGTTTATTAAGACATATTTTTTGTTTGTTTTTAATTTAAAAATAAAAATTACTTAGTCGGGATAAATTGAATTAGATTTATTCTTTGATTAACATTGAGAAGTTGCTTAAAAAAAAAAATGTGAAGGACCGCTCTTACAGCACATTCAATGTAATGGTTTAAAACACCCTTGCAAACATTTTTGTTCCAAAGCCGAACTTATCACATTGTATGAATTTGTAATTACAAATAGGGTCCTAATTATATCACAAAATAATATTAAAAAGTCTCTATGGAATTATTTAAGCTCTACTTATAAAATAAGTAGTTGTTGGCAATATCTCTCCTGCATATAAAAAGTATATGCTATGTTTCATCATCAGGATTAGTGTCATTTGAATGATGCATTTCTTTTACTAAACAAAGCAATAGTGCGTGTCAGCTCCGACGCGTTACTGGTGTTTACTCTTTAAGAACGATTGTCTTGGAATATATACAATAGACAAAGTGGTTATATAAACGTATCTCTTAAGTTACAGAAATCATGTAGGTATATACACCCTGCGCCATTGAAATGTTCGGTTTGAATTTTTAAAGTAAATTTTGGAAATACCACCGTTTGCTTCAAAAGTAGATGGCAAAAATGATAGATTCTGATTATCAAAACAATTTTTACACTATTCCGAATATATTCAAATAAAAAGAACGGTAATCCGACATTTTAGACCTACATAACGTCGGATAAGGAATATTACCGCCCTACCTCGTAACAATTTGGTAGGTCTTTACAGTGTTTTTAACAAAGATTTTTCAATTGAAAATTAGTTTTTTGTTGACAATGGTAATTTTTATTCAAAATAAGAATTAACAGAAATAAAATAATTCATCTCAACCAAAATATTTTGAGAAAAATTGAACTTTTTAAAATCAATGATTAATAACCCAGCCCTTGGCTTTTATGATGGCCTAAAACCCGATCAGCAATGAATTCTAAAGTTTGATTAAATAATATATTGTTATTTCTTCAAACCAGACTTTTTCTATAAGTTTTTTCCGCTCTTTGGCACTTTTCAGCTTGTAATTTGTAATCTTCTTTCCCATGAAGGACCAAATATTTTCAACAATATTGAGGTTAGGACTATTTCCTGTCCAGGATAACGACTCAACCACCAAGCTATTTTTAAATTCGGCTACCTAAACAAAATAGACATTAAAATTAACCATTCTTACTTCGCAAATAACATCAATAACTCACGGAGAGTGATCGTCCTGGAAGAGTGGAATACTGTTGTATTGAGTAGGGTCCTCAATAGTCACGATTCAGGTTTCGATAATTTTTTTATATTTTCTTCCGCTTTCTGAACTATCGAGAAGGCTTAGTGATCAAACTCCAAAGGCTGTTATGGCTCTCCAGGCCATAACATATGGTGAATTTTTCACTGTCGGCGAAATACATTCTGTTAAACACCGTTTGCCTTTTCGTCGCCGAACCCTTGTCCTTACATCGGGTCCAAAGATATTGAATTTGGATTTATCCGAGAATATGAACCAACGCCAGTCCCTGGGCATTCAGTTTTTTCATTCTATTGCGAATTTGAGGCTTGCAGCTGCCATTTTTGCTGTCAGTAATGATTTTCTCGCAGGTCGACAAGCATATAAACCAAGTTCCTTTTAATAGTATGAACTGAAATAGTGCCGGTTGTTGCTATTAGAAGCTAACTTCTCAGCTCCAAAGCCGTAGCAAACCTTTGCTTAAGATCTAAATATCTGAAATTCGATTTGTTGAAACAGAAGTTCTCCTCTTTGCATCAGAGCCAAATTATCGTTTGATTTTCGTAATAGTGCCTTAAAAACTTTCTAAGTGCTGTTTGCTTACACTAAATTACTCTTGCAATTTGTGAATGTGTGTACTTTTTGCCTTTGCTTGCAAAATTTTGGCTTTTTCGTTAGCATTTAATTTAGAGCGACACTTTGTAAAATTAACTCTTTGACTACTTGATTGAAACCGAATGAATATTTCACCCTTAGTTTGGTTTTAAATACCTAATAAGGCGTGAAATATGCTGAAAAATAAAAAAACAAAAAAAAAATAGCGAATCTAGGAGAGAATTGCATGAAATAGTAAATAATCGAATTCGAACATTTCAATGGCGCAGGGTGTACTTTTACCCATATTTATTTATTAAATTCATTCAACTAATTTATAGTTGAAAATTCAACTGTGCTGATTGGTAAGCACTTACAATAATTTCAGTTTTATAAAGTTAATTTTTTATTTTTTTATTTCCAAACAGACCATCTAATATAACCTTAACAGAGTGTGATTTAAAACAAGATATTATTGAACAAGCTATTATCTAAATTGTTATACAAATTAATTGTCGGAAGCAAAATTACCATCGTATTCACCAAACACTCGACTCACTATATCTAAAACCAAAAATAGCATATTCCCATGAGTGAACCTAAAAAACATAAATTATGGGCATTTATTATCAGCCATGGTTTTTCCATCGGATACATCAGTGAACAGCCGCTGAAATAAAATAAATTGTATTAATATATTGTCATAAAAAATTACAGTAATTATGTATACTTACCTTCAAGTAAATTCCCAATTATTTTGCATAAAGTTCTCGTTGATTATAGTATTAATACATCGTACTGCTTACTTAATTAAATAAATTAAGGAAATAACATGTAATTAGGGATTTTCCCAAATAGAATTCCAACGCCTACTGACTGGCGGCTAAAAAATTTCGTATGCAGTTTTATATGGTCAAACATGTGTTTGAATGTTTCATTAAATTATTAATTTCGACTAAATTAATTTTAAAATTTGATATTTATTATTAATCGCAACATACTCATCTTTATTAATCATAAAAAAAAAGTACGGGGACATCCACTAATTTAGACAGGAAACTTGTATTTGTAAACATGATTTTACTTATTTTTGCATGTAAAAAAAAAAAAAGTGTAGTCAGCGCTGCCCAAGCGTGGGGACAAATGAACTAAAATCGATTTTGGGAAAATCCCTCATTAAAATAAAATGTAACTTACTTCAAATTTTTCATGTATACACAAATTTTCACTTTGACATTGTAAACGTCATAACAAGTGTACTTTTGTAATAGAACTTCGAAAATCATGATCGACACGACGTTTGCGTCGAATAGCATAACTAAATAATTCGAACATAATTTTCGAAAGTGTACGTACATTTTTTTAATGAAATGAATAATTTAATTAAATGAATAAATTGTTAAAGACCTATTTCGTGTATTTACAACGAAACCATGGTATTTTTATTGCAGACGTATTGCAGAATCGTTTGCGTAGGTTCTCAGTAGGAGAAATTAAAAAAAATTGAATATTGTCAATTACAGCCCCATCTATCATGAATGGAAAAAAATGTTTCAGCCAAATCTTACGTATTTTTAGCCGTAGAATCCGAATCTGCAATCAAAAATAGGGGTTCCTATCTTAGTTTTAAAGTTACCCCCCGCCCCACCGGGGGGGGGGGGTTGGTTGGTTGGCCAATACAGTTCTTTGGTATAAATGGAAAAATTTAGAAACCAGCAGCTACTCATTTCACGAGAAACTGCGATAGACTCTCCCATTCAGTCGCGGATTAAGGAAAACCGGAGTGCTCGGCAAGTTTAGTTCCTCCACTGCCTACCGGTACAAACAATTTTTTCCTGCTTCATCATTGAATCGAGGAAAACAATTTTTACGCCGTAGACCAATATCCAAAACTTTTAATAGTTTAAAAATTTTCAATAATTCTAAATAATCTCAAAAATATTGATCACAAAGAATCTCAAAAGTTCTAAATACGAATTATCATTAAGTCAAATTACTTTAATCCGATGTTTTTAATTTCAATATGATATTTCTATAAACAATAAATTTGAATTTGGCAGTTTGAATTTGATTTGGAACAGGATGAATATGCTTTGGATAAAAGTGAATTTGATTTGGATTAAGGCGAATTTGATTTGGGGAAGGTTGACTATTTTTTGGAAAATGGTGAATTTGCTTTGGAAAAGGATGATTATTTTTTGGATAAAGTTGAATTTGATTTGGAAAATATGGAAAATATCAGCTGCCTTAATAAAAAAATTATTGAAACATTCAACAATTTTTGCAACACCCGTGATGGTTTCATTTTCTGGTTCAGTGATTGAATTTCTCTCAGTTTTATTATCCGTAATAAAAATTAAAGAATTATTTCTATATAATTTATGTTATTCCCTTATATAATTATTATTAGGGTATTTCCTTTTCGTATTGAACAACTTATCATGAATTGCTATTAATTTCAACAATTGATATTTACCCACAACTTCTTTATATGTGGTGTTTTAATAAATTTTGTATGGCGACTTATAATAGAAGAACAATTAAGAATAAGATTACTAAAATCAGAAGCCGGGGAAATATTTGACAACTACACATCATTAACCATGGCACTATAGTCGTTTAGTTCGAAATTCACAATCTGGATAATCAATGTCGATTAAGGACATAGGAAATTTATATCTAATACAGTCAGTTATCATATAATCTATCGTAGAGGGAATGGTATTCGAAATACGAGTGGAGTAACTTGGATCATGGGAATTCAGTATCACAAAACCATTAGATAATGGTGTGGACCACAAATCTGTGGTTGAAGATCCGGTAAGCTCTAAAAAATTTATATTGAAATCACCAACAAACCCAAACCAGGAAAACCGCCACATCTAATAACATTATATAGGCCTGTATATCGTTGCTGCCGATAATGTCTAAACTCTTTGAAAAGTTACTATTAAAAAGACTCAAACTAATAATTGGAAAAAATAACGTAATTCCCAATCACTAATTTGGTTTTCGCAGTGAGCACTCAACTATTGATCAAGTGCATAGAATATGTATACAACTGGGCCAAAAAATTGCGCATAAAATAAAATGAGACTAAATCTGTACATGTCAACGATTCTAAAATAAAGTGCTAATAAACATCATCAACGCATTATGGTTTCTCAGAAATAGCAACATCCACAAATACCTGGGCGTAGAACCCATCAAAACCAATTTATGAAATTGGCTAGAAGTCATGAACAATGGTTACTTCACTATGTTAACATAGAGGCCATCCAGCTACTGGATAATACGGATTTAATTAGAAGGCTCAAAAGAGTAAAGCCTTTTGAGTTAGTGTAAAATCAGTTATAATTTAAATTCCACTTAAGAGTTATAAAACAGCCGATCAGAGACGACCTACCATAATAAATATAATTAGTCTCAAATGACTTCTGCCATACTGGTCCCTGTCGCACCTTGAAACGACAGTTTAGCCCAAACTACTATTATAAATAAAAGAGACTAGAATTATAGAAGTTTGGATGGACGCTTTCCTATAATGAATTACAATTAATACCTCCAGTGACCAAAATCAAAATGATAAGACGTTGGTTAATTTCTGAAGATTGAAGTCCGAACTAAAGTGCCTACAAATCAACAGAATATTTCTAACATAAAATAAATTAATCAATTATTTTACTACGGCATCATATTTAATAACTAACTGGTTCGTTTCCTATTCTATGACAATTAAATCTTAATTTATTTCAAAATTAATTATTATTAAAAATCAGCCCGTAACTCCCTAAAAATAAATTGAATTAGGCATCTAAATTGTCAAGACCGCGTTACTTTGTTAAAAATGATTATGTTACTTTAAGTATTGTGTACATATAGGTTATTTATGAATAATGCTCAATAAAATTTCACGGGTTTCTCTGAAAACTAAATTTATTAACATCTATCCATTATTATCAAATTTTTACTATTTAAATAAATTAATCTTTAAGTACTACCGTTAAATTAATATTAATATTCTGAACCCCACCACCAATAAATTATAGATAAGATATCGCGATCCATCCCTTTCCAGGCACTCCCAAACGAGTAAAACATATTGTGTAAAATAATGAAACGTCCTACAATTGTACCTCTCCCACAGAATTTTCCTTAAAATGTATCCAATTTTATAAATATCTAAATTTCACCCCCTGTTAAATATAACAAAATTAAGGGACAGGAAAAATATATTAGTAACAAAGAAACAACCCGGTTCTAGAAGCCTAAGTAATTGATTATTACTTATTAGTAATTTGTTTGTATTACATAAATATAGTAAATAAGTTAACACAAGACAACACAAATTCTAACTACAAGTTCCATTTCTTCTTAAATTTTCGTAAAGTTGAATCAGAGTTTTCATTAAGAGTAATCCTAATGTTCAAATCAGCTTTAATAATTACATAACAAAACTTACTTTACTTAATTAAATTTTAGTTCAGAATTAATCTAATTTCCATAACCATCTTAAGAAAAAATTCTTAAGTTCTATCAAAATTTTAATGATAAAAAATAAAAATTTTCTTTCAAATTGTAGTAAAAATTGTGCCCCTGAGAATGACGGAATGTACCGTCGAAACGTCGGGTTTTTATTAAATAATTAATAAAAATAAACAAAACATTAAGCTAAAAACCAAATAAAATTATTTTATTATAAATCAGTAATGTGATTCTAAAGACTACTTTAGATTCCAGAACTTGTTCCTGTAAAATAAATAAATTAATCTTTAAGTATTCCAATTAAACTAATATTAATATTTTGAACCTCATCTCCCATCAAATATAGATAAAACTAAATAAATCTAAATCATGTCTATAGAAATATAGATTATTTTGTTGATACAGATATCGCAGACCATCCATTCCTGGGCAGTTCCCCACGGAATAAAAACTATAATTCAACATAATGCCGCATCATTCCTAACTTGATATGTAAACGTTCTATTAAAGTTATTTAGTAATACAAATCATACATATAAATAAATTAGTAAAATACATGAATAAAATTAAATAAAGGTAAATAAAATAAATTACTTCTCCCAAAGGGTTTTCCATAAAGTTTATTAATTTTATACATTTTATAAACTTTATAGATATTTACAATTACACCCCAAGATTAATATAGCAAAATCAAGGGAAAGGAAAATTAGTTTAATTAATCAAATTTTAGTTCAAAATTAATTTAATTTTCATTATCAAGTTATGAAAAATTCTTAAGTACTACCAAAATTAATTGATAATATCAGTAATCTATTTCTCTTGATTACTTTATTTTCCAGAACTTGTTCCTGTAAAATTTGATGGTATGCTTGCACATTATCTAGATCTAAATATTAACTATCTAAATCTAATTTATAGATTCTTAAGATGACACCTGTATTTTGAAAGACATCCATTAGTTAGCCAGCTCGGACCTCAGCTCACCTCCCAGCATCACCAACATTTCCACCCCAAATTTCACTTGAAACCAGCAAAACAGTAGCCCAGAAATGACCTAGCTCAATAAATATAAATAGAATCGTACACCCATCAATAATACCTCCGCCATATTGGCCACTGACTCAACCCAAAACCACCGCCTAGCAGAAATTACCATTTTAGATTAATCAATATTCATAACGGGATTTAGCCTATCCAAAAATTGTTTCGACTTTAATTTTAAACTAAACTCAATTACCTAATTATATAGGTACCTAAGAATTAACAATTTAAAATTCACAATGCCAAACAAAAAAAATACAGAATAAAATTCAAAACCGCGAAGATCCTTAAACCAATACTAACATCCGTATTAAAGCTGCTTTCCAAATGAAAAGCTATCTGTGTAATCTAACACATTGCATAAGAAATTGAATTGGATGTTAATAAGAATCAAACAAGAAACACTTGGAAAACAGCCCAAACACCGAGAAATAGAAATATATGTACTATGAAACCCTAATATGTCAGAAAGGGAAGGCTATCTCCAATTTCAATTTTACTCAGATTATCTTGTGTCGCTATCACATGCAACAAAATACAAAATTATGTCCAAGTATGCGAAAAAGAAACAAACATGGCTGAAAATAGAAATTTAATTTTACTGAGTTATGAATAAATTGACTCAATTATAACACAATCTAAACTTGTAAATTTGTTTGTTGAAAATTTGTATTCACTCTTTATGAACAAACTACACATTTATTAAATAAAAGACACGCAAGCGAGAAATCAAAAGTTAATTTCTACATTAGTGTAAAAGAAAGTATTACACATATTTTGTAATTTTTTGTCAAAATTGTGTAGCTTACACATATTAATTGGAAAAAAAATTAATTTTATATTCAGAAATTCTGGAAATTAAATAACTGTGGTGAGTTGTGTTAAAGCTCGAAAATTATATTAAATTGTTACACAGAAAACTGTTTTAGTATATAATTAAAATTAATATTTTGTTAAATTTTATAAAGCATTAAAATTTAAAACTAAATATTTCAGCCGATTACAAAAGTAAATTAAAACATTTATTAACCAATGAAAGACCATTGTATAGATTGTTCCCTGGATCTGAGTATGCCACTACATTGGTAGGTATTTAGTGGATAATAGAAAGTGATCGTCATATTAACGCGACCCTCAATAAACCGGTGGTCGATTTTTAAATAAGACACACTAAAATTTGTGTAGTACATACACTAAAATTTGTGTCGTGTATTTTCAAAGGCCAATGACAGGCCATCGCAGAGATTGTTGCCTGGATCTGAGTATGCCACCACATTTGTAGGTATTTAGTGGATAATAGAAAGTGATCGTCATATTAACGCGACGCTTAATAAACCGGTGGTCGATTTTGAGCCGTCCAATCAACTAATATAAAAAGAAGAAACTTAATTTTGAAGTGCTTTAATATCACAAAATTTTCTGAAAGTATTGAACATAATTGTGTGTGCAACATTACAAAATATATAGAGTACTTATTAAAATGATCGCTTCAATTGGATTCCAAGTGTCCAATTTGCTTAATGCCACACGCAATGGACAATATCTATTTTCCAATTGACTATGTCAATTTTAAAGAGGAAGATTTGAAGAGAATTGCAAACTCATTAAGTCGCGTTAATATGACGATCACACATAAAATGTATATACTATTATATACTATTATTCCTAAAATTAGCATTGAAAAAATTTTTTAAAAATGTTTATGTGGTCACAAGTCTGACCACAGCGCAAAACATAAGTTGCATTTTTAACCACTCTGTACCCGCCCCTAATAAAAAACACCTTCAAAACTTTGTACACATATAGATAGCGGAACGGCAAAATATCGCTAGATTTCAAAAGCGGCCAACTATGAATCAAACGTTTCTTATTATGAATAATTCTTACCGCCATTTTTTGTGCCGTGATGATACTTTTGATATTAGAAAAATAAACACCCCCATATATTATCAACCCATATTCTAACTTGGAATTGAAAAGGCCATAGTAAATTCTCTCCAAAATTGGCTTAGGACAAAATTTCCTTAATAGAAATAGTTTTCGCAATGTACCACATAAATGTGATTTCACTGAACTGATGTGCTTTTTAAAATTTAATTTGTTATCGATGAGCATTCCCAAGTATTTATATTCAGTTTATCTAATAAAATCTCATGACAGACAGTATCGAATGCCTTGGCAATATCTATAAACAATGCACCCGTTATTTTATTTTCATTTAGGGAAGAATAAATTGGAGTGAGAAAAGAAAGTAAAGCATCTTCTGTACTTCTTTTCCTCCGAAAACCAAATTGAGCGTCACTTAGATAATTCAGTTTATCTATGTAATTAATTATGCGTGTCTTAATAATTTTTTCAAAAATCTTCGACAGTACCGATAGGAAGCTAATAGGACGATAATTGGTAGCCAGTGTATGAGATCCACTTTTAAATAACGGCATTACGTAAGCGGTTTTTAACACGTCCGGGAAAACTCCCGATTTCACACTGATGTTAAAAATATGCGCAATTACATGTACAACGTTACCCGCGGTTTTTTTAATTATTTCACTATTCAACCCATCGGTTCCCACAGTTTTTTTGTTTTTAACAGAGCATATACTTTGTAACAATTTATCTTCAGAAATATCCTTGAAGCAAAAGGAATTTTGCATTGATCGAGAAAACGGCAGGTTACTCAAATTAGATGTACTAGTGCTACTAGCAATAGTCGTAAAATGATTGTTGAAAACGTTACAAATATCAAATAAATTCGTGACTATTGAACCATCTGAGCTTGTGATTTTATTCACAAACGACTGTTTTTTAAAATTACCCAGAAAATAATTTATTACACTCCATTGTTTTTTTAAATTACCGGCTGTAGCATTTAACAAATTATTGAAATAGGCATTTTTTTCTAATTCGACTCGCTGTTGTACTGTCTCTTTTAACTTGCTGTACCTTACGCATAGTTTGATGTTATTAGGATGCTTCTTAGCTTTCCTACTAAGCCGATTTTTACATTTAATTAAGGCACACAAAGAATTTGAAATCCAAGGTTTCAATTTTGTGTGTTTATTTATACTTTTGACACAATATTCCGAATCTTTTATACACTTATGAAATATTTGTAGAAAATTTTTTAATCCAGTGTTTGCACAATTGATTGAGAGAACATTTAACCACGATTGAGCATCCAGATTGGTTATTAAATTGTCATAATTTATGAAATTCTTCTGAGAAGATGTATTTTTAATGCGTTTGGAATTTGTACTACCAATTTGAGACACAATTACCGAAAGAGGATTATGGTCAGTAATCGACATGTTACAAACTTGGCCTTTAATAATACTATCAATTGAGCGCGAGAAAACATGATCAATGTATGTTGAACTTCCATTTAATGTTCGTGTTGGTGAATCAACTAAAGAATTTAGACCAAAAGAGGCCATCGTACAAACATAATTGTCAATTTGAGAATTGCTACTTAGAGTATTGATGTTGAAATCTCCTAGAATTATAAAATTTTTTGCCTTATTATATGACTGAAGTAATACCTCAAATTCGTGTACAAACTGGTCTATACTAAATTTATGGTATCTATATACACCAAGACATTGGTACTCACTCCCGTCGTATGTGAATTTTATACCTAAGCAATCCGCTGTAGCCAGACGATGATAAGTAGCTTCTGCCGAAATTGATTCTTTAACATAAATAGCAACTCCTCCAGCTCTTTCTTGATCGTTGCATAAAACAAAAAATTTGTATCCATCTATTTGATATAGGTTAGTTTCATTAGAATCGATCCAAATTTCAGACACCAAAATTATCTCAGGTGCTACACTCAAGGTTGCCAAATTCACTAGAAGCAAGTTAAAATTCGATCGCAAACTTCTAATATTAACATGAAATAAAGAAAAAAATTTAACTTTTAATTGATTATTATACTCATCTATGAAAATGTTGAAATCATCGTCATCAATACTATCCTGATCTAGATCATCAAAATTTAACATTAATAATTAAATCTAAGATCAAATTAAAATAATATCACACTAGAGAATCTAGATCCGAAAAAGTTATAATGAATTTGATTTCACCACCGTCAACTTTCCTCAACATGATTGTTCCATTACGCGTCCATAAATATTTGTAATTATAATCCTTTTTAACTTGGCGGGCCTTCCAAAACAGCTGCTTCTTAAATGCGGTAAGACTTTCATTTATGTACACTGTTGAATTTTTAGACATTCCCAGAAAATCAGATGAAATATTTTTTTATTATTTAGCGATAGAAGCTTAACTAAAATGAAACTGATGCTTTATGTTGTCAACTTTTAGTTTTTCAAGTAGATTTTGATAATTAACTTATCATAAAACATAATTTTTATTCCAATGCTGATAATTTTTATCAAATAATTGGTAATTTTAAATGAAAGCAGCAGCTGTTGAATTTAGACCTTCCACAACAATATGATGTATGTACATATATTTTGTTGTTTTGGTTGTTGTTATTCATCTGTAGGATTATACGCTGATAACGATAGACTATACTTATCTATAACGATTCTATAACGATTCTGATTCCATAACGAGATGATGAGGCAACGTTCTGAGCAGAAGCAGCAATGTTATTAGACAAGCCTAACTCCAGTTGAAATTAACAACTTGTTTTGCTTAAGTAATTCAAGATTATTACATTTTGATTGTTTAAACATTTTTATTTTATTCAAATATGTGGCGGCGGTATTACCGTCACCATTGTTGGCACGCGGCTTTCTAGCCGTATTGGTTAATCAGCTTTTTAACCAGTACTGTGTTCGCACAAGATTATCACAACACACGATAACACAACACGACACCGTATTAATTAATTTATTTGTTTTATTAATTTATATTATTTCATTTTTATTTGTTTATTACTTTATTGTATTCAACACAAATTGACTCAAAATAATTTGATGTGTATCGCTACGACGACCAATATGTACCAACAATTTGAACATAATATTCCAAAACCATGCTGCCTCAAAGAAGGTGTAATGTTTATATTTAACAACTTTATTATTTATTTAATATTATCAATTTATGTTACTTAATTTATGTAATTTAGTTTATTTAATTTTAGTATAGTTCACGTATAATTATTTATTTTATAAACCACCATTTTGTGTTCTTAATTTGACACCGCCCGAGTTGGGCGACATGTCGCCGTGGTGAAATGTGAGAGCAGACTAAATAATTATATTTTATTTTGTTTTGTGTTGTGTGCCTTTCGTGTGTGTTTCGTTTAATTTTGGACAAGCCGGTCAGCGGTTGGTCGTTCTATGTCATGTGACATAGTGCCCAATGTGCAGGTACAGGTGGCACCCAATGTGCGGCGAGCTTGTGTTGGCACCGGGTCAATTGTAGTAGTGCATTGAGTGAACCTCTACAAAGGGATATAATCTGAAAAAATTAATGCGCACTAAGGCATCAAATTATTGGAAAGTTTTAAAAACTGTGATCATCCGGCTACTATTGATCAAATGATACCAAAAATATTCAAGTGAACTTGCCAAATTTATTGGCGCCACCTACAAATTCGCGCTTTTTTTTTTAAATAAAGCTTCCATCTCTTTTGACACGCGCTGCTGTGAATGAGTTTTAAATATAGAGCGTACTAAAAGTTGAGTGCATTTATATTAGGTTGGGGAAAAAGTATTAGGAAATTTTTGTCACTAGATGGTGTTTGGTGTCATACATGCAACACTAATTTAAAAAGTGAAATCATTCAGAAATATCTGCTATTTATTTCATTCATTTGAACAGTATTTGAAGTTGAACATTTCAGTTTGATTTAATTCGGACATAAATACTCGTAGTTTATTTAAAGGTTTAAGCTTCATTCGTGGGTCTATACAATTCGTGCATTGGTGATATTTTAAATAAATACAATAACATGTGCCATACCGAGATACGAATCGACGAAGGACTTGTAGGAACGATTGTTTCTATGAATTTCTGTAACTTTTAGAAACGAGATTCTAGAATGATTTTTAGTCCAACCTGGAGTTACCTTAGGTTGCAGAGTAGGAGATTATTTAGATCTCACCCTAGGCCTTTCCTGAGGCTGTCCTTATATGAGAGCAGCTTAAGGCTGTCCAAGAGAACATTCTGGACAAGGTGCTGGAGTAGGAGGCAAAATAGCTTAAACCAAAGTTCTTTAGCAGCCAGCTTCCGCTTGGATGGTCTGTGGCTGAGAAGGGAAACTTGCCTCGAGCAAAGATTGTGTTTGGCACCTTCCCTAATAGAACTGAATTCAAGAACCAAAACGAGGGCATGCAGGCGATAGATTGAAGAGTTACCAGGAGAGAGGCGCAAGTCTCCTCAGCCTTTTGCACTTTCTCTATGCGCCACTCTTCAGTCGAAAAGCTCAAGCGAGTTGGCTTTAGGGTCATTTATAAGTTTGGGATGGTCTACTTGATAATAACCAACATAAAAACAATCGTAGCCCTACTAACTCGGCTCCTCATAGGTCACATGGAATTAAGGTATCACCTTAAGAAGATGGTCATTAATACGAAAGCCATTTTGCGCCAAAGGCCACAACATCTAAGAGGGGGAACAATGAGCCCAGATAGTATATATCACATAGTATTACGCAGGTTCATTAAGAGCCTGAATATCGACTGAATGGTTATTAATTGAGCAGGGGCCAAGCACAAAAGATCTTTTAGGTTGCAGTGCGAGGTGGCATGAACGCCCACGTAGCCCTACAATAATAATAATAATAACAATTATATTAAAAATAAATAATATGTATTCCTGTTATTTGTATATTATATGTATGCATGTATAGATAGTTGATAATTAACACAAAATCTTCGGAACACGTTCACTCTCTTCATGAAGATAATAAGAAGGAATTTAAAAAATATGGTGACATATATGCTATTTGTACGTTGGTGTCGTTAATGAAGCGGGTTTTAAAAACATTTTCAAGACAGCATGACTTGTTACCACGATACCAGTCCTTCTATTTTCCACCGATAGGATCGCTTTAAATTACCTAACGTACGTGGCTTTAATAACAAATTGAGGGCAACCGTACGTAAGATATGTTGCCTAAGAAATTGGTCTCCTTTTAACCAGTGTAATTTATATTACTTACTTAAATTACTACAAAGACAAAAATATTTCTGGGAAATTATGTTTTTTTGTAAATCTCCGGAAGTGTTCAACACCTAAAGTTTTATTTATGCTAGAGAATTTATTTTCATCAGTAAAAATTGTAAAACTTGGTGTAAACTTCATAAACAAATTATTTTTTGTGAAATTGTTTTTGGTATTTACGAAATAAATTGTTTTAATTCTATTTTGTCGATTGAAACCAATTGTTAGTTCCCATGATTTATTTTAATAGTTCGATTTTCCAATTTTTTTTTTTTTTTCAATAAAAACCTAACAAAAACTGTGTGCTTATAGCTAACAAACATCAATTTGATTTTCATTATTATTATTTTTTCGATTAAATCAGTTATGTAAAAAATTAACATTTTATTTTATAATCCGACAATTTGTACATGCATCACAGCTTAACAGTTAGCTTACATGTATGTTTTTTTTTATTCGAATGGAAATTGTAAGTGACCAAATACTAGTATTCGACATTTATATTTTTAGTCAGAAAAATTAGCAATGGAATTTTATGTTCAATTTTAACAGATTGTTCACATAATTAATTTGTTTTCTGTGATAATCGTTGAAGATCGAATAATCGAGATTGGTCGATGCGAGGTGTATTCGAACCCTGTTTAGTGTGTCTATAAAGTTGCAATGTCGTAGAGCTGCATCACTATTATTTTGGTTCTTGTTACACCAATAATTTCAATATAAAATACAATCGCTTTTGTACTTTACATTGTCGTAAATTTTTTTCTTAAACCGTATTGTTTCCATTCCTGCAACTATGTACGAATTTACACAAAACTCTAAACAAAAAAGCATAAACAAATTATGCAAAATAAAAGTTTCTTGTTTTATTATTTTTATCCAGCTCGAGTTCTTGCGTTTCTTTTGTAAGATTTTAATTCATTTTCATTTAGTTAGTTTTTCCGCAAACAACAAGAATAATAATACGAAAAACTAATGGAAAATATAAATAATTACTTATGAAAAAATAAAATAAATACATTTGAAAAAAAAAACATAAAAACTATGTTTTGTGTTTTCAATTAGTTTTGTTTTGAATTTTTTAAATTATGTTGCATAATGTACAAAACAAAATTTGTGTTTGTTTATTTTAAATTTCACAAATGTGGAGGAAACATTGATTCGTTAGAGAGTATGAAACTATTTGCAAAACTTAAAAGTTTTTAATTTTGACAGTAAACAAATTTAAATTGTAATTTTGTAAATTTGACATTTTATTAGTATTGTTCGAAATGATGGTTTTGCCAATTGATTTCTCGAAATTAATTGGTAAAACTATCATTTCGAACAATAATAATACCGTGTTATCGAGATAACGGCGAAACCCTAATCGGCTTCAAAAATCAAACAACAGATGCCGCTTTGATTGTGTAACGGGCACTTGTCATCCCCGTTATAAAATATACCTAATCTACCAAAAACCTAAGAAAACTGCAACCACACTTTGAAGGTATTGTCTTCTAAACTATAGAAAACAAATAATTACCATGACAATATCCGGGAGCAGTTGAAAATCCAATTACATTAATTATGTGGGATTAATCTTGTAAACCCCAATAGAGACCAATGGCATTAACAACCACGGCCAGAGGTCAATTTATTTTAACAAAACTGAGAGTAGCACCGGTGTGAAGTTTTTGGGCACTTTTTATTTCGACAACAATTTATGCAAGTGTGATGTGAAATTTTTGGACAAAATTGAGATTTTAGAAAACTTAAGCCCTTGGAAAAATATTTATGCATGTGTACATCTTTTAACAGTGTATTTGACAAAAATAAAGTTACACAAATGAAAATAAACCTCAAACAATATCTAACATTTATTTCCAATTTTCAACAAAGCAAAGAACCTACACTGAAAAAAAAGATTGCTCATATTATGCAGTTAAGGCATAAAATCAAGCAGAAAACTCGCTTAAATGTGCGCTAAGCAAAGATGTTCTTATAGATAGAATAATTTTTGATGATTTGTTAATATTTTTATTTATTGAAATTATGAATTTAAGATATAATTCAAGAAACACGTGTTTCTCATTTCTAGCATTTTACTCTTATTATAATGAAAATTTAATTTAAAATATTCATAAAACTATTTTCGATTTAATCTCAATTTGCGAATTTATTGTTGTTTTTTAGAATAAATTAGGGCAATTTATAACTAATTGAAGAGTACTGTATTGTCAAGTTATAACCAACCATTCTCAAAAGAAGTAAATAAAATATAACTCAAGAATAATTTGAAGACCAATATTCTTCAAATTAAGAAAAATAGTTAAATTTGAGAATAAAGTGCATAAAACCAGAATAATTTCAAAACTAACAATTCACAAACTAAGTAGGAAACTAAAAACTTGAGAATAAAGTTCATGATTCCAGAATAATTTCAACATACAAATATCAGCCTGAGAATAAAATGCATGATTTAATAGTACATTCAAGGTCAATTATTCTCAAACTTTTTTTAAATTATTTTGGTATATTCCAATTTGATAAATATTTATAAGAAGAGGAGAAATTGTTAAGAGTTTGCAATTCAGTTTCGATCTGCGAGCATGTGAAAAATAAATCATCTTTCAGTACATCTCATCAGGCTATAGCGACTGAACTGCTAATTTTTATTACACTGATTTTTCCTATATATAGGAATCAACGCATGGGAACCTATTGATGGAACGAACTCTCGCCCCCTCCCCCCTCCCTCACAACCGCCGATGGAAATAATAGTAGAAATTTCTTACAGCTTTTCAGAAAAACCTGCGGCACTAATGGGGAACGATGATTAGGAGATTGTGTTGTCTTGTGACTAACAACTTGTCAAAAAAAAAAAAAAAAAAAATTTATTAACTATCGACTGCATAGGTGGCTGAAACCGGGTCGAGTCTATAATGCTAACATTCCTTTCCTATCCTTCGGTCTTGTTATATGTAAAGTGGTGTACGGTGGATCCGGCGTATCCGGGAATCTTGTTGAGGCTTGGTCGTACATCCGTATCAATCAATCAATCAAAACACAATCATCAAAATAAGTAAATAAATATAAATTTGAGAACAAAGATTATCACTTTATTCTCAAAATGATATATCTTTTTAATTATTTTGCGAATGGTTTATTCTTAAATCGTGCTTTTTGTTTCCAAGTCCAGAATTCTTACATATTTTACGGTTCTCATAATGATAAAAGAAATGATCAATTTTAGAGTGAAGTTTCTGATTCCAGAATACTTAATTTAAAAACAAATTACATATTAAAATTAAAACAAATTTTTGAAATATTGGTTTAGGGCTCTTTTTATTTAAAAACTTAATTACAGCTTTAGCTTTCGATTCCTATTCGGAATCATTCTCAAAAGCGTTATGAAAACCTTATATCAAAATTGTTTCTTTTATACAAATTTTAAATTTTGCAAAGCTACCTTAATAAACCCATTTATCATAGAAACGCACAGCCTAGACAATTTATTTGAAAATAAAATTGTACTATAATGCTTTAAATGTAAAAAGGTTGTACAATTAGAATTAAAAATAATTTGTATGAGACAAAAAAATTTAGATAAACAAATCATATGAATTCCCAATATATGCGAAATCTTCTACTATGTTTATAGAATTTGTACTTGCTTTAATGTGCAACATTTCTAAAATCGATCTTTTTTTAAAATTTTTTTGTTTTTCGAGAATTTTGACGTTATCTAAACTGATTAAATGGTTTGTATCTCTCAAATGCTGTAAAAGTGCACTAATGTTTGAATTTATATTTGGATTTACGCCTCTTTTGTGTTGATAAATCCGTTTTTCTAAAAACTGTTTTGTCTGCCCTGTGTATGTTGAATTACAACTGCAACATACTTGGTAAACAATATTTGATTGTTTTTTAAATGGTACTTCATCTTTCATTTTTGAAAAAAAATTGTCATTTAAATTTGAAGCTGCACGTCCTACAATTTTAAAATTATAATTCCGAAAAAGGTGTTTTATTTTTTCATAAAGATTTTTTATATATGGAATGGCCAAATAATGTGTAGTTTCAGTGTGGACTTGGGAATCAGGATTTGTGTGAAAATTTCTTTGTTTACAAAATATGTTATTAATTAGTTTTTCCGGATATTGGTTTTCAATTAATGTATGTTTTAGAATTTTTAAATTTTTATGATGGAATTTAGTATCGGAAAGCTTTAGAATTTTTTGGGTCAAAATTTTTATAGTGTTAATTTTGTAAGTAATTGGAAGCCAAGAATGAAAATTTAGATATCTACCAGACCAAGTAGTTTTATGGTACCAATCACAAGAAATTTTGCCGTTTGGTTCATGAATTAAAAGAATGTCCAAAAAAGAAATTTTGATCTCTACTTCTTTTTCTAAAGTGAATTTTATTCTGTTGTTTATGGAATTAAAAGCTTGTAGGAAATATTCAATTTTATCTATTGGTACGGCTGTGTATCATCAACATATCTGTAGTAAAATAATGGTTCAAAATCTAAAGTGTTTAAAATTGAAATTTCTAAATTTTCCATAAGTAAATTTGCAATGATGGGACTTATTGGGGAACCCATAGGTGAAAAATTTGTTTGTAAATTTTGTTATCAAAAGAAAATTCTGAATTATTTAAAACTATATCCAACGCTGTAAAAAATTGTATTTTTGTTAATTTTGATTTCGAATTTCTTTTTATATTTCTCCAATTTTGACTAATAATTTCTTTTACAATTTGGTTATCGACATTAGTAAATAAGAAAGTGACATCTAAAGAGACTAACAGAAAATTTGGAGGGATGGTTACATTACTGATTTTGTTTTTGAAATCTTCAGAATTTTGAATAAACGAATTTGTTGTCCCTACACTAGGTTTCAGAATATTGCCTAAAAATGATGATAAAGAATATGTGGGACCTGCTATGGAACTTACAATTGGCCTATATGGTAAATTTGGTTTATGGATTTTGGGTAGGCCATATAATTTTGGAATCACTGGAGTATAACTCGTGAGTTTTTTTTTGCGTTTCTAAATCTATCTTGCCCAATTGTTCCCATTCTTTCACTATAGAATTTATTTTTGTTTGGATTGGTGTGAATTATCTTTTGGTACTTGTACGTATGTGGATGTGTCACTTAACAAAAGATTCATTTTATCCATATAATCCGTTCGTAATGTTATAACCGTAGTATTCCCTTTATCCGCTCTTGTCACCATAATATTAGGGTTGTCTCTTAAAAATGACTTCGTTTGTTTTATGTAATTTAAAATTCGTTTTTCAAATGGTGTTAAATTTTGTGAATTAGTACTGTTTTTGAAATTTGTTAAAATGTTTATGAAATTGTTCCGAATATTAATGCGATCATTATCATTTAAACCGAAAATTGCACTTTCAACATCCGAGATAATTTTGAAAAATGGTATTGCAGTACCAATAGTTGGTGGACAAAATTTATTTCCTAAACTTAAAACGAATTTGACGTGAACCGGAAGATCGATGTTAGAAAAATTTGCCAGCCATTTGTCGCAAGTACAAAGTAAACCACTCGTCATATTATTAAAACCGTCTTGTATGATTTGATTAAATTTATTTCTTTGTCTCACCTTAATTTTGTTGAAATGGTAGTTGTATGTAACAGCTGCTCGTTCAGAAAACTCTTCATAGATGTAGCCTGGTAGAGTTGTATCAATAAACCGGTTAAGTAAAACCAAACGGTTTTTTGTTGTGTTTATTGATTTTATGGTATCGTTGATTTCCTCGTTTATTACACCGAATATAAATGACTTTTCCAAACGTTGGAAAACATCCTTCTTTATATTCCAAATATTTTGCAATTTCATAGTTTTTGGAAAAACTTTTTCTCTTCTACATTGTAGCAGGAAATGTTGCTTATTTATCAGCTTTGCCAGATGAAAATTTTCGTTCATCAACGACTTCATGTTTTTCACTGTGTGATTGCCAAATTCATTTTTAATATATCCGAAGAAACTTTGGTTTTGATTTTCGGTAATTGTTTCCATTTTTCAACCAGGAGATTTTTAATTAGTTTTATTTTATTGAGCCAATGATTTAAAATTAAAACAAACTTTGAAATATTGGTTTAGGGCTCTTTTTATTTTGAAAAACTTAATTACAGCTTTAACTTTCGATTCCTATTCGGAATCATTCTCAAAAGCGTTATGAAAACCTTATATCAAAATTGTTTCTTTTAAACAAATTTTAAATTTTGCAAAGCTACCTTAATAAACCCATTTATCATAGAATTCCCAATATATTACAAAATCTTCTACTATGTTTATAGAATTTGTACTTGCTTTAATGTGCAACATTTCTAAAATCGATCTTTTCTTAAAATTTTTTTTTTTCGAGAATTTTAACGTTATCTAAACTGATTAAATGGTTTGCATCTCTCAAATGCTGTGAAAGTTTGGTTTATTTTTTAATTACGATTTTATGTCCGTCTTACTCCAGAATTTAACAAGAACTGAATAGTAAAAATAACATATCTATAGTATAAAGGAAAATAAGGAAACCATAAATGTTTAATTTTCGCTGAAGAATAGTATACTCAAAGTAATAATATAAATTCAACAAACTCGAGAAGGTATAATTTCATATGAATGCTAATATTCTCAGTTTTTGTTAAACGTTATTTTTATTCTCATTTTTAAATTAGTATACATAAATCAAGAAATATTTATTAATTTTATTTATGTATTTTGTGAATAACTAAACTTAAAAAATATACGAATATTCTCAATTTAAGAATGGGAATTTTTCGAAAATAACTGTATATTAATGAATTGATTCGTCGTATATATTTCTATTTACAAATTCACAATGAAATGACCAAGTATAATCTCTAATTATACTTGTTTAATATTCGCTAAAGAATACTATTCTCAAATTATGAACATAAATTCAATTAACTCGATTAAGTATAATTTTAAATCAATGATAATATTCTCAATTATTGATAAAACATCATACTTGCTCTCGTATTTAAATTAGTAGACATGAATCAAGAATTATTTATTAATTTGTGATAAACTATAGTTCAAAATATACGATTATTCGCAATTTGAGAATTGCAATTTTGGGAAAATATACGTTAATTACCGAATCGATTCGTACATATTTGCAATTACACATTCATAATTAGTAATTACCAATTATCATTACACATTCATAATTTCCTTATCGTATGTAGTTTTACTTATAATTGAAAATCCCCAAATTTAAATTATATTGATATATTGTTGAATGAAAGTCTGTGAACGAGAAATTAGAACTAGAATCGACTTATTGTTGCTGTCGAAGTTTGCCTAAAGTTTTTTCACCAAATTATTCATTTTCAGAAAGGAAGTTACCTGCATTTTAAATTATTGCGAAATGAACTAAATTTGCAACAAAAGATAAACATATTTTTTGAGGTGTTTTTTTACAAACAATATATTTGTAACGGATTTTCTATAAAATACATTTTGGAAAAGAGTGTTGTGTTAACCAGATGTACGATCTTCTTTTGTAAAGGCTGGCCCATCTTTAAGTGCAGTCATAAAAGTACTCTAAAATGAAAATTTTAACATTCCGCCTTTCTATAATAAATAAACGGTGCGTCGGCAAGAAATGCAGAATGTGTAAGTCCAAAAACAATTTTGTTCAGGAGACAAAGAAAACTATTTCACTCTCCTTATTGTCTACATGCAAATTCTAATTTTCATTCCAAATTTTTCCCTATTAACTTAACTTTTATAATATTTTATAAATGGTGATCGATGCACAATGTTCCCCTCTTTCGTTTAATATGAAAAACGAAAAATTGGGAAAAATGGACTTACACATTCTGCATTTCTCGCTGACGCGGTGTTTTTTTATAGGTTCACAACTTTGAGTTGGCAACACTGCTTTGACAACCCATTTAACAGCTGATAGTTGCATTTTGTTTAGTTTGGATTGACATTTCATCGTATGCGTCGCCAATTCGCCGAATGGGCTGAAGCACAAATTGATATTGATGTTGAATTTCCATTCAAAATTTTGTTCTCCGATGAAGCCCATTTTTGGTTGAAAGGGTACGTAAATAAGCAGAATTGTCGGATTTGGAGTGAGGATAATCCACAAGCTTTTATCGAAACACCATTACATCCACAGAAAATTACTGTTTGGTGCGCTTTATGGGGTGGCGGGATCATTGGTCCATAGTCCATATGTCTTCAAAAACGATGATGATCAGAATGTTACTGTCAATGGTGAGCGGTATAGGGACATGATTAGACATTTTTTCGTACCTCGATTAGCTGGCATTAATCTTGCTGACATGTGGTTCCAACAGGATGGAGCCACATGCCACACAGCGCGCGCTACAATTGATTTACTCAAAGAAACTTTTGATAAAAGAATAATTTCACTTAATGGTCCAATTAATTGGCCACCAAGATCGTGTGATTTAACCCCATTGGATTATTTTCTTTGGGGTTATGTAAAGTCACTTGTATACGTCGATAAACCAGAGACAATTGAACACCTGGAAATCAACATTCGAAGAGTTATTGGCGAAATACGGTCACAAATGATGCGAAAAGTTTGTGAAAATTGGTGTTCCAGATTACGCTTTGTACGCGCCAGTTGTGGCGGCCACAATAAAGCCCGTTTCATTGATATTAAAAATATATTTCTTTGTTTTATTATGATTTAAACTTGTGTAACTCTATGAAAAACACCCTTTATATTCATATGTATATTATACCTCTTTAATTACTAGAATGTATTTTCATTTTGGTATTAAGGGCATAAAATCGAAAAGAATGGAATATTATACATATTCTAGGAGGTAAAAAAAATTCATATAGATTAAAATGCCTTAAGAAAATTGTATTTGCGAGAAAACAAGCAAATGTAAACTTGCCGAAATTTTAGTTTTATATCAAAACTAACATTATGTTATGGTTTGTGAAATATGAGAATAAATGTATCAAAATAAAACCTGACAAATGAAGAAACTTTCCATCATTTGATTATACGTTACTGGAATTACGAATAAATTTAGCAAGATGTAAAAACCAGATTATGAAATTTCAAGCATACACAAATTCTTTAATTGATTCTATTTTTTTTACTATAATTAAGAATAAATATTAAACAAATCCATAAATTATTTTCAAATAGTATTTAAATCATAATTTTCTTTAATCAATATCTAATTACTTGTAACAATGGTAAAGTTGAGTTAAATTGTGAATTATAGACAAAACTAAAATGAAGAAGATAAATCATATTTTGTAAAAGTTTCTAATTACTAGTATTGAGCAACTTAGTGTTAATTTATGAAAATAATTTCATATTGCGCAGTATATTTAATAAATTGTAGAAAATTTAGAATTCGTGTTTTTGAGAAAGTACTATTCTTAATATTGGAATAATATTTCTCTCAGTACAGCGCCATTTTATAATTTTGATATGAGCCGTAGGGCTCTTGCAAACAAATTTAGAAAATTAACAAATCGTCGATTTTTGCTTCGAATAAGGAGATTTTCTCTATTATACAAAATAACACGAATCTCAGAGATTGGCTCATATTGGCGATTTTCATCAAATATACACGCTCATTACAAAATCCGGTAATTTCCTACTTGAATATCTGGTTTTGCAAATTCTAGTGAAAATCCAGTGAATTTCTAGTTAAAAATAAAAAAAAATGAATTTTCTAGTAAAATTTCAAAATGGATTTAACCAATTTCTAGTGAAATTGCAATCAAAACCAGATTTGGACTATTTTCTAGTTAATTTCCAGTAATATTTTAAATTATACTGGATATCTAGTGATAATCTAGCACAAAAAATTACTAGAAAAATACTAGATGGTTAGTTTCACTTTCTAAAACGGAATATCTAGTAAATTAAATGAAAATCAAGTAAATTTTATTACCAGATTTCCAGTAATTATAAAAATTACTTGAATTCTAGTTGAATTTTTGTATCGCCATATTTTTTAATGTAGTTACCTGAAATCTAGTAAAGTTCTAGTTAAATTAAATTTAATACAAGGTAATTGCTGTTTGCTTGTACAAGGAATTTCTAGTAAATTAAACAGATTCTAGTAATATTCTAGTAAATTTTAACTTACATTAAAATATTACTAGAATTCTAGTAAATTAACTAGAATTCTAGAAAATTTAGCCTTAGTATTAATTTCATTTTCGTCGTCTGGTATCAGTAAAACATTGAATTTCGTGGTGTGTTGTAGTGAACGTGAAATTAAAAACAGTTAAAACAAAAAAAATATAAGTATGTATATAAATTGTGAGTAAGAGGTATTCTGCCGTATATATTTAAACATAATTTACATAACTACATGTTTGAAAAAATTGAGTTATTGCTGCCAATCGAGAGCTAAAATATACCTTATCAACAAAATTATAAAAAATAATTAAAACTAAAACCAGAAACGCGTAACAAGAAAAATAATTTCGTATTTAAGTCGTTTGTTTAGTTTCAAAACGGAGTTAAAATTTTTCTCAAAATGCGTTTTCTTTAGTTATGTAAAATATGTTTAGTACGGCAGTATATACAAAATACATTCAAACCGTTTTTTTTGCGGTCCTTTCTTGTGCGATTTTTTCTTGTGCGATTTTTCTTTGTGCGATTATTAATCTTGCCATTTTTTTTTCTTTGCGGATGGAAAATTTCTTGCTTTAGATTATTTACGGGCCGTTCTCACAATTAAATATGAGATGTCCAGTAACACCACCACACTTAAAACCACTGCTGCTTCATCGGATAATCTTCAATTTATTTTAACCTGCATGTCCAGCGTGTGCATTTGGGCTAAGGTATTTAATTATTTATTGATATGGTTTTAATTATTATATGCTTTTTATTAGTCTTGTTACATTTAAAAGTTTCAACTTTGGCTTTCTTATAGAATATTTAACTAAGCTGAATTAAGCCATGTAGATTTTATTCATCATTTTTTCCCAAATTTTGACTTTTCGAATCATTACCGGGGTAACAATAAAACAAAAAACAAAAACAATAGAATTATACAATATTATGTTAAATATAAACATTACAATAAAACATATACTACGAGTATTTACGTAACTTTCGTTACCTGTCATAATGTACAAGGTATAAAATTGTTACTATGATGATGACTTGAAAAGTCGAAAATTGGGAAAAAATGATTCATAAAATCTACATGATTTAATTTAATTTAGTATAATTAGTGAGTTAGTTGAACGTTGACATTTTGATGTATAGTTCATTTGATTACTCTTATTATTAAATCAAAAAATTATATATTTGCAGGTAGCTGAATCAATAGAAGTCATCACACAAAAAATTAAGCAGACGCAGCCGTACCTCATATGTCTATCGGAATTATAATCGACGCTCAGCTAATTCCGTTGGGCTATAAAACTTGCGCCTTCGACATTGTATTTAAAAATTTTTATGTTTTTGGTTTACAATTTCCTAAAAATTGTTTGTATTTTTATAATTTTATAGAGATATATTTTTTTAAAATTAAAGATGTGATTCCGACACCTCGCGCGTCATAACTATATATGTATATACCAAATTAAGAAGCTTTGTTTTTTTTTTGTATTTGTATTTTGTATCCGAAATAAAAAAAATCTATAACTAAAATAAAATTCAAAAACATTTTTTTATTATTTGAAATTTATTTAACGGCAATCTAGTGTAATCAACGGATAAACTAGTAAAAAATGATGACGTTGGATTAACTAGAATTCTGCTAAAGTACATAGTTTTTTCTGGTTGTTTTACTAGAACTTTAGTAGAATAAATACAGAAAATCTTATAGTTTTGCAAGAAAATCTAGTATTTGATTTTACTTGAAATCTAATTAAAATATCGTATTTCTCATAATATTACCGGAATTCCATTCGTAAAATCAAGTAAAATTGTTTACTTGATTTCCGGTACTTTACATTTGTATTTCAAGTAAAATCGCCATATTTTATTACAACCTGAAATCTAGTATTTTTAATTTTACTTGATTCAACTAGATTGCCTAGTATGCTCACATCTAGTGAATTTTTATTTACCGTGTAGTTAGCGTTGGTTTCTTGTAAGTAAAGGGGACGAGTACTGTCAAATTCAACTGTTTGACAATTCTGATCACCATTCTTCTATGGTTAAATTTTGTTCATATTGTTTTCACCAGATGTCAGCTACTTTGTTGGAAATCGCGAATAGTGACTATATAGCTTGTAAAATGTATACATTGTGGAATTCAAATCACTCAGTGCCCTTTTGGTATGAGCCGTAGGGCTTTTGTAAAACAATTAAAAAACTTAACAAATCGACGAATTTCCCTTGGAACAAGGACGCTGTTCTGGGAACTGGCAAACGGGAATATTTAAGATTAATTAATTAGTAATTAGTAATTTTTCATACAATGGGATGATTAAATTTTTTATGCCGCACTTTTACGGCATAAAAAATTTAATCATCCCATTGTATGAAAAATTACTAATTACTAATTAATTAATCTTAAATATTCCCGTTTGCCAGTTCCCAGAACAGCGTCCTTGTTCCAAGGGAAATTCGTCGATTTGTTAAGTTTTTTAATTGTTTTACAAAAGCCCTACGGCTCAAACCAAAAGGGCACTGAGTGATTTGAATTCCACAATGTATACATTTTACAAGCTATATAGTCACTATTCGCGATTTCCAACAAAGTAGCTGACATCTGGTGAAAACAATATGAACAAAATTTAACCATAGAAGAATGGTGATCAGAATTGTCAAACAGTTGAATTTGACAATACTCGTCCCCTTTACTTACATAGAAACCAACTCTAACTATATTTAGTTGAGCCAATCTCTGAGATTCGTGTTATTTTGTATAATAGAGAAAATCTCCTTATTCGAAGCGAAAATCGACGATTTGTTAATTTTCTAAATTTGTTTGCAAGAGCCCTACGGCTCATATCAAAATTATAAAATGGCGCTGCACTGAGAGAAATATTATTCCAATATTAAGAATAGTACTTTCTCACAATATGTACTAATTTATTTTGAATTTACAGTAAATATATATGTATTTACAGTCAAATAAACAATTAATACACTTTCTTTGTGTGATATATATTATTATCACAACACGAAAGTGTATTAATTGTTTATTTTACTGTAAATACACTGTCAATTCAAAATAAATTAGCAATTTTTGATTACTGATTACTAATTATTAATTAATTGTTATGTTTCCCGTGTAGAATTTTGGCAGTTACCCTAACGGACACCTCTCAAGGTGGCGGATCGGGGAAATCTGCCAGATGTGGCGAGTAGCGGGGAAATGAAATATTCCGGTGGGGCGGGTGAGGTGCGAAATTCAACGATTTGTTAATATTTTAAATTTTCTTGCAAGAGCCCTACGGCTTATATCAAAATGGCACTGATTGATTTGAATTCCGCAATGTAACTATACCATACACAACCAATATAGCCGTTATATGAGCCAATATCTGAGATTCGTGCTATTTGCTATAATAGTGAACAACGTCTTTGTTGCAAGCGAAACTCATTGATTTGTTAATTTTATAAATTTGTTTGCAAGAGCCCTACACCTCATATCAAAATGGCACTGAGTGATTTGAATTTCGCATTGTATCCGCTTTACAACCTACATAGTCTATTATATTAGCCAATCTATGAGATTAATTTTATTTAGCCAAATTAAGTATAATGATTTTCCATATATCCGATCGTTTTGGCAATATTTGAAAATTTGTGATCAGAGCCCAACCCTAAATTATGAATAACACGTACAGATTTGGAAACTTAAAAATGGTGTCTATGTGGGCATCTCTAAAATTTGTGTTATTAAATACACTGTTAAAAGATGTACACGCACATAAATATTTGTCCAAAAACCTAATTTACCTAAAATCTCTAATTTGTCCAAAAACTTCACAATGTACACTCGTATAAATTTGTGTCCAAAAAAAGTGTCCACAAACTTCACACCTGTGAGAGTAGTCATACATATGCTACCCTAAGCTAATTCTTATTATTTTCACTATTTCCTAGTTGCAATAGGCAACTTATATTTTTGGTGCTTTAGTTCTGGCATAAATCCGTACTAAAGTTGAGCAATTAGCTCATACTTCTTCTAACCCATGCGGCTATTAAGATCTTACTTGTGGTATCTTACCCACACCATTTTCCTCTACCTGACCGAGTGCAAGAATCCTGCCGCCTGTACCTAATAAGCAAGTAAGATATAAATTATTAGATGTAATAAGTGGAAGCCGGCTTTCAGCCCAAAGCTACTTATTACAACCGTTAAAGTATCGACTTTGAATTATAATTGAAAGTTATAACAGTTATAAGCTCAAAAACCAATAGCTTTAGACCATCTTGCTGATCGAGCATTTAATGAACGGTTGATACCAGTTGATCAAACGAATAGGGACAATTTAATTATATTTTTAATAATTTGGAGTTTAGTTCCCTTAAGCATTCAAATCTAGCAGTTAATTGTGTCAATAATTTCACAATGAATTTGTTTATACATATAACAAGCTAATATAATCGCAATATTACGTCGTTTGGTCGCAAGTCAACATTCCAAAGCACCATCAGGATTAATGTTTTCAAACAAGTCTCTTAATATGAAAAACATTTTGATCAATTATATGACCCCTTCCACATTCAAAATATTGGAAAGTAGCTATGACTTCATTGAACGAGATCAGAAAAGCGCAGATCTAATTATATTATGAAAAATCCAGCACTTAACACTCCAAGCTCCAACAAATATGTAATCATATGAAATTCAAAATGGTGGAACATCATATCACAAATATCTGTAGAGTGACTAGTATATCTTGTCGCACATAAATTGCGACCATACCAGATATAAGATTGGTTAATTTTTGAGATTGGTTCATTTTTGGGATTTATTCACAAGATTGGTTCACTTTTAAGATTGGTTATATTTTTTATGAAATTTGACAATCTAGCCTCAATAAAAATTGAGTTTTCTTCCTCTTCGTCGTCATCGTCTTCGTCATCATCATCTGAGAGTGCATCGTGGAGTGCCGGAAATAGCTCATCTTCTGCGTCTTGCTCGTTATTTCCGTCTTCATGTTCGTAGTCTTCCGGATTAATTTGCACATTTCTGATAATCTCATCAATTTCCATTTCGATAATCTCCTGATTAATGATGTCGACCAAATCAGGATCAATATCTTGAAGGTTTGGAAATAATATTTCTCGTGAAGACTCGGTGTTGATTTCCAGGAACATTGCGCATCAAGTGTCTCTGGCGTGTTCCTTCGTCCTTGATGTAGACTGAAATTGTGCGGCAGTCACGGCTTCTTGATAATGTAACATATACAATTGACCATGCGAGGATGTGACATCGTTGAGGTAAATGCCGAGATTCTCGATGGATTGGCCTTGCGATTTGTTGATGGTCATCGCGTAAGCCGGAATTAGAAGAAACTGTTGACGTTTCAGCTTCACCGGCATGACGGAATCTTCGCTCACAAGATCCATTCTGAAGATGAATGCTATTTTCCCCCGATGTGATTCGCTGATGATTTGACCGACAATGGCATGTGACAAGAGGTCAGTAATTATGAGGCGTGTACAATTGCTGAGACCTTTCTCCAGATTGCGGAAAGCATCACCACCGCGCCTACTTTCAAATTCAGCTTGTGGTGGAATTCCCGATGGAATTTGGTTGTTGAGATATTCCACGGGGAAGTTGAGTCGGTCGTTTGCATCATCAAAAATGATCTCATCAGCACTCAGGTAGTGAACTGCGTTACCGTTGAGTGTGGCAATCATGTGATTGTTGACTTTCATCACTTCCTTCAGATTTGTTGTAAGGATCGTTCTCGACGTCGGTTGTTCACGTGTCAGAGTGTTGATGTCATCTCCAAACACACGTCGAATCATTGCCTTCAGCTCGACAGGAATGTTGTCATTGTTGTTGATGTTGGGTGCTCCTGGTGTTGGTGGTGGAACTTATAGCAGCATTTCTTGTGGAATCTCTACGATGTTTCGATCTCCTGACATCACAGGAGGCACAGATCCGCTTCCGAGTTGCAGAAGCCATTCGACAAATATTGGATTGCCTTGGGCACGCATATTCTGGGACAGGCTGATGCCTTCGAAGTGTCTCCAGAGATTGCTACCAAGAACATGGTCTTTATCCGCCGGGCACAACAGGTCAAAGTTGACGGAAATCTCCACCGAAAACGATCACTTTGTATCCAAACGATTCGTTGTTGTCCGTGATGCTTCGCAAGAGATGATCGATGAAGTTATTGATGTGATTTCGTCGATCAGAAAGATGTCGGTTTCTCTGAGATATTGGCACGCAGCTGATGCTCCGAAACCTCAATGAGCTGTCAATCCTCCGGGCATGACAGTTGCTGCAATGCTAGTTGTTACAAAGACCTTTGCTTTCAGATTCTGTTGCTAAAACGCATCGATGTTGTGTTGGTAAAGCGTTGTCTTGCCTGAACCTCCAGGTCTAATGAACACGAATGTTCGCTAATGTTGTTGGTTCTGCTTTGATGCTATCACTGCACTCATCATTCGGTCGAATCCGTGTTGTTGTGCCGAATTCAAAATGATGTATTGCAGTGGTTGGGTTGCCTGGTCCAATTGTGTTATTAGGATTGGTGCTATTCCTGTAGGTGTCGGCAGATCAAAATTTCGGTTGCTCTTTTTCGAAGTTGCAAAGCGCTGGTTGAGTGCACGCAATGCCAATTTGTGGAGCTCTGCAAGGGTGTTATTTGCAAATTGTGGCATTCTTCAGAAATCTTCGATCATTTCGTCTTTGCATCGATTCCAGAAGTCGAGTGCGGTGCTGATGGTGTACGTGAGAAACATGTTTGCAAATGCCTCACGGAGGTGTTGTGGCATTCTCATTGTCACCAAGTTGTCGAACGTCTGGAGGAAAACGTCATCGTTGCAGACCAAATTCAATGCTTGAGCTGTTGCATGGAAAGTGTCGTGCTGTTGATCGTTGACGTTACAAATTTCGGCAAAGCTTCGTGCTCCTCAGACGTTCAGAAGCAGCATTCGAAGTGCAAATCGCTTTTGACTGTTAATTCTGACATCATTATTTCTGCCAATCATTCTGTCTCCTCGCTGTTGACGCTCATTCCATCGTCTTTGAGCTCCATTAAAGACGTACCTAATGCTGTGGATCTCTCATCGCGCTCTGGTGCGATCTTCAATCGTCCATCGAACTCTAGTTCGGTGGTATTCTCGATATGGTTTGGAAGTCTTGTGACTGGATGAATCGGTCGTACATTCAGAATTCACAGATTCGCCAAATGGCTTCTGGTGCGCTGACATATCTGCAACTGATGTAGTTTTTGAGTTCATAACAAATTATTGGTCCGTCAGTGGTGAATTTGAGTGAAGCCACGTCGAAACCTTTGAAGACGTATTTGTAGATGTTCTTGATTACTGATCTCATTCTTGCGACTACTTCGACGTTGATGTGGGCTTTGTATTTCATAGTCAAGTATGGATTGTACGGAACCGTTCTGCAGTGTTATCAGGATGTGAGCGTGTGGCAATCCACGTTTCTGGAACTCAATGGTGTATATGTAGCACACCACCGGACGAAACAATCCGCCTTTGAATTCAATTTGATTTTGAAGACACGGCCGACAATATCCGGACGATCTGATGACGTTCGCCGTGCAGAATGCTCTTGGTGATGTCGTCCCAACACGGATTGCACCGTTTTGTTGTCGAGCACGTGCCGTCACAAAGTTGTTGAGTGCCTGATAGTTTTGGGCCTTGATGACGTCTCCATTCATTCTGATCTAGGTCAGATTGTTCGATTTGATTTGAAGATAGGAATCCACGATGAATTGCTGTGTGAGGTTCACAGCGTGGAGAACCCGTCGCCATTGCGAACTTGAAGCAATGCTGATTTGTACTGGAGCATTAAGTAATGTCGTGGTTCTTACCTTGTTCTGTGTACGGAGCACTTTACCATCTCGGTTCGCCGTTGATGAACAGAAGAGTGCACATCGTTGGATCGATGTGTGGATTTTGTGGTTGGATATTAAAGTTACGTCTCTCTCGTGTTGGATCTGCTTGGCCTGCATCAGATCTCACGTGTAGACAGAAAAGTCGCGGTGGAAGTTTGGAACGCCATCATTTTCCAAAACAAAGACAGCTGCTACTTCATTCTCTGCCACTTGTTGCCATCCTGGATGAACACCTTTCATCTCATATTCTCTGTTGAACACCAGTTGAATGTTGGCGGATCCTGTCCGTTTGCATCCGCCTCTGCGATCACTGCTTGAACGGAACGGCAGATTTCGGCATAATGGGTATTGCGTTTGATGTAGTCCTCAATTTCACGCAGAATTTGCGCATTGATGTTGGCATTCACCTGACCATTCATGCGTGTTTCATTTGCTTGCGTTGAAGAGTCCAGGAAATAGAGTTGCGCTTAAGTTCTTTTATGTTGTGATAAGTCATGCCATTTACTCGGAAGCAGTAAGGACTTCGACCTGGTGGCAATGCGATGTTGGCTCCCAGTGACACGAAAGACAATCCGTTGTTGTAGTTTCGGATTTTTGATCGCAGCGGTGTGTGTAAGTGATCATTTCTATCTAACAATGCATTTCTTAGCCCCATCGGATATGCACTAATCGCTCAGCCATGAAGTGTAAAGCACCGCAATATTTATAAATGACGTTTAATTCACTAGTCATGTGTTCTTGCACCAAAGTCTCGTTGAATGTTGATGGCTCGACGAAGTTGATGCTGGCGTTCGATGCGATGACATTTGCATAATGTTGTTGCAAATTCTCACCATTGTAAATCGCTTGCGGCCTGTCGGTTTTGTCGCATTTTTTCGGCATTTTGCTGTCTGATCTCAACAGCACGTTCAGATGGTTCTTGCGAACGCTGAGTATGATGTTGTTCGGCATCTTGCAGTCTGACCTCAGCAGCACGTTAATGTGGTTGTTGTGAACGTTTTTGTCGCATTTGTTCGGCATGATGCAGTCTGATATCTTCTGCTCGCATTGCTGTTTGTCGTGAGCGATAATTTCTCATTCGCACTGCCGGAGTCATTGCCTTTGCTTTTAGAATCGTCAGTTGTTCGGTATTTTGCTGTCTGAGCTGATCTGCCTCTCTTGCTTCCATGTGTCGTCAGAAATCATGACTTTCTGCAGACGTCAAAGATGTTGATGGTAACGGCCGTGGTGGTGAGTTGTCCATTCTCAATGATCCTGCTGATTTGAATAAATATTTTGTCGATCTCGCGTTCCTCTTGATGTTGTTGGATACTCTTGTGCGATGAGACGTGATGGTGGGACATTTTCCGGTGAGCTGTCGGAAATCACCATTCGGTTACTTTTCGGTGCAACTGCTCGTTTTGATGGTCTGCCACGTCCTCGACTTGGAGATCGTTCATGTCCTCGTCCTCGTTGTGTAATTATTGTTCGTGTTGTGTCATCGGAACTCGAGCTGCTGATGCGACGTCGCTTTACTGTCTTCGGTCTTGATGATGTTGCTGTCAGAACGATACCTGTATTTGCATTCATGCATTGCTTTCTGCTCATGTTTCTCGCTTACTTCGCTAATAAAAGTTACTTGCTTCAGTATTAAATCGCTGTTTTTACAATATTTATTTTCGTAACGCACAGACACATAACACGTACATATAGTTTTTGAAAAGTAATACCAGTTACAAAGGAACAACAGTTCCTTGAGTTGTGGTTAGGATTAGCAGTGACGTAAAAAAAACATATTCATTGGGAAATATATCAGACACGGTTGGATCGAACTTAAAGATTTCTTATAATTCATCAAATTTCATGTCTATAAATGACAGCCTTGCTAAAAACCAAGCAATTACAACGAGAACAAATATTAAGTAAACTGATAACAAAATTTGGCCGTGGGCATATTTTTCGTCCATCTACAACCTATCTAGTATTGGTAACCAATGCTAATCAACTAGATTGTACAGCTGTTGTGAACAAGAAAAACTATTCCCAGCATTAAAATACCAGCAGAAACTACAAAAAAAAACGAAAGAGTTCGAGGAAAGAGTCGAATTCAACACTTTTTACCATAGGCTGAAAGAATATTACGGCTTTTGTTAGCTCCAGTTTTTACAAACATTTTTAATTGGAGTCTAACTGTCGGTAACTTTCCACAAGCTCTAAAGCAAGCATTCTAGTTTCTTTTTTTTAAAAAAGTAGACAAGCATGGTCCATCTACATAACTACCGTCCAATATAAATTCTTCCATGTTTTCCAAAATATTCGAAAATCTGATCAAAATTCGCCTGAACAATTATTTAACTAAAGCAAGTTATTTAAACGAAAGACAAAATTATCATGTACAACTGGTTAAAAAAATGTTGTGTAAATATTTTGGAAGTATTTCCTCGTATGTATAACACAATCGATTAAATAAAATTTTTCGGTTATAATTTTTTGTCTTTGATAATTAATTTATTTAATTGGAACAAACGGAAAATTACAATTTTTCGTATCATCCAGACTCAGGCTTAACCTGTATAGCAAACTGACAAAAATATGAGATTTTTACGGTCGCATTGTACGAGGTAATTTGTAAGTTTACTTAGATTATAGTTTGGGAAAACCTCATGGTGGCTTCGATAATCTATTAAAAGTATGTTCAAAAACCATAACCCTGAATTTATTGTATCGCCTAGCTCATATAATTTACGTATTATGAAGGATTAAGAATTTTTGGTTTCCCAGTTGTGATCATTATTAATTATGCCAACTGTAAATATATAAAGTTCCTAAAATTTGTTGCTAAAAATACAATAATCGGACGAGAGCAACACAGGTTGTGAAGATTATTTATTTTATTTTATATAATTGACAGAACTCGTGATACAATTTATAAAATTTCGAACCTCTTAAATTGCAAAGTTTCCTGGACCGCATAAAAAAGAATTTGCAAAATGTTTATTCCAAACACATAATATTTCAGTTATTAAAAGGTGTAAAATTACCAATAAAACTACTTTATAACGTAATATTACATAAAACTATCAAATATTACCCTTATTATGTGCCTTGCTGTGTTTTTTTATTTTTTACTTCGGCAACGATAATACATTTTGATCCAATTTTGTCATCGCATAAAACAACTGGTGTTTATTTTCACAAACACATTTTTTTCCATTCTTATCCTTAAACCGGTAGATATAACATGTATCACTAGATAGACATGAAAATGCTTTTCCTTTTTTGTTTTATTTCGTTTTCCGTGCTGTTTTTGTTTTTTTTTTCGTTTGTTGTTGTTTACCGTTCGAGTTCATTATTCATCCTGTCGGTTTATGGTTTTTGATACATTGCCTTGTCTGCCTGTTTGCTGTGTACTCTTATTACATAAATACTCGTATTTGTGTATATGTACGTTTATTTTTCTTAGATTTTGGTACACCGATAAAATCGCATTAAAAATGATTTTTGTACGAGTTTTTATGGTATCGAGATGAGCATAAATAGTTCATTTGTTTTCCTTGTTAATGTTGATAGCGATTCGGATACATAATTTAAGCAAGGAACTACATAAATTAATTTGTTTACATTTCAGCCAAATTCACTATATGGAATGAATACTAAATATTTTCAGAATTTAATCTTTCCGGGATTTCTTTTTTTTTTTTTTGTACAAAATAAATATTTTTTAGGATACAAATTTCATTGTGCTATAGTCACATAAATTTTATGGTTAACCAATATTAATTCAATTAGCAAAAAGATATTGATAGCTTTAAAATTTTTTTGTGTGTGCTACCTATAATTCTATGTAATGGTGTTACGATTGTTAGTGTGTGTCCGGAAAACCAAACCAATAATGTTTAACCACGAAAACATATTTGTAAATTGTTATCGAATTAATTTCATAAATTTTTACTATAACCGCAATCAATACAAATTTTATTGTGCTAGATTAGATTGATAATGTATTTACAATTGGTAATTTAGTATAATCATGAGTAAATATCTGTAAATCAATATATGAAAACAATGGATGCATGAAACAATAGAACTTGAGCATATACAAAGTTCTTATCAAATTATGTTTCTGATAATGTAGAAATCATAATTTTTTGTCTTTAAATTAATTTACATTTAAGATAAAGAATAATTAATTAAAAAAAAAATTGAAAAAAATAAAAACTTTTGAATTAATTTGTACAGTAAAGGATTATGTTTTAGTGTAAATTATACGACCATAAGTGTTGATGTTATTGCTGAACATGGCGTCACCGTTTTATATACGGCACCTGTTCATTTTCGATGTCGGGGTCCGATGATAGTGGGGTTAGCGGTCGTGAATTTAATACAGCTTCCACTTGCTTAAATGCTGTATTCATCTCTTCATAAGTTAATGATGAGTTCCTCATTATCCGATGAAAATGGTGTTTCGCGGATTTCAACGAAATTTGGAGCCGATGGTGGAGCAAAACGTCAATTTATCATATCGTCTTGACATATGTGCAAAATCCCGTCGTTCAAATGTTGAGTTTTAAATAACTGGTACAGCTCATGTAATAAAGAATTTGCACCTACAAAGTTCGAACCATTATCACAAAATATGTTTTGCGCATACCTCTAATTGAAATGAATCTCTTCAGAGCTCCAATAAACGCGTCTGAAGAGAGGTCTGACACAAGTTCCAAATGAACTTCTTTCATTGCCAGACATACGAATATGGCCAAATATCCTTTTGTTGGTCCCTTGCCTTGTATTTTGTAGTGTATAAAGAAAGGACCTGCGAAATTGCGCACATGTAATCGGTCGGAAAAAAGCATCCATATTTTTTGTAGATAAATTTTGGCTCGTGAAATGACTGGCGAGGTGAGCCCGTCTTATCGAATATGCGAGCTATGTCTAACAAAACTCTTCTTCTCGTAACTCGTCCCCCATTGTCTTTAACCTGGACATTAAAAAAAAACGTCCGATAATGGCTGTCAAGTGTCAATACATTCCAAGTGTCTTGGTGAAATCGGCATTTTCGAGCTGGATTAGTTTTTCGCGATGTTCTTGAGGTGTGCCCTCCAAAATATCTTTTGAGTTGGCGCACCATTCCCGAAGTTCCATTCCCGCCGTGCTTAGAATTTTCGTTTTTTATGTTGTTATAGTCTTAGCTTCCTCCAATTTGCTGGTGCCAGTCAGTATATCATCGATGTATACATCACAGCTTTATGACTTGCGATGCTAATGGATAATGTTCCTGATGAATTTCAGCTAACTTCTGAACACATTTGGTTGCTAGATACGAAGCACTGGCTGTACCGAAGGTTATGGTGAGCAGTCTAAACATTTCTAAAGTTTCTGATGATGCTTTTCTCCAGAATCTGTGTTGTAGTTGATGATGATCTGGCGATACATTTTACAGATATCCGCACTAAACACGTACTCGTAGGTCCTGAACCTAGTCAAAATAGAGAACAAATCTTGTTGCAATACAGGTCCCACCATAAGGATGTCGTTTAAATCTTTTCCGGAATCAGTTTTTGCCGAGGCGTCAAAAACTATCCTCATTTTGATCGTGGAGCTATCCGGTTTTAACACGCAGTGATGAAAAATTTTATTGTCGAAAATTTCACGCAGAATTTATTTGGCAGTAACTGGTCTTTAATAGTTAATGGATATTTTAGACATTCTAATCCGTGTTTTTTGTACCCATGACCATAATATGATCAAAGAGAAATAGAATTTAAATTAATATTAAAATCCTTAATATTTATCAAGCACCCTATCATATTCATTAAAATACTACTCTATACATCGTTTTATCAAACGTTCTTGTAGATTCATCAAACATTTCTTTCCAGTTCTACTCTGATATCTCAAACAATTCATTCATTGTGTGAAAACTTAAACGAAACGTGGGATTATCAACTTATTTTTAGATTATTATGCCACAGTCGATCTAATTTCCAGACTCAGTCGTTGTTTGAACAGAACCATCGTGTAATGATTTCGTATACGAAATAGAAGAATCCATCTGATTATTTAAATCAAAATGAAGGCTCTGAACTAACCGTTAAGAAATTAGAATTGTCTGAATCATCTACTAAGGTTGGCTGGTTGCTCATTTATATTGCGACTCTCGAGATTAGGTTTTATTTTTTCTATGCCATATATGATACATTTTGATTCTGGTAGAACTATTATTTTCAATTTACAAAATATCACATTAGTATATTTTAAATAATTTACAATTACACTGCGGGATTTTCACAAAGAAGATGCATTTAATTGGTGCTGATATTTTTGAATGTCACACTAGCAGGGTACCATCCCGATTTCACGTTTAGACCAAAAATAGTTCCAGAACTGTTTTGGATTAGTTCTATTTTTTTCTTGTATGCCAGCCAAATAAAACTTATATTACTTAATTTTGAAATAGACATAAAATTCATCGCTGTAGCTTCCAAACTTCATTTCATAATTTTAGCATATGCCTACAATTACGATTTTTTTAGATTTATAAGCCGGTCATCGAACTATGGAGTTTAAATACTTGGTGATTTGTTGGAAAAAGACACATGGAGTTGAAAGACTTGTGGTAAGTTCTCATAAAATTTGTCGACATTTTCATTCACATCCTTTGCATTTATTAGAATCTCATCCCAATTCACTGTTTCCAAATAAATATGAATACCAAGCATACCATAGTTATAGTTATACCTGTAACGATATTGATGGTTATTTTGATGTTGATTTTAATTTTGTTGATGTTAATGTTAATGTTAATGTTAATGTTAATGTTAATGTTGATTTTAATTTTGTTGATGTTAATGTTAATGTTAATGTTAATGTTAATGTTAATGTTAATGTTAATGTTAATGTTAATGTTAATGTTAATGTTAATGTTAATGTTAATGTTAATGTTAATGTTAATGTTAATGTTAATGTTAATGTTAATGTTAATGTTAATGTTAATGTTAATGTTAATGTTAATGTTAATGTTAATGTTAATGTTAATGTTAATGTTAATGTTAATGTTAATGTTAATGTTAATGTTAATGTTAATGTTAATGTTAATGTTAATGTTAATGTTAATGTTAATGTTAATGTTAATGTTAATGTTAATGTTAATGTTAATGTTAATGTTAATGTTAATGTTAATGTTAATGTTAATGTTAATGTTAATGTTAATGTTAATGTTAATGTTAATGTTAATGTTAATGTTAATGTTAATGTTAATGTTAATGTTAATGTTAATGTTAATGTTAATGTTAATGTTAATGTTAATGTTAATGTTAATGTTAATGTTAATGTTAATGTTAATGTTAATGTTAATGTTAATGTTAATGTTAATGTTAATGTTAATGTTAATGTTAATGTTAATGTTAATGTTAATGTTAATGTTAATGTTAATGTTAATGTTAATGTTAATGTTAATGTTAATGTTAATGTTAATGTTAATGTTAATGTTAATGTTAATGTTAATGTTAATGTTAATGTTAATGTTAATGTTAATGTTAATGTTAATGTTAATGTTAATGTTAATGTTAATGTTAATGTTAATGTTAATGTTAATGTTAATGTTAATGTTAATGTTAATGTTAATGTTAATGTTAATGTTAATGTTAATGTTAATGTTAATGTTAATGTTAATGTTAATGTTAATGTTAATGTTAATGTTAATGTTAATGTTAATGTTAATGTTAATGTTAATGTTAATGTTAATGTTGATGTTGATGTTGATGTTGATGTTGATGTTGATGTTGATGTTGATGTTGATGTTGATGTTGATGTTGATGTTGATGTTGATGTTGATGTTGATGTTGATGTTGATGTTGATGTTGATGTTGATGTTGATGTTGATGTTGATGTTGATGTTGATGTTGATGTTGATGTTGATGTTGATGTTGATGTTGATGTTGATGTTGATGTTGATGTTGATGTTGATGTTGATGTTGATGTTGATGTTGATGTTGATGTTGATGTTGATGTTGATGTTGATGTTGATGTTCAACAGTTACCCCATCGCTCATGTTGATTTTCTGTCTATAGTTTGGTTCGATTTGGACGATGTTTGCGATGGTATGATCATAATTCAGAACATTTTTAACACTTTAAAATTTAACGCAAACTGGTGCGACTAGATCCTAATTACAATGTACTCTTTCTTGTTGATGTTCTGGCGTTTTTTCTATCAGTGAGTATCAATTTTTTCAGTTGAGCAGCTCGTACGCTGTCTGCCACTATGCGATGCATCATTAATTAATGTTGATGTTAATTATTTACATCCCTTTTGGTTTTGGTTGGAGTTTGATTTTGCAAAATGCTTCAAGCCCAGTGTCATAAATATAGGACCAACGGCAAGTTAAGTAACATTTACTCTTTTTCTTCTTTTATGAAATTGAGATTTGCTTCACATTAACACAGAATATATATAAACAGAACAATATCTTCTACTGCACTTTAGTCCTAAGCTGGTGAACAAATATTTTTATTATTGCTTTTTTTCGACTGATTAGGATTTAGAAAAGTTCTTTTTTAAGTTTTAGTAATCTTTATTTTTGAATTTATATTACAAAATACAATTTTGTTTGAAATTTTTATTACTACAGTAACCCAATAGGTTTTATGGTAGTTTTTAAATTTAATTATTTTGGGATTTATATTTTAAGGCCTAGCCATAAAATTTTAAAGAAGAACGGATAGGTTCTTCCAGAATTTTTTTTAAATTAATATATTTACAACTTAAACCTAGTAATTAAAAACTAATAAATGTACTTAATACTACCAGAGTAAATTAAACAAACTGCAGTTCAGTCGCCTCATTTGGATTTAATAGCAACGAAACGAGCAATACTGTTGAGCATCTCATTTTGAACTGTAAGTAGTTTATTCAGTTTATTTCACAATAATCTACCAGAGAATTCCGCAATTGTTTCAATACGGGTCATTTCGTGTAAACACACATTCGATTTTTGTTTAAGGTCTGGAGGTCTCGTACAATTATCGAAAACAAATCTGTACTTTGTTTTGCATCCTCTGAAGCACACCTCTCTGAGTCTTGGCAATATGTTTATTAAAATTTAATCTTTTGGATAATTTGATACCAAGATATTCTGGCTGCATCAACCACCTCAAGAGCTTGCCCATCTATAGTAACTGATTCTGCTTTCTTCAGTTTATTCTCAAAATGAAGGTAGGGATGGAAATACATCTTCTACGTTTTGGAAGTATTTATTTTCACATTCCATTTATTAAAATAGTCAAAGGGTGCATCTAGATATTTTGGAACATTGAAATTCACTATAACTAGCAGTAAAAACTGTGGTATCATCTGCATAGGCCTGAACTTCAGTTAATGGCAAGTTCAGTCTTGGTAAATCGTACATGCCCTGCGGCACGCCAGAAGCAATATTTTTTATTTCTGAATTATTGCTGTTATTGATGCAGACTAAAAACTTTCTTTCTGATATGAGAAGCGGTTCTACACCACATCAACACTTGATCGTTTTACACAAAAGTCCGTCATGCCAAACTGAGTCAAACGCTTTTTGAATGTCGAGGAATACAACAGCCCAAACCTCGCGTCTTAACTTCGTATGTTTCAAATGATTCTACAGCCGCATTATAGCATCCGTCGTTGATCTTTGTTGGACAAAACCAAACTGTTCATTTAGGATAAGGTGTTCAATAGTTTCCTAAAGCCTTTGAACTATAATCCTTCCGATAAGCTTGCCAAGTCCACTCAGCAAGCTGATTGGCCTAGTGTTTTCTGGAGTTCCTGGCTTGCCCGGTTTTGGTATTGACACTATTTTTGTCATCTTCCAGTTGGTTGGGCAATATGCAAAAGAGAAAATGGCGTTCATAATTCTCATCTGTTGAGTAATACCAGATAGTGGGAGATTTTTGATGGCTCTATTTGAGACATTGCCAACTCCTGGAGTTTTTTAATTGTTTAGTGTAAGAATTATACTTAGTATTTCATGAGTGTTTGTGTGGAACCTACTTGATTCATAAGGATATTTTTGAGCCAGATTAAATTCTTTCACCTCATTAGAGACAGATGGGTCAACAGTATGAGAATCCCTCTAAAGGTCGACTCGTAATTTTGTGCAATCTTCTCTGAGACGATTTTCGGATCAATTATAGGACCATCCTGATTCTATAGGACTAAGCCTGGACAACGGGATGGTTTTACTGACCTAATGTACCTATACAAATTATCTTTATCAGGATCCATACCTCTGAGCTTCCTACTTATCAAATCCTGGCGGTGCTGAACAATTGCTTCATTTATGTGCTTAGTAGTTCGATTGATAAAAGTGGAGCTGAATAGATTTGGAAAGTAGCGATGCTTCTTTGATCAGTTGTTTGATACTGGCTCGATGATTGGTACAAATCCGTCATTTGCCTCAATAATTAGATTCGTAAATACTGAAACTCACTAGTCGATTTCCTCTACAAATTTTGTCGGTTGATACTATTCAGAGGAATTAGCCGGGAATGCAAATAATGCTTAAAGGAATACCAATCACCATTCCAAAAATCTCTAACAGCATCGCCCTCTGTTTGTTGGTGCAAGTTGAACCGGTCGGGGATGTTGTAAACAACCGGAAGGTGATCCGAACAGAGTGCATCTAAAATTTCTAGGCCGTCTTCAACAAAGACTTTCTTTGTGATCATCATGTCCAGAATAGCATCACCTCTAGTACTGCCCGTGGGTTAGCAAATTTGGGCATTGTATCGTTTCACAGAACTCAAACAACATTTTATCATTCTCATTTCCCGAAGGACAATTCCAGAGAACATGGCGAGCATTGTTATCCCCACAGATAACAACGCGACCGTATAGGTTTTCGAACGTAGATGGATACCAGTAGAATAGAGTGCTGTCTTTCCCCTATGATAAGCGAGGTTGCTATGGAGTTATACAAAGGCCTTAGGGGAAACATGTCTAGTAAGCTTTCGGATAAGAATTGCAGTACCTCCAGAGTTTCTAATTTTAGAATTAGTTAGTCATCAAAAAACAGTGTATGCGTATTAGACAGCTTGGTTATACTCAAACATACGATGTCAGGATTGTGCCTATGCAGAAGAAGAGCTCTTTTGAGCTATTTACGCCGGGCAATGTTAATTAGAATATTGTAACTAACAGCAATTACCTTCATTTTAGGAACTGAACTATGAAATTAAGGTACATTGCCTTCTGAATCGCAGTGTCCTTAATGGAGTTTAGTTTTGACATAAAGTTTGAGACATTGCTTACCAGCGTACTAAAATCGATGCCAAACAGCTGTTGTGACTTCGCAAGAAAATCACCAAGTAACATCAAACTGGGTGTGATCAGCCCCGGTGGCACAGTTGTCAGCATGCTTGCTTTAAGCTCCAGAGGTCCCGGGTTCGATTCCTGGCGGGTGATGAAAAAATCACGGCTGGTTAATGTAAGGATCAATGAATTAATCACTCATTATCAGTTGTAAAAATGATTACGAAACTTCACTATGAAGTGGCCAAATCCCTCTATGGGCTGTAGCGCCAGCGAATAAAAAGAAAAAAAAAACATCAAACTGACTTGTCGGTCGAGAACTATTGCTTTTATCAGGCAATGTGGCAGAGAGCTTTGGCTTCAGAAAGTCAGCCAACCAGACTTCCTCATTTGAACTGAGTTTGTTTAACTTACCCAGCTGCTTCTGTCTTTCTGGACAGTCTGTGAAACTCGCCACGTGTTCACTTTCGCAGCTGTCGCACTTCAATGGAACATCAACAAGTCCGGTATTTCTGAGGTATTCCTCCGGTGCATGAGAATTAGCGCATTTTACGCACCTACAGTTCATATAGCTGCCGACAGCTACATGCCCAAATGCCTGACATTTCCGAATTGAGTAACAGAAATTTTTCTCTTTCTTTCCCAGCTCACTTTGTATCCACAGCAACCATTTTTCAAGTTGATGTCTGAATATTTTATATCCTGATCGAATGATACAGTATTATTATTATTATTATTAGTTGAGGGCCATGTGGGCGTTCAAGCCACCCCGCACTGCGACCTAAAAGATCTTTTGTGCATGGACCCTACTTAATGAGCCGTCCAGTCAATATTCAGGCTCTTAATGAACCTGACAATACTGCCGGCCGGCATATGATGCATACCATCCGGGCTCATTACTCTCCCTCCTAGATGTTGTAACCTTTTGCAGAAAATGGCTGGGCAATGGCACAGAACATGTTCCGCTGATTCCGCTTCCATGTCACAGAAGCGACATCTATCCGTCGAACTTAGGCCCATTTTCTTTAGGTGATACCTTAATGGGATGTGACCTGTGAGGAAGCCGGTAAGCAGCCTCAACTCAGGTTTCCTAAGTACAAGACATTCCGAATGATACAGTAAAGATTGGCATATTCACTAGCTTCTCCATTCCTTTATCATCCTTTATAATCCTGCTAATCGGATATACGTTTCGTATTTTGACTACTTTTGCAGCCATGTCTTTCTTTATTTCATCTGGTGTCGTTTCCTGATATATTCCTTTGAATACCATCACCATGGGTCGATGTGTTATTTGGGTGTATGTGAGGAATTTTAGATCAGCTTCCTTGAGCTCATCAGGCCAAACAACCGACGACCTGAAAGTCTAGGGATACTCTTGGATTTAGAAAATATAGAAAAATCATTGACGACTGGTATGGTGTGCTCTAGTGGACAATAGTGAACTGGTAGACTTCAAATAACAGAAACTTGCTATAAGAAGTTATATGGAAATAGTGTCTATTTAATTTTAATTGTTACTTATTAAAAGTTGGAAAACCTAGTTAATCTATTACGTAGTTTAAAGTGTGATTTTTATATATTTAATTCATTTGGAACAGTTTTATCGTTTAAATGCTCGTAAACCGTGCTTAAAAATTGCAGAAATTTAATGTTAAATTCACTATAAATACATCTTTGAGTCAATAAATCATTTTCAAACTAAATTAGAGCATATTTACCACGTTTTAACAGTTAGTTACAAGCTAAAATTTAATATTTTAAAAACAGTTATGCTTTTAGTAATAAGTAGCTTAACATCAAATTTCTCCGAAAACTTGTTTTTCAAAATCGTCCTTTTACAAATCTCGTTTTTAAACTCGCTTTTTCTTTTGTATTTACATATTTAGTTAACATCGTTATGGAATTGCATGCAGGAAGATAAAACATAAAGTTAAATTTGCTTTACAAGTTTCAATCGGACTTCATTAAAATCATCCAAATGCATAAGGAACAATAATTAGTAGTAAATGCTGTCGACGATAACGATAAATTCCTAAACACAGCTACTTGAGCTTAGAAATGCACAATTCATTAACACCGCTATTGAATTATATGCACGAAGAGAAAACCCAAAATTAAATTTACTCCAAAACATTCAATCTGACTCGATTTAATTTATTCAAGTGCATTAGAAACAGTAATTGGTAGTAAGTGTCGTCCACATTAACGATAAATTCTTAAAACGCAACTATTTTAGCTTAAAAATGCATATGTATTATTCAATTCCCCATTTTCCAGAATTTATATTTCTGGTTATTTTCGTTTCGTAATCGAAATTCCCATTTTCCATGAGAAATATTTCTATATAAAAATAAAATAAGATTAACAGGTGCTGAAGGGAAGTAAATTGGTAGTCAATTTCTAGTTTTAGGCTTGATCAGCCAACTTTTGACTCTCGTCGCAAGCATGTGTCAGCCTTAAGTTTTAAAGTCTGAGAGTTGGATTCTTTTCATATTTAAATAGTGAAGGAATGATGTCCTCCCCAAACCTCATCATTTCAAGTAAATTTATAATTTTTATAAATAAAAGAGGTGAAAACTGTATGTGAAAACATACAAATAAAACCTATTGATCAAATAGTGAAAAAGTCGTGAAACAGTGTTTTTGCAACACTATTTTATGGCAGTGTTTTTACAACAATAGTATACACAAAATCTAATCTCGAAGGCATCAATTACTTTGGATCGCAATCATCTGTATAAAAACGTGGTTATAATCTATTCATGATTTTGTCAGAACAGCACGCACATAAACTTACATCTCTCTAAACCAGTTCATAAATTTTTCCTCCAGCTAATAAATCAAAACGTCATTAGAGATTTTGTATCATTATTATTCAAACAATATTTGTTTATTTATTTTTTATTAGCATATTACAGCATATATATTCACAAACCACAAATCATGTTCACATACTGTACATCACATTCCATCATTATTATACAATTTGGTCAAAAAATTTGAATTTGTTGAGTTAATGCTAACAATATATTTTATTTGCCGCAAAATTTATTAAAATTCATAAATGTATGTATGTACATATGTTCATGCATGAATTTTGTGAAAAATATTCAAATGAATTATTTAAAAAAAAAAAAACAACTTTTATTCATAAAATTTAATATTTGCTTGATAAATGCAAAATTTATGATAAATTTGTTTAATTTATGTATGTATATTAGGTACAATTTAATGTTCCAGAAATGCATATTATATAAAAACACAAATTGTAGGCAGTCATCGTACGCAAAATAACGCCGCATTATACTCGTACGCCCATTAATCATGATCACCTTATTTATGATGGGATTTTCGAGATATGATTCGCCAAACAAAAAACTCATGGGATGAGAATCTTATGAGCCAAAACAAAATTCAATGGGTGGAGAACACCTTAAAAAACTTAAAATTCAAATGAAATTCATATGTTTGTATTACCAGGTAACTAGCTGTATATATATAGTTGAACATAAATTCTAGCCTAATTCGGTAAATTTAAACAATAAATCCTAGAGGTGCAAAGTATATAATAATACGAACGTTTCCGTACAATAAAGCATGTATACACCTAAGCACATGAAAATTGTCACAGAAAATTGATATAAAACATCTTGGTGTATTTTTCTTCAATTCAGCATAATAAATTCTTTTGCTAGTACATAATGTATGGTATATAACTATTTACGAGTATCTAGACAAGGAACAACGAACTCTTAAATATTATATAGTATGTCGCTTATATCTCTCGAAAATGTATTATGCGAGGGTGGAACTAAATCACGGTTACAAGCTTATCATGTATAATTTTGTAACATAATCATTTTCAAAATGTTTACATTTATTGTTACTCATATCTTATAGAATGTTAATCGCACTTAAACCATACATTTTTATTCGCTTAACAAAGTGGAATTTATGGTTTTTGCTGATTTAACTAAATAGTTTTTTAGATTAGATAATTGTAATGTGCGTAATTAAATATAAAATCGGTATTTTTAAACAGTTGTAACGTTGCATCGCTACAATTTAAATGAGTTGGTTATCTCAGATTATCATATTTTGCAATTGTGAATGGTCCAGATTTGTCAATTGATTCCAAATGTTAACTTTTTATTGGATATCTATTATGATGATTTTTAAATGGGGGGAGATAGAAAGAAGAAAGTAAACGATTGATTTTTTTGGTGTATTAAAAAAGTAATCGAGTGATAGCTTGAAAAGTGGACGTTAGCAAAGTAAAAATTGGGTCTATCCGACTCTTGGACGACACTTTACCCAGAAGCATCCGTTAAAGTTCACCGAACGAACCGCATTTATAGTTTACAAACATTTTCCGTTATTTCGTACAGGCAAGGTCAAAAGGCAAATATGTCACGGATTTTCTTAAATTTTGGAGACTCTTCCCCAATAACACAAATGGCCACAACAATATAAATCGCCTACTCTCATGCCGCTAAATCACAGACTCATAAATAATGTTAGATTACTTTGAACTGACACGTGTTGAGCAGCAGTCAAATTTGCATTCGCCTTTTTTCATTTTCGACCTTTAACAATTAGATCCAGTTGTACATTTCTAGTATACCTTTGAAAGTCCTTAAGAATTTAATTTACTCTATTCACAAATTTGTGCCGTTTGTTCAGATCACAATATTATGTGAGCAACGTAAGAATTAGTCGATACAATTCTTTACTCAGCGCTTCAGTTTGAATGGGACATCGCTATGGACCATTCGGAATTACAAAATAATAAAACACAATCAATGCAAAATCAGAAATAACGTTAATTTTCATTTGTTACCAAATCCCACCCCCTTGTCATATAGTATTTCATTTTATATATCTCGCAGCTCTCCCAAACCTGCTCCACCCTAATGGCGTGATATTATTTCAAAGCCTCTCATAGTAATTTGGTATTAAGAGAATTTATTACTCAGAAATATTACAGTCCTTTTCAAAACCATAGGCGCACTCTAGTGATAGTCAATCCTCAGAAAATTTAAGAGAAAATGAAAAAACGAAAGTTGCCAGGACTGACGCTCTTGTTTATTATTTTAATTTCTGAAATAAATTTTGTTTTGATAACGGTAGTTTTGTTGTTGTTGGGCGAAAACTGCAAAAAGTGATTTTGGTAAGTGTTTCATTTCTATAGACGCATCGGATTTTTTGGACTAGAATAAAAACAATGTTTAAAATTTAAAATAATTAATAATTTATTTGTCCTCCATGACGTCAAAAATTCTGTTTGCATGGACGCAATATATGGCTGCAGCCGTTCCGGCGTCAAGGAGGACCGATTATTTTCTATGGCCATTTAAAGCTTCTGCACCGTATGAAATTGCCTGTTATTATCATAGACTCTCCTTGCCAACCAACCAAAGATGTTCTCAATGGAGTTCAGATCCGGTGAACGTGCCGGCCACCCTAGTAACTCTTCAGTATGATTCGCAAACCAAGCCGTTGTTTAAGCACTCACATGTATTCGGGCATTATCCTGTTGAAAAATAAAATGTTCTTCAGGAAAACTATACCCAAATACCGTATGAGTTGCGCTTCCAAACTGGTTCGGTACTCAGTACTGTTCATTCGGCTCGATGGAAATGCCAAAGGAAGAGTTCCGAGAGTGCTGAATACGCCCCACACCATTAACATCCACCACTTTCTCTTGGAGTAATATCGGGGCTTTTTGCACAGATTTCTCCAGTAGCTGTGCAGGCCATCTGGCCCATCTAAGTTAAACTTAAAAGTTAAACTTAAAATGCAAAATGACGTTAGAAAGATAAAGTTTTAAAATAATAACCAGATTCCAATTGCGATTCATGTTAGCACGCGCGAAGCAGAGCCTCACTGCTGGATAGGACAATATTATGATTAATTACCCGTCACACGGTTGATAATAAAACGGTTGTTAATATTGGCATATCGCTTGATTCTCAAAATCACTTTTTACAGTTTTCGCCGTACAACAACGAAACTACCGTTATCAAAACAAAATTTATTTAAGAAATTAAAACAATAAACAAAAGTGTCAATCCTGGTAACATTCGTTTTTTCATTTGCTCTCAAATTTTCTGAGAATTGACTATCACTAGAGTGCGTCTATGGTTTTGAAAAGGACTGTACCTTTAAAGGATTAAAGCAATTCATAAATAATGTATCGATCAACATGTCGTTGCAATTTCAATCATTAAATTGTCATAAAATGTCAATAAAACGATACAGAAATGTCAATGTCAGAAATATTAATGCAGAGCCATTTTACACTTGATTTCTTGCATTACGTTTCTCTGCTTTCAAGAAATCAATTCCACTTTATAGACTTGGAGATGGTGACAGGTGACGTTCTCCCATTTTGTACCGCATGCCTTTTAAAGGGTAATTAATTAACCCTAAGATATGAAATATAGAAGGGTTCTTGGCTGCTGCACGCTTTTCGAAAGTAAAGAAAATCGCTTTTCGTTTTGTGAAGAATTTTAGTATTTTTCCGTGATATTAGACTGCCTGCCTTTGTAACATAAGGTGTAGTACAAACAAATTGAAGCTCTAATAATTGAAGGCATGCAATCCGCCGCGGCCGAAAGGGCTCAAAGGGTTACGTAAAATTGAGAAAAATTACATGGGATTTCCGTGTTTTCAAATTGCATTCCGATGTAAAGAATTAATGTTTTAATCACAAAAACACTCTGTGAAAATTGGCATGCGCCCCTCGTATGACCAAGGTTGGAAAATGTCGGGAAAACTCTGTAAACATTCAGTATAAGTTTTCCGTGATTTCAAATTACCCCTAATAAAGATAAATATTAATTTTATATCGATATAATTCTTTAATGCAAATGGCATGCATGTTGAATAAGACCATCGTATTATAAATAATAATAAATGTTGCACAAAATATTGGAAACTTTCCCGTGGTTTTGATTTGCGTGCCGTTTTGTATTTCATAAAAAAATATTATTTTAAGTTTATGGCTAAAATGGCATGTAGCTCCAGTCCAAGATCAGAAAATTGTAAAAAAAGTCACAAAAAACAGAAATTTTTCAATTGAAAAATAAACGCAGCCTAATACGTCAACCCATGATTTAATAAATTACCCAGGTTAGCTCGATTTTTCAAACCACGTGTTCGTGACGTCATGCAATTTTGATAAATGTGTAAATTATTCTTTTTTTATTTTTCGTTTTTTTATTTGTTGTTGTAATTTATACGTAAAAGAATTGGGTGACATCAAGAAAAAAAAGATGGCCATTTGTTTACATATTTCGAGCTATTATTATTACTTGAGGGCCATGTGGGCGTTAAGCCACCACATATTTCGCCAGTTACATATTTCGAGCTAACCTGGGTTTTTATTGAATCATGACGTCAATCACCACGAGTAAGTTAGAGGAGTTACTATACGAATTGTGGTGACCTTATATTGTTTCATTATTTGTTTTCCAACATTTTTATTTTGATGTTGTTGTAAAAAAAACTTATTATGTAAAATCAAAATAATAAACAAATCGTCGTGTCACATCGCCAAACAATTATAAAACAAAAAGTATGTAAATAAATGATTTTTACTGTATTAATTTTCTCTTCGGTCAAATCCGTACTTTTTTTTTAATGTTGTATCTCGTTTCGCTTATAGGCGTTTGAATATACTTATAAGAAGATAATTATTTTAAGTTACCGTTTTAGTTCATTTTTTGTACGTTTCATGGTTAGTTTGTAGTCGCTGTTGGCTGTGGCGAGGAATTCTGCTGGCACAAATACTTTCTTAGCAAAACAAGCACGATTTTATTTATAACCTTTATTTAATGGTTTATAATATACAATATTTGTTATTTTTAGCTTTATTGAATACAATTAAATTAACAATAGATTAGACTGCTATATGAAACCCAATCCTCTTTTTTGGGATCGAGACGTTATTGCTTGTTCAAGTCTAGCGATTATTGTTTTTTCTTTTCACCATTTTTCTTTTTATATTAGCCTTACTGTTTTCCCGGCTAACGCGACTTTCCCTGCCTGGTTTGATTGAATTCACCAAACCATCCAAACGAATGTTTTTTACTTTACGGACCTGCAGGGTAGATGTCAACCTACGCGACTGAGAAGACTTGATATTTCGTCGTACAAATACTGTTATGACGTTTTGCTGATTTGTTTATCAAAACGTCATCTCAATATTGCCGATTTGCTTCTCTCTGCCACGTGTGAGCGGACAGTTCCAAACCGGGCGAAAGATGGGGAATAAAGGTAAGAAAAATGCTCATTGTTTATTTGGAATATATTATGGTATGTACACTATCTAACAAAATTATTCACACCCCAGCCTTCTGCAAACAATTTCAAGAAAAAATCTAAAAATATATATTTATTTCATTGTAATAAAACGTAACAAAATAACAACAATTCATTTTCCTAACAGTAAGTGTTTTACAAAAACAAAAATAAAATAGTTCGTATTCATACTTTGAAGGCAACATAAATATTCACACCCCACTTTAATATCTGGTGTGACCGCCTTTTGCCTCTATTACAGCCAGGCATCGCCTGGGCATTGACTCAACCAGCCTCTTCGTAAATTCAGATGAAATTTTATTCCATTCTTGATTAACAATTTCCTTTAAATTCGAAATAGTAGTCGGTTTCTGCTTAGCAACGTGGGTTTTCAAATGAGCCCACAAGTGCTCAATGGGATTGAGATCCGGTGACTGAGCAGGCCAATCCAGAACTCGTACATGATTTTCTCGAAGCCACTGCGCTACTGACTTGGCCGTATGTTTTGGATCTCTATCGTGCTGAAATGTATAAGAGCCAGCGTGACCCATCATATCAGCACTAGAGGCAAGGTTGGCTTGCAATATATTGGTATATATTTCTTTAGTCATTATACCGTCTATGAAATTTAATTTTCCTACTCGATTCCATGACATGCACCCCCACATCAGCAGTTTTCCTAATTTGTAATTTTAAAAAAATATCAATTAGAAATTTAAATGATCAAGTTTCGCTTTTTTTATTCAAAACGATTAAAACCTCCACCATGTTTTATTTTGGGTCGCAAACATTCCGCTTTGTAGCGCTCCCCTGGTTTTCTCCAAGCTCGTAAAGCACCGTCAGAGCCAAACAAATTAATTTTCGTTTCATCGGACCAAATTATTTGCTTCCACTGTTCTATTGACCAAGTTGCTTTTTCTCGCGCCCATTGAAGTCTCACTTTTTGGTTATTTTTTGATATAAAAGGTTTTTTAAAGCAGTCACTCCCATAAATCCAATAGATTTTATACGCCGTCGTACGGTTTGAGCCGAAATTTCAATACCGAATGAAGAATTTATTTCGGCTGCTATTTTTGGAGCAGATACTCGACGATTTTTTTTAACTTCTCTAACTATCATTGCGTCTGTTCTTTTTGAAGTTTTCTTCTTCCGACCTCTTTCACTTAGATTTTTAATTGTGTTGGTTTTTTTATATTTTTGAACAATGCTTGCTACTGTATTTTGGTTTAGACACAGGTTTTTACTAATTTTTTTATATCCACATCCTTTTTCGTGTAATTCCACAACTTTCTTTCTAATTTCAATATTCAACTCTTTGGTTTTCGCCATTCTGATACGATTGAATGCTTCAACACGAATGAATTGGTTTTACAATATTATAAATTTACAAAACGAAATGGTCCCGTTAGTTTATTACCGTTATTATGCAGTCTTCTACTAGGGTGTGAATATTTACGTTGCATTCAAAGTATGAATACGAACTATTTTATTTTTGTTTTTATAAAAAAAATTACTGTTAGGAAAATGAATTGTTGTTGTTTTGTTACGTTTTATTACAATGAAATAAATATATATTTTTGGATTTTTTACTTGACATTGTTCTAATATTTTTTCTTGAAATTGTTTGCAGAAGGCTGGGGTGTGAATAATTTTGTTAGATAGTGTATATTTCCGTTGCCATTCATATCTGTAGACCGCCACATCACCCCCTTGCCAGTGAATCACCGATGAACGAGACGTTCGCAAAGCGTACAAGTACTTTGGTGTGTCTTCCCACTCATGTTATTGCTGATTCCGGTAACGTTGAAGGTGTCTCTTTTGTTTTCAGACAGGACTTCTTGCTACCGGCTGGGTTGGATATATTGTTGCTTGCTGCTGGTTGAGCCTCTGGGTTGAAGCGAATTTTCTTGGTTTGTGCTTGCTTTGGTTAATCTACGGGCGGTGTTGTATTCCTTGACTCTGGTTTGCTGCTGGCTTGCGATGTTTTGGTCGAGTCATCCTCAGAGATTATAGCCGTTATAGATTATAGGGTTATAGCCGGTCGATCGAAATGTTGCTGTTTTTGCCTCTGATGTTTACTATGAATGATTTTTCACTGCGTTTGATAACTGGGAATGGATCCTCGTATAGCGGCTGCAATGCTCGTTTGCATAAGTGAGCCTAATGAAGACGTGTGTGCACGTATTAGCGCTTGTGAAATGAATACTGTTGGACTGCCGTGCCTAGATGGTGGTGTTGGCCGAATTCGATCAAAGTGTTCTCGTAATTCCCTTACGAAATCCGACTGATGGGTGTTGCTTTTTTTCTCAACAATCAGCTGGCTGGGTATTCGGATTTTTTCACCATATACTAACTCGGCTGCTGAAGCTTGCAACTCCTCTCGGTAAGCAGATCGTAATCCCGGTAATACCGTCTGTAATGCTCGTGTCCAGTCACTACTCCCCTGGCATATAATAGCCGGCTTGAGTGTTATATGCCACCTCTCTGTTAAACCGTTGCACTTCGGATTCTACGCGGTCGTTCTCTTACATTCGAAGCCCAACATCTTGGAGAATTCGGCAAACAATTCTGACTCAAATTGTGAGCCTTGATCAGTTACTATAGATGTTGGGACTGCGAAACGTGATATTCAGTTGTTTAGTACCGCTATCGCGACAGTTTCGGCTCGTATATCCGGTACTGGTACTGTCTCGGTCCATCATGTGAATCGGTCAATTAGTGTCACGCAGTACCGCTGGCCTTCTGACACGGTCAGTGGACCGATTATGTATAGATGTATTTCCGTAAATCGCGTGCTTACTGGTGCAAATTATACTAGCGGGCTTTTTGTATGTTTCGATACTTTCGCCCTCTGACATGCAGTACAGCATTGAACACTGTCCAGATGAATTGGTGCGTCATCGTTTTTACGGATGCTGATAGATAGATCTTGATTAGATAACAAAAACGTGTTATGGCTAAGATCTTTAGGTGGTCGGATTCCAAAGTTTTAGACGCGTAAGGATTTTCTTTGCAATACATTCATGTAAAAAACAAAAATAACATGTTCAAAATTTTTGTTTGCCTTTGAAAGAATGTTTGAATGTATACAGGGAATCCGAATTTGGGATGCTAATCCGTTAATGGGTGATTCCTTGGTTCATTCTAAGAAAAAAATCGTAGGGAGGGAGGGGGAAGGGGGTCCATTTTTGATACCCTTTGAGATACAAGGTGTTCAAAAAATTTGATAAAAAAAAAAATACACCCACATATTAAACTGTAACTCCCAAAATATTTATCGGAGAGCAACCAACTTAGCCTTATTTGACTGGTAATTGTATAGGCTATTATTAGGATTTAAGTGGTTATCTTGCATCTACATTCGTTTGAGAGCTATGATGCTTTTAAGAAAAAAAAAAAAAAAAATTTTGACGTAGGACTACGTCTTTGTTTTCATTATATATGGGGGGTAAACCAAAATTTTAATGTGATGACGCGCGTCACGGAATTGACGTATTTAGTAAATTTATTTGAGTAAAGCAATGTCTCTGTATAAATATAAATGTAATGTTTTAAAAACTGTAAAATTCAAACCAAGTTAAATAAAGATTTTTGGATTGAAAAAAAATTTAAACAACTAATTTTTAATATGTATTTTAATTTCAATTTTATTTAAATAGTCATGAACATGCCGCACGCCATATTGATTTAAAGCTATAAAATAAAAATAAAAAAGTTCAACATTTTTTTATTTTCATTATGTTAAATATTGTCTACATTTTTTGAATTTATATGCGGTAAACCTATGCAATCCTAGAAAAATATATAGTCGTCAAGATCAGGCCGAAAAATGTTTAGGTTTTTGAGTTACGGGACTTCAAAGTTTCCAAGTGACCGAAAACTAATTGGATTTAATATGTCATTTAAATCGTCAATATTTAAAAATAAATTATATCTAGTATGCTTTTGTTAATAGCAAGACATTCCCATTTCTGTGTCACATTTCAATGACGTTTTATTGATATTTTGTGACATTTTAATGACTGAAATTTCAACGATATATTGATCGATATATTATTTGTGAATTGATTTATTAAAATCGGGTTTAAAGGTATTATTTCTTAGTAATAAATTCTCTTAGCATAAGGTCGTATGTAAACCTTAATAGCAAATTGTTATGAAACGCCATTATGGTGGAGCAAGTTTTGGAGAAAAGCGCTGGGAGATACATAAAATGAAATGGTATGCGACGAGAGGTGGGATTCGGTGCCAAAAAAATAATGTACGTTAATTGTGTTTTACTATTTTGTAATATAGAATGATCCACGGTGATGCCATGCACTGATTGAATAATCATATCGGTCAATTATTACGTTTCTCACATAATATTGTTGGATTTTCAACAGTATAATAGAGATGTATAACTGGATCTAATTGTTACAGGTCGCAGATGAAAACACGTTTCAGTTCTAAGTAATTTAAAAAGGGAATCTTTTGAACTGTCAAATTCAAAAAATTATAAAAACTGTTCTAAGTTGTACTCTTTGAGACATTAACGAAACATTTTGATTAACCTCAAAAAGCGTTTTTTTCGGTAGGTATATCTCGACATCTACTCCACTTTTTTTGATAAAACAAATTGGTAATTACCTATTTCTCATAAAAAGTACAACAAATTCATAGTAATTTAAATTATAAAGATTGTAACGATCCGAAGAGAGGGCGAGAGGCCACCAGAACAAAATTGTTCTTGGCTGCATGATGTACCCCAGATCATCAACAGAAAGTTTATTTTTATTCACTCAGAGGCTTCAACGGCGGACTGTCTTAGCTTGGCTAGAGCTCAGTGGAATGGGGGGGTTGATTATGAAGCATAAGTAAACCTTGCGTTGCCGCCGGAGGAATGGAGGAAGGATTAGGAATTCAAGAAAGGAACACACGCAACAACGATACTCACCTATACTCGACTACTTACCAAGACCACATCCTCACTCTTTTTCACTTTAATTCTTCATTTTAGGTCACTTAACACTCACTCGAAAAAAACGAAATCGAAATAGAAAAATAGAAAAAATGGAGAAATCTTAATAACGGTGGATGGTTTTAAAGTAAAAACGCAATTAAAATTTAATTTTAATTCAAGTTATATTTAAGAAAAAACGATCGAATCAAATAAACAAAAAAAAACAAAAAAACTGATTTTCAAAGTTTGAAAATTAACTAAGTATCAGAAAAAAAAATATTGCAATTTCAATCAATCATTTAGGTATTATAAATGATATCACTACGGTTAGTTGATGTTAGTCCTAAATACTAAAAGAGAAAAAAAAAATTCCTTAATACAATTAAGATCAATAATTAAAGAAAAAAAAATCGGATAAACAACTCTATAAATTCAATAAAACCAAATGTTTAACAATATAATGATAAAAAAAAATTGAAACTTAACTTAACGATGATCGTTGGTCGACATTGATGATCCAAAATTTTAAATGTATGATGTAATTTGGACATACTTAACGGCGAATTTAACAGTGTGGTGGCCGTTTATTTCTCGGAGCGCGCACAAGACGTGTTTAACGTTTAAATTATTTTTTTTTTTTTTTTGTTAGTTATTAATTTCATTAATGTGATCGATCTTAACACTTTTGTTGACCGTACGAGAGAAGCCAAATTGTTTGCTTTTGTTTTTATAGTACTACCGCACATCAACTTATTCACTAACAGAGTTCAAACGTTGTGTTTCTCCAATTTTAACGCTTTGCACTTAGTTCACTTTTTTTAATTTGTTTTTATTATTTGTATATTTTAATTGTTAGTTTAAAATACACTAATTTTTATTAAATTTGAGTTTAATTATAACTATTACTTATTAACTTATTTTATGTTTGAAATATTAAAGTTATTAGCTACACATTAATTTATTGGTTTAAATTATGGAATCACTATTTGTATTATTTAGTTAACGATAGGAGATTCATTGATTTATTGAATACGCTCACTATCAACTAAACTTAATTATTAATTATCTTATTATTAGAACTATTTTTACTCAATCACCTTTTAACTTGTTAGAATTTTCTTGACTTTTCTAGAAAATTACTTTTAACTGTTGTTCACTAATTACTGTCCATTTACTGTTTTTTTTATAATTTTACGTATTTTCACGTACTTAATTATGGGTAAATCACTATAATGTTGTTTATTTTTTTTATGAGGTATCGTTCAATTTAATTATAATTGATTAAATTTATTTCGACGATTTAAAAAAACTAGATACCATTAACTAGGAACTAAAACTGAACTTATAACTACACAACTAATTTTAAGATTTTAATTTTTAGATTTATTTCAAAATACAAGAACACTAAATGTTGACTGATTACAAATTTTTTTTTCTTTATAATCTATTTAATGCTCGACGCTTCCAAAAAAATTTTTCTTCCTTTTTGTTTCATATTTTGTTAAATAAATACTCAAATCAACTGTCCGCCCGCAAGTAAAAATCGCACGTTTTATACATTTTCATCCACCGTTAATCTAATACAGGGGAATTATTTGTTTGTCTATGTTTACCCTCACTGAGCAACTTACACGTCAGTTCATAATTCACCGCAATTAAAACCAAAATAATCAGAGGTGGCCAACTCGCACGCGTTGTAGCAAGACACTCGCTACAAGATTGCTCTAATTTTTAGGGGATGAAATTACCTTTTTTCGCAAATTAAGAGGTGGTTTTAACGCCTAAATAGGGCTTGGTTGCCGATAAGAAAAATGGTTTTGGTAAGGTCTCAGAGAATACTATAACTTAGAATAATTTTTATAATTATTTGAATTTGGCAACTCAAAAGCTGTGATTTGGTGGCATGAGAGTAGAAATTTTTATTGTTGTGAACAATTGTGATATTGGGGAAGAGGTCTCCAAATTTAAGAAAATGCCTGTGCAAAACTAACAGAAAATGGTTGTAAAATATACTTAAATGGTTGGTTTGGTGATCTTTAACGGACGCTTTGTGGGAAAAGTGTTGTACGAGGAGCCAGATAAACCCCAATTTTTTATTTTTGTTTTAGAGCGACATTTCATTGTGATATAACGAATTAAGAAATATAAAATTTAGTATTGTATAAACGATAAATATAAAAATTAAAAAAAAAATATGTGCAACGGGTACTTTTAGGATAAGACAGCCTAATGCATAAAGATAGCAGGATTAGATAATTAACGGTTTTATTTTTAATTTATAACTTCTAAATTTTGGTTTCAATTAAACTGTACAAACAAAGTTTTCTCAATTTTACGTAGTCCTACGTTAATAGGTCGTGTCTCGGATACAAGCTCGTCGGTTTTTTTTTTTTTAAATTGAGTTTTTCTCAAAAAAACCGTTATATTTTTTTTTGTTTTTTACTTACTTAATTTTAATTCGCCATCATCTCCCCTACAATACCCGAATACAATATTTGTACCACCGTTTATTCTCAATCTATGCATGCCTCTATTTTGCAACATCCTGATCTGCATGCCAAACTTCCTAACATCAATAAATTATACAAATTAAGTATCCTTCAAATGGCATGCAGTTTGAAATCACGGAAAACTTGTACTGAATGTTTACAGAGTTTTCCCGACATTTTCTACCCTTGGTCATACGAGGGGCGCATGCCAATTTTCCCAGAGTGTTTTTGTGATTAAAACTTTAATTCTTTACATCGGCATGCAATTTGAAAACACGGAAATCCGATGTAATTTTTCTCATTTTTACGTAACCCTTCGAGCCCTTTCAGCCGCTGCGGATTGCATGCTTTCAACTATTGGAGCTTCAATTTGTTTGTACTACCTTATGTTACAAAGGCAGGCAGTATAATATCACGGAAAAATACTAAAATTCTGCACAAAAAGAAAAGCGATTTTCCTTATTTTCGGAAAGCGTGCAGCAGCCAAGAACCCTTCTACCTTTCATATCTTATGGTTAACTATCAACCCTTAAAAAGGCATGCGGTAAAAAATGGGAGAACGTCACCTGTCACCATCTTCTAGTCTATTACACTTGCTTTCTTGAAACGTGATTCTTTTGAATTATTTGTCTATATATGTATATATGTAAAAATATTTCCAGTATCATCGTATGCCACCCCCTCTCATACTTGGTGTAGAAATAAAAATATGACATTTGGAAATTTTAAATAACTTTTTGTTTGTGTTAGCAGAGAAACACAAGAATCACAAAAAAATTTTGTTGAAAAAAAAAATCATAAAAATATGACTTTCGAAATCAGTTTGTCGGTACAGATGAAGGGAACGAAGTGAGAAACGTAATGCAAGAAAGCAAGTGTAAAGTCGCTGGTTGAAACAGGAATATCTTGCTATATTTAAAAGCTCACTAGAATAATTATTTTTGAATGTTGACGATATTGGGGTAGATGCTCCTACGTATCGCAAGTTACCAAATTGTGATGGTTAAAGATGGCGGATTTGCGACCCCTTTTTGAGTTTGCTAGAAATGGCATTCTCAATACATCTAGCAAATCCGCCATATTACTTAATGTTCAGCACATTACTAAATTATATGTATATTGGTATAAAACTTAAACACAAAATTAAATATCCTAATACGTATTTCAATACATATTCTACTTTTGCCTTTTCAACTATGAATTATTTTATAAAAATAAATTAAGCAAAAATTATGCGTAGGAAATAGGAATCAAAATAATAAATCGTAAATCAAACTTCTGTGAGGGATAAATAATGAACTTCCTGAAAATATTGGAATCTCGAAAAGTTACACTATTATACCTAGTTTGTGCAAAATACTAATCACAATCATTTGTTTATGTTTTTTGTTACGAGATGTTTAAAAAAAATCATGTCATTCAAAATATTTTTGCCTGTACACATTTTTTTGGTGTCTGTATTGCGAGTTCAAAAAGTCACTCGCAATTTTTTTATAATTTTTTGCTTGATAACATTTGGAAGTTATGGCGAAAAAACGAAATGCAGTTTTTCGTTTCCCTATATGTTTATCAATTATAAGGGCCAAATATACGAAAGCATGTGGTCGTTGCCAGAAATACTTGTTGACATTTCATAGAGGTTTAGTGGCTGCATTGAACCAAACTCCGTTACTTTTCTGCTGTTTTATTTTGAATTGTGATAAAATTTGACAAAATTACGCAACATTATCTGGACCGAAGAAACTTTGAATGAAATAAATCAAAATATTTAGGTGAGTAAACTGAATTTATGCACATTTCATTTTATCTAAATTGAAATATGTAAATAACACTATAAAATTTGTAAAAATCTAGTAAAACTGAGTCATTTTGAAAATGTGATGGAACGAGTCCGAAAACTTTTTGTGATTTTTTTGTTTTTGTACGTCGTGCTTTCATTAATTTATCACTAACACTTTCACTACCACAGTGCACCGGTACATCATGAATATGACTCTCCTTACAGTTCATGATTCATCGGGACATGATACATTTTTTTATAATTTTATTTTAAATGTTACTTTGAATCCGAGATAATTCAGTACTCACACCAGAAACTAATTTTTTGTTAGTGTATTATTAACTTTTTAAAATGGAGAAAGCTCATAAAATTTGACTGACCTGAAATCCGACTCTTAAAATAACGTTTAAATACCTAAATATGCTAATAAAAACCAAATTAAATACTTTGTATTTATCAACTTTACCTTGTTGACGATTGATCTACAATACATTCCTCCAAGCGTTGTCCTCATATTGGTGAATATTGGATTTTTATAATTCTGCCGTACATAGGAATGCCCTTTCAACTAATGTCTTAGCAATCTCAAATTAATTTAGTTAATGCTGCCGATTGGGATTGTATTTATTTAAAATGTTGGTTGGAATGGAAATGTTAGTTTAAAAATACGCACGCGATTTGCGTTTAGCAATTAAAAAGTATAAAGCATAATTTGTTTGAAGGCGCAATGAAAAGTATCTCAATCTCCATATTCTTTACGTAAATATTAATTAAACACACACTACATTCTGAATTTCTTGTAAACGAAATATGTATGTGACCTTACTGGGTAAGTCGAATGCTCAGTATCTTGCGGACCCAGTTTCGATTCCAGATAAGGCACAAATCCCAATTTTCTTAAAAATTATCACAGACAAGCTGTTTATATGGGAAACTTGATTGCGCTTTCAAGGTTTGTGCCCTTGATTTTTTAATTTTTAATAACTTTTTATGAATAGAGTTATGTATTACGTAAAATAGAAAATCACTGTTTAGTTTATTTTTAGTATTTTTATTTTTATTTAAAATTCACCATTAATATATCTAGAAATTGGTAATATCGTATTCCATTTATAAATAGAACCAAAACTAAAATATACTGTTTTTGCTATACTATTTGGATTTAACAAAATACTAAAAAAGGTTTTATGATTCATTATTAAATAAACAACAATATACTAGCAAGTTGGTAACTAATAATACTTTTAGTTTAAATAGCTTATTAATTATTTAATAGTTTATTTTACCATAACCTACTAAAAATATACTTAAATAATTGTTATTTTTTACATCAAAGCGTAAGTTTGATTTTAGTACTGGTTTCAAACCATTTTTTCCACAAGCATCATACGATACTTTCATCAGCGCCTGTCATCCTTGCGCAAAAGGTTCAATACTAAGCGGCTTTGGGGAGTTCTCTATTTTAGTATGATAATGATTATTAAAAAACATAAATTTTTCAAAAATGCTCCAATCTCTATGAATGATAGAATTTGAAAAAATTGTCAATGCGGGAGTTTGGCAGCCTCTATCCTCTAAGATCTAAAACGAATTAAAATAATATTTTAAAAGTTAATTATATTTCAAAAACTTAGGGCCGATTGTATGAACACCGCTAAATGAAAAAAAATCCGAGAGTAATGATTAATCACTACTCAAGGATTTTACTTTTCGTCGATTGTATGAACGTTGCTAAATAAAAATTTAGCCTCTCTTTTATTGCAGTTTTTTGTATGACTGGCAATACTTTTTCTAAGACGTTTACTTTGTTGATGTTTATTAAAAATTGTTTTCGTTTATTTAAAGGAAAATAAAATTTCAATTTCCGAATTTGACATTTTTTTCTTGTTGGGTCCATTTTTAATAATTACGTTCTTTTATAAAAATGTCTCGTTTGTATGATACACCAAATTTGAAATGTCAAAAAAACAAAAACTATTTTTTTAGTCTCTGATTCAGTAACCAAAAAGAGAGGATAAAACGAATGGTAAAAAAAAAAATCATCGATTAATTTTCTGATTTAGCATCGTTTATACAATGCAAACTACGCTAAATCAGAAGATTAATCATTTATCCTCGTTCATACAATCGGGCCTTAATTTTTTGCGATTTTTTTATTTTGGAAAACGATACCAACCCGGCTCGAAGGACCATGTATATTTTTGAAATGGGTTGGTATCGTTATCCAAAATAAAAAAATCCCAAATAAAACAAAAATCCTAAAAAAAACAAGTTTTTAAAAACTAGCAAATTTTTGAAATATTATTTTAATTCGTTTTATACCATGGAGGATGGGGGGGGCTGCCACCCCAAACCTCCGCCGTGACGATTTTTTGAAATTATTGTAGTCTTACTTTGGCAATTTTACAACAACAATGCCGAGTATTTTCATTCCGGAATGAAGAGTTTCATTCCGCTGAGAAGAAGGAATAGAAAAATTCTCTTCTTCACCTAGTTGCAGTGTTTACCACTAGAGTAAATATATTAAATATATTTAGTTTTATGAGTTGGTATTAAATAATAATTATTAATTTTTCGATAAATCAGAATTTTAAATTTTGTTAATTATCATTTGGAATTAATTATAGGTACTTTATTCAATAATTTGTTTTCACTATTAATGTTTGTTAAAATTCTAAATAATAAATTATATTTTAGAGCTTGGTACCAACTGTTAAAAGTAAAAAAAAAAAATTATTCTGAAGAAGAATTGCTCTTACTTTGGGCAAAATTTCATTCCTATCCGGATAGGAATAACTTTTACCAAAGTAAGAGCATATATTGTAATATTCATAGTGATTGAACCATTTTTGAAAAATTTGTACTTTTTACTAATAATTCACATACTAAAATAGAGAACTCTCCAAAGGCGTTTAGCATTGGATCATTTGCGCAATGATGGCAGGAGAACGTCAGAAAAATTTAAAATATATTAACATTTGTAAAAATATTTAGTTTTGTATTTCACCTACTAAAATAAAAAACTCCTCAAAGCCGCTTAGCATTGGTGCTTTCCGCGCTAGGATGACATGAAATTATGTAGATTCCTTTTGTTTTCATATTTTAGTTATAAAAGAAAACAATACAGTGGCGACTTTTTCAGATGACACGGCGATCTTAGCTGTTGGCACAAGCAACGAAGAGTCAACACAAAAGTTACAATCAGCAATAACTAAAATTTATAAATGAACAAAAAGATGGCGAATAAAACTAAATGAAACTAAATCAGTTCACATCAAGTTTACAAACAGGCGATTCGAATATATCCCGATTACCATAAATCAAGAAATAGTACCGTATGCGAACACAGCTAAGTATCTCAGCATGACTCTGGATGCTAAATTACGATGGAAAGCACATGTTAAGAAAAAAAGTGAAGAACTAAGAATTAAATACAGAAAGATGTATTGGTTGATGGGAAAGAACTCTTCTTTATCAACATACAACAAGCTGCTACTTTATAAATAAATATTGAAACCGGTTTGGACGTATGATATTCAACTTTGGGGTTGTGCCAAACAGAGCAACGTAAATATCATCCAAAGATTTCAGAATATGGTATTAAGGAACATCGTTGATGCACCTTGGTATGTCAGGAACAATGATCTCCATAGGGACCTTAAATTGAACCTCATCGTAAATGAAATTCAGGAGAAAGCGCGGAGACATGAAGGGAGGCTCCGGCAACATGTGAACATTGTGGCAACTCAGCTTCTAAGCAACACGAATTTAATACGCAGACTTAAAAGAACCAAACTATTTGAGTTGGTGTAATTGTTAGCTTAAACAGCATTGTGCTGTATAAAACACACTACCAAGATGTGGTTTAATTCAATTTACCAGACTCTATGGAACGTAAATGGGAAGAAGCCATAGATTAATATTAAGTTAGTAAATTAAGTCAGAAACAAATTGCTCATTAGTCCAGGAGACTAGATTGTAATAACATAAAATAAATAAAAATTTATTTTAACAAAAAAAAAAAAAAATTTAAGTTATCAAAAATTTATTGGAGTCTACCCAAAGGGCAGTTTACTTGGTATTTTTCGATATTTTTTTGAGGATTTTTCCGCTCGGGAATATGATGGTATCCTTTTGAAATAGGTTGGTTTTATGCAGCACAGCTTTGGATTCTGGATCGTTGGACTTCTATTTAAATTAATTAAAAGGCTCGACTTCAATTTTGAAAACAACAATAATTTAATTTTATATAATTTTTTTTAATAACTACTGCTATCTTATTCAGCCACTCGTTTGTTAAACTGATTAAAATTAGATAATTTACGTTAAACGTATAATTTGGCATCTAGAGTGTAACAACATGAGTGGCATGAGGGGCTCACAAATAAACTCGGTCCCAAGAAGAATGCTAATCGTTACTGAAAAATGATATTCATACACTCAGAGCCTCGGCATGGTCATAATAAGCCGGGTAGAGCTCAGGATGGGCGTCGGGATTTCCGAGGTTAAGAATTTGCATTGCGACACCATGGTAAAGAACAAAAATGAACTAAAAAGATAGGAAAGAGTAGGCAGGATCAACTTACCATAGTAGAACGTGATCACACTTATCAATTCATCCTCCAAATAATTGTTTAAGTTGTCGTTTCTGAAAATCGAAAATTAGCGAACCGAACGAACTTGATAACCCATATTAAAAACAGAAAACGTTATTTTACAATGAATTTTGATAATTTGTTTTACTTTCAATAAAAAAAATTAATCCAGTAACAGAGAAAAATGAAAAGTGAGAACCAAAAATGAAATAAAAGAAACGTATGTGCATTATGTGCATCTTAAATACTAATACATAATATATGAATGACCTTAAATCTATATATGACGTCATTTTTGTTATACTAGCAAAGATTAACTGTTTGTATTAGCAGACAGAATAAATGAACCGTCAATTAATTCCATTCATGAAAAGTGGTCAAACTAATGTAAAAATATATAAATAATTTAATAATAATATAAATTATAAAAACAAAAATCTTAATTTATACATAAATGGTCGTGGTCATCGAACCATTTTAGTCTTAACTGTTTCTAGTAACTTTTTTTGTCGCACTAATGTTTATTGCGTAGGTCACAACCCTGACTCGACACGTTTCACTTTCCTTTTGATATATTTAGTTTTAGCACTAAAATGGCTGTACGGATTGCGGTACTGTTTTGTAAATAACGCTTCTCATTTACTAAGTTTATTTGGTGTTTAATCGCATTTGAGAATGTTAATTTGCCTATGCGAAAAATTTTGTCGAATTCTTTACATAGTTTTAAAATTTCCGTTTTTTCCTCATTATTTAAATTTTGTAGAATTAATTTAGATTCAATATTTTTATTTTTGTGGTTTTCGCACTGGGAGTTGAGGAAATGTATCTCATTATATTTTATATTTAATTCCTAGACTTGTATGGGATATATTAAAAAGACTTCTTTTCTTTGATTCAACGTATTAATTATTTCCATGTAAGTTTGATCTTGGTTGGCTTCATGAGTTTTATAGACACCTTCCTGAATATATACATTTTCTTCTAATTTTACAGGTGTATTGATGTAGAATTGTCCTTGTACTAATGTTACTGGTATAACTATTTTTTGTAACGATTCGAGAAAGATTTTATTTTTATAAATAATTCATTATTTATTATTATTATATTATATTATTTATTATTTTTAATAATAATTTTTTATACACGACATTAATTTGTTATTTAATTTGACTGAAAAGTTGTTACTTTGCAATTTTTGTTCGTTTAATAAGATCTTGGCTTGTAAATCCGTTATAGATGGAGAGCTGGTAGACAATTTTGAGTAGGTATTTGAGGTAGCATGAAAATTTGTGTGACGCTTCTTTAGCAATGTCTAAACATAAAATTAAAGACCTGGCTGAAGAGTAGCGGGGCATTGTCAACCTTTGATTTTTTTAAGTTGCGAAATTTTTTTTGCAAAAAATGTATTTGAGGCATTCTGAAATTTTAATGCCTTTTAGTTTAGTATTTAATAAAATATAAAATAAAAAGCCAGATCATTTAGTCGGCTCTAAAATGATGCCAGGCGGCTCCAAAGTTGAATTTTGTAGACTTCTTAAAAATATATTTGAGGCAAGCTGAAACTTAGACAGATAAATATATATATCTAAAAAAACATAACTTCAAAAAGACAAGTCATTTTGGTGGGACTTTCTACGTGCCAGGTGGTCGGAAATGTACTGAGTTCTTAAGAGCTGTTGACATAATTCTACTTTGCCCTTTTCTTTTTTGCTTATTCTATTACATCTAGTTATCATCAACACTACTTCTAAAAATGTTGTCCTCGAAACACTGAAAGAAAGTTAAAAAATCGCTGAAGAAGTACTGCAGTCTCATATTGAAGTTACTTACGATTAAGCTATTGCTAAAGTTGCGATGCAAATCCAAGCTAGTGAGCAGCCATTATTTGATAACATATTTATTCATTTTGGATCTTTTCATATTATCCAGGCATATTTCAAAGCTGTGGACCAATGAATATTGCTGTTGAAATTGAAAAATGGCAAATGGATCTGTTGATTCATTCCTTTCTGGCAAGCACTTTAATAGATGTAAACAATTTCACCCACTGATGGCAGTTGGATTAGAAATTTTGCATTTTCAATTTTGCTTGAAAAATGAAAAAATATCGGTTATAGAAAATTTACGTACAGAGCTGATGGAGTTTAATGATCAAAAATTATCTTATGGCGCTTTATTACAAAATAGTGATGCCTCAAACCTCATATCTTCATATCTTCAATATAAACAAGCCCGTTTGAATGGAGCTTATGGTAAAAAGTCTCAATTTTATATGCCGTACATAAATCTCGTCAATTACTGTTAGAAGTTAAGCCGCAGTATACAGACAGGCGATATTGACCTGAAAATGGCCAATCTTTTCTTTGTCTTTAATCAGCCAAATTATTCACGTTGGTTGGTTAAATATCACGATATTTAATTTAAACTAGAACAAACTCATTCACGATTACAAGAATCCATGGAAAGAAGTTATTTTGGAATCCAAAAAACGGACAAGTCATTCTGTAGACAGCCAATTGATCTGACTCTAGAACAGACAATCAACGCAGATGCTGAAAGAGGATTAACCGGTACAGTACATTTTATTAACTCAATTTCTACTCGGCAGCGCTGTTGTAAGAGCCACGAGATTCGATCAACTGTTGAATCATATACATATGAGGCTACTTGTCTACGGAAACGGCAACATGTTACAGCTGATTTGGAAAAATATAATTTAAACAAAGACACTAAACCAATTCAATTATTTGTCAATGCATTTTTCAAATTTATGAATCCATTCGATACTAGCATCGACCAGCAACGACTTTTCAATATTTCGAGTGGAAAAACAGCTTTAAATGCAGAACAAGATTTTTTGATAAATATTGAAGAAGTAGATGCAAAATTACGTTAAATGTTTATTTCTGAATGTAACGAATCTGCTGATAGGTTCGAAAAATCTATTTCAAAGGTAAAAACTATGAATTTTTCTGCTTATATATTGAAAAAAACTGTTAAAAGAGGTAATAAGGTTCAAGAAAGTAGTGTTGAACTAGAAACCAGATGTAATAGAATAACCAAAACAGAAAACTGAAAAGTAGAATTACGTCAAAAGCTCTTAAGAACTTAGTACATTCCCGACCACCTGGCAAGTAGAGAGCCCCACCAAAATGACTTGTCTTTTTGAAGTATGTTTTCTTAGTTATATATATTTATCTGTCTAAGTCTTAGCTTGCCTCAAATATATTTTTTAGAAGTCTACAAAATTCAACTTTGAAGCCGCCTGGCAACATTTTAGACTCGACTAAATGATCTGGTTTTTTTATTTTATATTTTATTAAATACTAAACTAAAAGGCATTAAAATTTCAGCAGAATGCCTCAAATACATTTTTTGCAAAAAAAATTTCGCAACTTAAAAAAATCAAAGGTTGACAATGCCCCGCTACCCTTCAGCCAGGTCTTTGATTTTGTGTTATACATTTCTAAAGAAGCGTCACACAAATTTTCATGCTGCCTCAAATACCTACTCAAAATTGTCTACCAGCTCTTAGACTATTAAGGTTTCGTAGCCTAGAAGATAAAAGATGTAATTCTAATGGTTTAGGAAGTTTTTGCAATTTAATTTTTATTTTAGTTGTAATATTTGTAGATTTATTTAGACTTGTGATCGTTAGATCAGTTGAAAATTTTCCGATTCTTCGATACATTCGGGGTTTATATGATAAAATGGATCCCGTGTCTATTAAAAATGTTGAGGTTTTATTATTGAAAGTTAAGATTATAACTTGTAAGTTTGAAATACGTGATATATTAAATATCTGGCTTAATTTTCCGAGGCTTGGAATTGAAAATTTTCGTCGTCAATTGACGTTTCAATATTATAATAATTAGGTTCCTTTTTAATTTCAGTTTTTATTTTGCTTGACCCTTGAACGTTATAATTTTCTAGGTCTATAATACCTCCATTCTTTTAAAGTTGGATTGTAATAACTACTTTTATAATTATTTTTCTTAGTTTGATAATTTCTATTTTTATTAAATTGATAATCGTTTGGTTTCCTTTCAAGTTCGGTTTTAATTTGAGTATTTTTGTAATTTTGATTATTATTTTGAGAATTATATTTGGAAATATTTGGTTTAAATTCGTTTAAATTTTGTAAATGATTGGAATTGTTTTTTCCTGAATTTGGAGGAAATTTTAGTTTTTGAATGTTTTGTTCTTTAGCAACATAATCTCTAGCTTCTGCTAAAGTTTTAGGTTGGGCTACTCTGAGGCGTCAACCAAGGGGTTCTCTTAGGGCTGCTTGAAAAATTGTAAGTTCCGCTTGCTGGTAATACTTTACTTGGTACTCAAATATATCTTTATTTACGTTGTGAAGTTTCACTTGTGTCGTTAATAAAGTTAATAGATTTTGGATTCGGTTATATAGATATTCCGGTGACAAATTATTTTTCACTAGACTATACAATTCGAATTGAAGGTTTGACTCATCTCTTGAGTCGGCGTATTTCTCTATTAGATGGGTTCTAATTTGTTCCCAACTTGAATTATCTAGATATTATGGGTAGTTAGTTAATGATTGACTAGCTGAACCAATAGTTTTGTTTCTGATAATTTGAATTATAATTTTGTAAGATTCTGTTTTTTGTATTTTGATACATAATTTTAATATTTCGTCGACGGATTCGAGAAATCTTGGTTGTAATATTTTTTGTAATTTTATCTACATTGAGTAATTCAATTATTTCTTTTAATTCTGATTCATTTTTGTTTGGTTGTTAATTTCTAGTGCTAATCAAAGTAATTCTAATTCTTTTTGAATTCATTTGCCTTTTTCGCTACTTCTAAAAGTTTCTATTATTTTAGTAAATTTTTTTTGATGCTTCCTCGAATTTGCGTTTTTGTTCGTCTAAGTGTCGTTGCCCTATGCCGATATGTATTTGGAATTTTTGAATTTTCTCCCATTTACTTGTGAATTTTCCCGTTCACATTTATATTTTTATCATATAACCGTAGAGTTTGATACAGTTACACGATTCAAACTTTTTAAGTATTTATTATTAATTAGAAAATTTGCTTTTGCAAACCTATCCGTAGAGTTTGATACGAAAATTTGCTAATTTGTTGCGTAGAGTTTGATATGCTAAAAGTTTTTTACAAGATTCTTTCAATTCTTGGGTTCAAAGTTTTCGATTTACCAATTGTTAGTAAAGGGACAGTGAATATAAAGTTTAGGAATATATGAAACTGTTTTACCTTAGTACCAATATTGCTGTGATGAGTGAGTGCGATAACTTCATGTTGATCAGACAAGAGTTTACACTTAAGTTATTTTTCACTTGTTTGCTAGGCAAATGTTAATAATGTTTTTTAACAATATTTTGCAATTTTTTTCACTGTTTTATTATAGGTAATACGTCAAGTTTAAGCGCTTGTCTTGAATTTTATTTTGTGATTTTTGATTACACTGAATTAATTGTATAGTAGTTGTACTAAATTAATTTCACTTAAAATTGTTCTTTTATGTGTAATATTTCACTAATTTTAGTAAATTTCACTTAGTTAAATTTTTCTCAAAACTGTGCCAGTTATATCGGTTGTGGCATGAGCGGTAAAGATATAACACATTTATTTTATTTAGGTTCAAATTTAACTAAAGAATTTGATGTTTTATATTTCAGAAAATAGTACATTCTATATACATATATATAAAAAGAAGTGTACATTTTGATTGTCACTCCATAACTCGAGAACGGCTCAACCGATTGCCATAACATTTTTAGGGAAGGTGCAGGGAGGAGTGGTGATGGTTAGTTGATTTTGAAATCCAAAATCGGTCCAACCATTCTTGAGTTATGATTTTTTTCCTGAAATGAACTCGCTCTTTGTAAAACAACAACAAATACACGTATAATCGAAAAATTGCAAATATCTCGAAAACGTTGCGTCTGAGCGAAAAAATAAGGTCACTTTCTCCCCCACACTCCATGCACACACTTTGTGATCGATTGGGTAAGGTCCCAGCCCCTCCTCTTGAAAAAATTTTAATTCAACATTTGAAAAAAAAAAAGTTTAAATTTCGGTCCGACCTAATCAAGTACAACAATTACGAAACGCACGTGGTCATAGAAACGAAAAAAACCGATCCAAACTAATACACAAACTCATAAATACACACATTCATTTGATTTACAGCATACAAGTGATAAACAGATGAACCCACTCTTGGATTCTGATACAGCCGGTCATACATTCGCTGCTTTCCAATTGGAATTTTATTACAAGTGATTTTTTTTTTGAGTTTCATAAATATTGGTAAGTAATAACAAAATAAAAAGTGATTTTAAGTGTGCTCAGTGCAAAATATTTTCCAAATAAACAAAACAAATTTGTTTTACTTTAATGATTTTTTGGGAAAGTTTAATTGGATGCAACGCATAACAGCACTCACACAACAACAATACTTCTTTGAATTATTCTTAAATAAACAATCCTCAATTCATATTGAATTAATTTCATTGATTTAGAAAAAAATGCCACCAACAAGACGATCAACTGTAGGTCGACGTACGCGTAATTCTACCTATAGATTTAATCAAAGGAGAGCGCAAAGTGTAGAGGAACACTCACAACAAAATCAAGTACAACAATTACGAAACGCACGTCGTCATAGATCGGTAGATCCAAATCCATTAAATCCAGCATCGAGACGAACGATACGACTTTCACGTCGTGCTGTGCAAGAGATGGAATATGCTGCTTTCGCTTACAATAGCGAAAATGATTATAGTGAACAAGCCAATATTGGTGGAGTGACGGTGAGATGTCCACATTGTGATGCAGCCAAATTTCAAGGTGAAACGCCTGGCATGTGTTGTGCTAATGGCAAAGTGAGACTGCCAGCATTTGAATCTCCCCCCGATCCACTTCATTCATTCATTTTTGGAACGTCGCAAAAGTCTAAGCATTTTTTGTCTCACATTCAAGAATACAATGCGGCATTTCAAATGACTTCTTTTGGTGCGACCAAAATTGTAAGAGACAATTTCATGCCGACGTTTAAGGGGATTATGCGGAATATCATATGAAAAATGCGATCTGAGCAGCATTTTTTTTGATGCGTTTAAGAATTTTGACTCATCATCTAATTACATTTCACAAATATTACAGATTCAAGGCCAGATTTATCTTAGAACTGGTTCCTTAATGCCATATCCTGATGCTGATCATCAATTTTTGCAAATCTATTTTATCGGAGATGCAAATCGTGAATTGGATCGGCGTTGTACAATTGCTGTGCGTGCAAGGCGACAAATTGTTTCTGAACTTCAAACATTCTTACATCAGCACAATCAATTAATTCGATTATTTAAAACCGCTCTCGATCGTATGCCATCTGATGATCACAGAATCGTTATCAGGGCTGACAAAACGCCCTTTGGAGAGCATGCGAGACGATTTAATGCACCAACAATTGATGAAGTGGCCATTGTAATTGTTGGAGACCAGTTTCAATCTCGCGGTATTGTGCTACATCGAATAAATGAAGAATTAGGGCGTGTTTCAGAGCTTCACCGCAGCTATGATGCATTACAATATCCATTATTGCACTGGAAAGGTGACGACGGCTATCATATCAATATACGAATGATAGATCCACGAACCGGTAAAATATATATGAATTCAATTTATTTATTTCAAAACAAGAAGACATGATTTTAATTTTCTGATAATGTATTCATCATATCTAGGTCGTGAGGTAGAAAAAAAAGTTAGTGGGATGAATTATTATTCGTATAGATTCGAGATTCGCCCACAAGAAGAGAACTTTATTATGCGATGTGGCAAACTTTTCCACCAATACGCTGTTGACATGTATGCGAAAATTGAAGCAGAACGCCTTAATTACCTTCGATTCAATCAAGCCAAATTGCGATCGAAAGAATACATACACTTGCGAGATGCAATAGTGAATGATGATAATGTTAATGATATCGGACGTTTAACAATACATATTACCATCGACATGTTGGCAGTCCGCGCCACATGCACGAATATACGCAAGATGCAATGTCATACGTTCGCAAATATGGTCGCCCCGACCTATTCATAACATTCACATGCAATCATATTTGATGGTCAGAATCCAACAGATCGACACGATATAACAGCACGTGTATTTCGACAGAAAGTAAAAGCACTGATGGATTTGATTATCAAATTGCGAATTTTTGGAGAGGTGCGTTGCTGGATGTATTCGATTGAATGGCAAAGGAGAGGGCTGCCGCATGCGCACATCTTGATATGGCTGGTTCTTAAAATAACACCCGATCAAATTGATAACATTATGTAACGTCCCGCCTAAAATAAACGGTACGTCAACAATATTCATTCAATATGAGCTACCTGGGCACAGCGTTTCCGGCTAGGTACTCACGGCATATGGGGGGGTTTATTCCAGACTCATACTAAACTTATTTTGCTGTGCTAAATAATTGACTGTTCCGATCACACATATCCGAGCGCACCACACTATCGATTGTTCTACCACTTATACATCACATTAATATAAACTTAATATATAAAAAATCGAAATAAGTATAACACAAAAACCTTAAAATACAGTTTTAATAGTAGATGAATATTATGAATAACTTACAGTGCCCTCCCACGTTGTACGGGTGTATGTTATCCGTGGTTCGCCACACCGTTAACGAACCTTGCAATCCCACGTTGTACGGGTGTATGTCCTCTTTTGAGTTTACTGGAATTCGCCACCCGCATGCGAATCCTCTTTAAGTAAAATTAACTCTTCCGCAACAAACGTACTGATACCTGCACTACATACCGAAGATTATTCTTTTGATGCAACAACGAATTCAAACCGTAAAATTCCCTTGTGAGTTTAGATAGGTCGATTGCGTAGGAAAATACACTGGCTTGATTTAAGTTTTTGTTTTCTTGGTGATTTAGTTTTATATTTTTTTTTAATGCAATACTAAATTCACCAATATTTTAAATTCCAAGTGAAACTAGGTGTACGACTGAAATTATTCCTTGACCACCATAGGGTTCAACAATTAAAAATCACAAATTTTATAACTTTCACCATTAATTTATTTCACTATAAATTCACAAGCTTTTTATGGATAATTTAACTTACATTAGTTATTATAAAACTATTATTTGTATAATTATACAATAGTGTAGAAACGAATCTTTTTATTTTTTTATTTTATCGGTATTTTAATTTTTGACAATCTTAAACTTCTGATATAGATACAACCAGAATTAATAGACTCAATATTGCCGTTTTGTTTTATTATAATCATACGATATTACGGATTGTCTTCTCGAGCTCTCTATGCTTAATGACCATCCAAAAAAAATGTTTTTTTTTTTTCGTGATCTTTTATTATTGTTATCACATTACGTTATCTAGCCATGTATATTCAAATTATTGATGATTTTTTTTTTCTTTTGTTCTCGCGCAAATCATTTTCCGCTAGTCAACTAAAAACATTACCAATGAAACAAAACACGTTAGCAGCCAAGGGATGGATTTTTTTTTTCTCTTTTCTTTTGGTAAACATTAAATTCAGGCCTCCATGTAACCGACTCAAAAGCGGTCGTTACAATCGTGGGGACGACTCACACCACTGAGAGGTCTCACAAAGCCGGGCCAAAAGCTAAATTTAAGGGTATTTAAGGATGGTTATAAATATCTTTAATATGGTAGATCCCCAATATGTTCCCTTTGGAATCTTTACATTCAAAAGCTACCTTGCCTATTTTTCTAGAGATTATCGCGGGAATCGCTCTATGTGCAAGTTTAGCATTAAAATTTCTCGCGGCATCACTTTGAGTAAAATTTTTCACTAACACGTTCTGGCCTGGTTCGAAACGACGAATTCGACTTCGCAGATTATACTGACTGGCGTTCTTAGCGTAAGCAGAGCGCAAATGCATTAATACGGATTCGCGAGCTAAATTTAGTCTAGTAGGTTTGGTTGTGACTGCTATTTCGTTATCATTGCCCTGTGCCAATAATTTACGTAATTCATAATCAGAAGCATGATTTATCTTGTGCTCGCCAAATACAAGATAATGCGGAGAATATCCACAAGACGTGTGAACGACGTTACGCAACGCGGAAGCGATTTCATTAAGGTGAACATCCCATTCGCGCTGATCGGACTTAATATACGAGCGGATAGCTGACAATATACAACGATTCACTCGTTCTGAAGAATTGGGTTGTGGTGTATATTTGGGTGTCGTAAGGTGTTTTACACCATATTTAGATAGCAAATTTTTAAACTGAACAGAGATAAATTGTTTTCCATTGTCGGTGAAAACTGTTTCTGGAACAGAAAATAAATTAAAGATTTGACCTTCAACGAAATCGACCAAGCTTGCAGCGTTGGCACTTCTTAAAGCTTTTAGGAATACGAACCGTGAATATTTATCCAAGGCTATTAAAATGTATGAATTACCACGCTTTGTCCGCGGATATGGACCCATAAAGTCCAAATACATCCATTGAAATGGTTGGTGAACTTCCACGAAATCACCCATCGGAGGGCGAGTGGCATAATTTACAGGCTTGCAAGTTTTACACACATTACAGTTTGCTATATATCTTTTGATATCTTTAGACATATTAACCCAATAAAAATATCTTCGTAGCCTTTCTAGAGTCTTGGCTACGCCAACATGGGCGGACAACGGGGGAGAGTGTGCTTGTTCCATCAGCTGACCTTTTAAGGAATGAGGTATAACCAACTTCCATTCTGATAAATCAGTGTCGCATATTTTAGTACCAAAGGATGGACAAATAAGTAGTTTATTGTCTTCGAGGCGTAAATTAGTAGTGACATTACCAAGCTTTTTGAAATTCCTAATTTTATTAACATAATCTTCGTCCGTGATAAACTCTGTAGCATTCAAATCTACATGTAATGGATAATAGTTTAGTGGGGCCTCCTGTTGGATTATTTCAGCGATATTGACACGAGATAGAGCGTCAGGGACCACATTTTGAGCTCCTTTTCTATGCTGGATTTCAAAATCGAATCCTTGTAATTTCAAGCTCCAGCGAGCCAATCTTCCAGAAAGATCTTTCTGAGACATTAGCCACTGGAGACTTGCATGGTCGGTGATGACTACAAAATGGAATCCTTCGATATAGGCTCGGAATTTCTTGATACTTAGTACGACCGCGTAACATTCGAGCTCACTAACGGAATAATTACGTTGAGCTTTATTTAATTTTTTCGACATATACGATATCGGAAATTCTTCGTCATCTAGGCCTTTTTGAAACAATACGCTTCCTATTCCGGTACTGCTGGCATCGCATTGAACGTAAAATGTTTTGCTGAAATCAGGATTTCGCAGAACAGGAGCGGTTATCAAAGCCGATTTCAATGTTTCAAAAGAGCGTTGTGCTTCAGCATTCCAAACACATTTCTTTCCTTTTTTCAGTAAATCCGTCATAGGGGCACTAATGGTAGCGTAATTGGCTATGAACCTGCGGCACCATCCAGTTATACCCAAAAACCTACGAATCTGCTTAGGAGTATGAGGCACCGGATAATCTTCAATAGCGGAGATCTTTTCGGGGTCAACCTGTAAGCAACCATCACCAACAACATACCCTAGATATTTAATTTGTTTTAACATGAACTTGCTTTTAGCGACATTGATGGTGAGGTTAGCGTTACGTAGCAATTTAGCAACTTCCCGCAGCAGGGAAAAATGTTCCTCTATACTAGCAGACGTAATCAGGAGGTCGTCTAAATAGACGAAGACGCGATCCTGTAAGTGAAAGGGAATAACTTTATGCATAAGGCGGCACATTCGCTGAGGGGCATTGCACAGGCCGAATGGCATTACGCGAAATTGATACAGCGGGCGACCTTGTACGGTAAAAGCGGTATATTGCCTGGAACTGGAATCTAAAGGGATTTGCCAGAAGGCATCCTTTAAATCAATACTAGAAATAAATCTAGTTTGATCCAGTCTTCCCAGTAATCCATCAATGAGGGGCAGCGGATACGCGTCTTTTACCGTGACCGCGTTCAATTTGCGCGCATCCAAACAGAGTCTAACTTTGCCATTTGGTTTTTTGATTAGATTAACCGGCGAACACCAACTGCTATTGCTCTCCTCGATCACACCCAAGGATAACATGCGATCCAACTCTTTATTTATATCAACCTGGATGGCAGGAGAAACAGCATAATATCGCTGCTTAATAGGGGCCGCTGACCCGACGTCAATGGAATGAATGGTGAAGGAAGTTTTTCCTAACCCGAGCAGTTCTGATGATGGAAAAAGAGCGATGATTTTTTTCAGCTCATTGGAATGTTTATCCGAGAGATCGTGCTGGTTACTCGTAATTGGATTTGCTGGGGGCTGAAATAAATCTTCGACGATAACCGGAGCTAACCCAAATTCTTTCCAAAAGTCTATCCCTAAGTACAAATTTTGCTGTAAATCCGGTGCGATATGCAATCGTATATTTCTGGTTGTGTTTAAATACGTGATGGGAATGTTGATATGGCCAAGAATCACATTTCTTTGTCCACTTGCGGTTAACAAATACGAAGGCAATCGATGAAATTTAATATTAATGGACTTGAGTAAATCTTCATTTCCTGATCCCAGTACGCTTATATTTGCACCGCTATCCAAAAGTCCACGAATACTATACCCATTGATCAACACATCTGCGTAAGGTCTTCCATCGGCTTCGTCTTGTATAATAGTTTCTAAGCATTTGGTTTTAAGCCTGCGTCGATTGTACCAATACTTAGCATTTCGAGAATAGGTAGGCGAAGTAGACTGTGATGATGGAAAGTAAGACGTGTTGTTGGAACTTATTTGGGATTGGTGGTCGGGCTGGCAGTGCGTGTCCGAGATCTCAACCCATCCGACTCTGGAAGACTTGGGGGATTGGTATTGATGGATCTGGGTAGCGGTGGTCTGGGGTAATGCGTTCGCCCAGTCGTGCGCATTCCCATTGGCAAGTTTCCCGAATTAGCAGGATTACATTTGACACAATTTGGTTTGATCACATTTTCAGCACCACAACCATAGCAAAAAATGTGCGTAGATGGAACCGAACAATCTGGATAACCATGCCCTATATCGTAACAATTCCAGCATATAAGACTTGAATTTCCTGAAATATTGGAATTAGGTGTTGCTGATGACTGAAGGTTATTACCTTTGGGTGGTGATCTGGGATAATCATTAAAAGATACTTTTGATGTCCTAGGTAAATTGTAAGCTTCAATAGTATAATCAATATCACGCGGAATAAATGATACGTCGACTGAATTGTTAAAAGAAGATAATTCATGAATAGATTTCTTGTGTTGCAAAAAATTTTCAGGACAATAACCGTTTCTATTCCAAATTTGCTCCCAGCCCACACACAATGCAATGAGCTGATCAATCGAATTAATTTTCTTCTCGGTCATTTGAAGGTGAAACTGTAAACCTGGACGCATATTCTTTTTGACATACCTTAATAATTCATCTTCGGAAATCGTGATAGGCGACTTCATGGCAATCTTAAGTAATGCACTATAAAAGTCATAAAATGACTCTTTTGGTAGACGCTGCTTACGACTGTCTAACTCTTGCAGTACATCCTCTTCCGTTAAGTGCCGTTGAAACCGTCGAATTAACTCAGCTCGTAATTGTGCCCAAGAAACTGAACCATTTCGCTCTAGAAATAGCCAATACCATTCGAGAGCCTCTCCTCTAAGAAGGGCACCAAGTTCCTCGACCAAACTAACTTGCGAAACATTATAACGTATTGCGGATCGTTCAACTCTATATAAAAATCGTTCAATATCAGTCTTTTCAGTGGAAGAACTCTCAAAAGTTAAATTCCATTTATAAATATTTCTGGATGATGAATTGGTTAATCTAAAATCATCTGAACTAGCAGGAGGAATGCGCGACCATAAGTTTGCGTTCGGGGTTGCGGATGCGGGATTAAAATTTACATTTTTGTGACTATGTCCGTGACAAAGATTAGATGTAGGATTTTCCGGAATCTTGTGTACGTCTCCTGACTGTTCTGGTGATGAACTATCATTAGTTTTCTTATTCTCATGAGGAACTAATAATGGATTGCCAAATTTCCCCATACGTGCGGTTATAAGATCTATCAGGTCATCCACCTTATCGGATTCCTTACTGGGTTCTTGAGGTAGCTTAGATGAAATATTGTTCCCCAAAGGAACGGTGACTGTACAATCCTTTGACGATGATGGTATAAGAGAGTTGACCAACGGAATTTCTTCCACCGAGTGGGTCTGAGCTTCACGAGGCGCAGATTTTTCAGGATGATATTTTTTTAAGTTGTCATCCGTCAGGTCAGTTTCTGAATCCAAGTTTTCTTCCGATGGTACATCAATGCTAATGTTAGACAAGGTAGCATTAAGAAACGAATCGTCCTCATCATCGCCATTATCGATTTGACATTTATCTACACAATCTTTCAATGAGTCAACAATTCCCTGTACCTCAGAAATAGATTCCTTTACCGAACGAGAGTATGCAATCCTTTGAACTCTACCCTCTACATGTAATAAGCGAGAATAAATTTGAATGTAATCATCTTTATTCTTTACTTTATCGAATTCTTGTAATTTGTTTTTGATGCTTTGTAGCTTGGCTTTACACTTAATAATTTCCCGTTTTGGATTTTTACGTGCTGCTGAATGAGCTCGGTTTGGAATTAACACCGGAGTAACAAGTTCGGAAACTAATTGAGCTTTAAGTAAATTATAAGTCTCAATTGCCGTACCTGACAAATTACGAACTTGACATTCCACGAGAAATTCATCATTAGTTAAATGGTTAATATCCATCTTGACTTGAGAAAAGTATCCCTGATAAAGTTATAACAAAAAAAAATCCAAACTTTGATGCAAAAAAAAAATATTAAACTAACTCGAGAATTAACCACAAAAAAAAATAAATATAAATATAAGGTGTTCGATAAGAAATGCTTTGCGTCGAAAAAAAAACGAAACAAAAATAATTCAAATGTAAGAATAATATATAAACAATAGAAATAAAAATAAAAATAATATTAATAACGAAAAATAAATATGCTCGAGAAAACAAAGCGACGTAAATATATAATAAATCTGCAATTTGTCAAATAGTGGTTTGTCGGACATGCGCAATGGAACAGAACAATTTAAAAAAAAAATTTATATGCATGATGATAACGTATTACTTGCAAAATTAAATGATAAAATCGCAACAGCTTTTAACTAGACAGTGCGGGTATCGTGTTTGCAAAATTAAACCGAAAACATTTGTCACCTAACATGATAATCACCTTTAGCTAAGCTAAATAACAAATAGGAATATTCACGCGAGAATCAAATGCCATGGCTCAATTAACGTTACCAACAGTTAAATAACATTACAATTACTTATAATCAAACATGCGGTTCAAAACTTTAAATAAAGGAATCTCGTATGCGTAAGCAACTGTAATATTTATATCGATACATGATTATTTCTAACATCGTAATCAAAGACCTTAAGGCCGAATATCAATGCGATCATGTATTGATATAATCTGCAAAATAAGCCAACAGTTAAAAGAAATTAATAAAATTTAAAAGTAATGATCAAAATAAACGCGAAAAAAAATAAAATAACTGTTGCTTAGTAAATCGTGATAACTGAAGGTTAACATGATTATCTTGAAAGCCGAATTGTTTGGGCGCCAATTGTAACGTCCCGCCTAAAATAAACGGTACGTCAACAATATTCATTCAATATGAGCTACCTGGGCACAGCGTTTCCGGCTAGGTACTCACGGCATATGGGGGGGTTTATTCCAGACTCATACTAAACTTATTTTGCTGTGCTAAATAATTGACTGTTCCGATCACACATATCCGAGCGCACCACACTATCGATTGTTCTACCACTTATACATCACATTAATATAAACTTAATATATAAAAAATCGAAATAAGTATAACACAAAAACCTTAAAATACAGTTTTAATAGTAGATGAATATTATGAATAACTTACAGTGCCCTCCCACGTTGTACGGGTGTATGTTATCCGTGGTTCGCCACACCGTTAACGAACCTTGCAATCCCACGTTGTACGGGTGTATGTCCTCTTTTGAGTTTACTGGAATTCGCCACCCGCATGCGAATCCTCTTTAAGTAAAATTAACTCTTCCGCAACAAACGTACTGATACCTGCACTACATACCGAAGATTATTCTTTTGATGCAACAACGAATTCAAACCGTAAAATTCCCTTGTGAGTTTAGATAGGTCGATTGCGTAGGAAAATACACTGGCTTGATTTAAGTTTTTGTTTTCTTGGTGATTTAGTTTTATATTTTTTTTTAATGCAATACTAAATTCACCAATATTTTAAATTCCAAGTGAAACTAGGTGTACGACTGAAATTATTCCTTGACCACCATAGGGTTCAACAATTAAAAATCACAAATTTTATAACTTTCACCATTAATTTATTTCACTATAAATTCACAAGCTTTTTATGGATAATTTAACTTACATTAGTTATTATAAAACTATTATTTGTATAATTATACAATAGTGTAGAAACGAATCTTTTTATTTTTTTATTTTATCGGTATTTTAATTTTTGACAATCTTAAACTTCTGATATAGATACAACCAGAATTAATAGACTCAATATTGCCGTTTTGTTTTATTATAATCATACGATATTACGGATTGTCTTCTCGAGCTCTCTATGCTTAATGACCATCCAAAAAAAATGTTTTTTTTTTTTCGTGATCTTTTATTATTGTTATCACATTACGTTATCTAGCCATGTATATTCAAATTATTGATGATTTTTTTTTTCTTTTGTTCTCGCGCAAATCATTTTCCGCTAGTCAACTAAAAACATTACCAATGAAACAAAACACGTTAGCAGCCAAGGGATGGATTTTTTTTTTCTCTTTTCTTTTGGTAAACATTAAATTCAGGCCTCCATGTAACCGACTCAAAAGCGGTCGTTACAATTATATCAGCTGAAATTCCAGATGAAATCAGCAATCCAGAATTATTTGAAGTTGTCACGAAAAATATGATCCATGGCCCTTGCGGTCAAATAAATATGAATTCACCATGCATGATCGGTGGAAAATGTACAAAACGGTATCCAAGAGCATTAACTTCGGATACAATTACAGGTGACGACGGATACCCGTTGTACCGACGTCGGTCACCGGAGGATAATGGCCTTATTCTCCACTATTGTCAAAAGTATTTCAGGCTCACATAAATGTTAAGTAGCTGTTTTTGGAGTAGCTGGTGACAATAGCAATGATGAAATCGCCCAATATCAAATGGGGCGCTACATTAGCACTAATGAGCTCTTTGGAGAATTTATTAATTTCCAATTCATGAGCGATATCCTGCTGTTGTTCATTTGGCTGTTCATATTGAAAATGGCCAGCGTGTGTATTTTACCGATGCAAATGTACAGCAGAGAGCAGCACAGCCACCAGCAACAACATTAACTGCATTCTTTCAATTGTGTGAAAGCGATGAATTTGCCAGAACGTTGCTGTATTCAGATGTAACGCATTATTTCACTTGGACTGCAAAGAAATGGCAACGACGTAAACAAGGAACACCTGTTGATGGCCATCCGGGTGTTTTTTTGCAGATACCATGGGAAGATTATACACAGTTCATGCAAACATTGCAGAATGTTATTATTTGCGGTTGTTGTTAGTAAATGTTGTTGGACCACGTTCATTTCAACATTTGCGAAGAGTAAATGGTCAGTTATGTGTGACGTATCGTGAAGCATGTGAGTAATTAGTTTACTTGAAAATGATGCGCATTGGGATTTAACGCTTCATGATGCATCGATTGCTTCTTCTCCACTTCAAATACGTATCACGTATGTTATATGCCAAAATCATATCAACATGTTTTCCATCAAATCCACTTGAATTGTGGAATAAATACAAAGATTTTATGGCAGAAGACTATTTGATTGGAATGCGTCATCATACAAGAAACGCTGATTTGCTGATTTCATTGGAAATGTATAATGAGGCATTGATAGCGATTGAAGATATGTGCCTAACGATTGCAAATAAAGCATTAGGGCAATTAGGCTTGTCACTACCCAATCGTCCAATGCATGATTTATTTGATCGAGAATTGCAGCGTGAACAACAGTATGATCCCAATGAATTGCAAACATTTGTGAATTTGAATGTTCCCAAATTAAATGATCATCAAAAACATGTCTATGATACCATCATGCAAGCTGTACAAAATGAAGTCGGTGGATTATATTTTTTGGATGCGCCTGGTGGTACGGGAAAAACATTTGTGATATCACTGATTTTGGCAGCCATTCGATCGCAACGAAAAATTGCATTGGCACTTGCTTCATCGGGAATCGCTGCTACTCTATTGGATGGTGGACGAACAGCGCACTCTGCATTAAAATTGCCGTTGAATGTGCAGGTGTGCTTATATTTATTGATTGATCACCTTAAAATTTAATCGATATTATTGTAAAATATAATTATTCTCAAATTAACGGGTGATTGAACATCCCACGTGCAATATTTCAAGAAATTCTGCGATGGCAAAAGTTTTGCAACAAGCAGCAATTATTCTTTTGGATGAATGTACAATGACGCATAAAAAATCGCTGGAAGCATTACACCGCACAATGCAAGATCTACGTCAGAATCAATAAATTTTTGGTGGTGCATTGATATTATTGTCAGGCGATTTTCGTCAAATATGGCCTGTGGTTCCACGATCAACACCGGCGGATGAGATCAATGCATGCTTAAAGTCTTCTCTTCTCTGGCGACATGTGCAAAAATTGACATTGAACATAAATATGCGCGTTCAATTGCACAACGACCAATCTGCAGATCGGTTCTCGAAGCAATTGTTAGATATTGGAAATGGCAAAGTTCGAGTTGATAATACAAATGGATTGATTACATTGCCGAACAATTTTTGTACCATTCTCCAATTAACAGAAGAGTTGATTGAAAGTGTGTTCCCAAATATTGTTCAAAATTACAGGAATCACAATTGGTTGAGAGAACCCGCAATACTAGCACCAAAAAATGTACACGTCAATGCAATCAATTATCAGATTCAAGAAAAATTACCAGGTGCAGTGACATCATATAAATCTGTTGATAGCGCAATGAATGCAGATGATTCAGTGAATTATCCAATTGAATTTTTGAATTCATTGGAACCACCTGGTATGCCACCGCATTGTTTGAATTTAAAGGTTGGCTCATCAATTATTTTACTGCGGAATTTAAATGCACCAAAACTGTGCAATGGCACAAGATTGGCAGTAAAAAAATTGATGCCGAATTTAATGCGAAAGGTGTAATTGTGCTCATACCACGTATTCCACTGATTCCAACAAACATGCCATTGAATTTAAGCGTTTGCAATTCCCAGTGCGTCTATCATTTGCCATGTCCATCAATAAGGCGCAAGGACAAACGCTTCAAATATGCGGATTAAATTTGGAGGAGCCGTGCTTTTCACATGGAGCAGGCCACGCTCAAGAGTTGGAACTCCAGATTGTTTGTTTGTGCTCGCTTCAAACGGGCAAACGAAAAATATTGTATATCCAAATGTTTTGGATTGACATTAATAATTTTGAAATACAATGCATTCATTTCATAAAAAAAAATCTAGAATATTTCATTTATTTTTTTGGTTGGTTGCAACGAAGTGCATCGGGGTTCGCTATATAATATAATTTTTATCAATTAACGGTTTACTAATTTAATTACCAAATTTTAAACCAAACAAATTTTCAAATAAAGAACGTTACGAATTTCATTTCACATAAAATATTTATTACATTTTTTAATAATATTCTTCCATCAGGTATCACTGTGCAGCATATAATACGAATCATCTACATTTATCTTTCCATTGTCATCATTTAACAGCAGTTTGCATTCCAATAGCTCATTAACAATATTGCCAAATCAATTTCCCGTTATAATGTTTACACTCTAATACAATGTACTTATTGTACAGATTTATTGTATAATTTTCAATAACTAAATGCTGTGACATCTATTGAGCCTATTTTCACGTGTATTTTTTCAGCACCGAGATGTGTTGTCACAATAACAGTGCTGATTTTCACGTGTATTTTTGCATTACATTCTTTGTCGATATATGTGTAAAATGATTTTTATTTTCCTGTAGAGTGAAGAGTAGTGTAGAGTGAAATGAGAATGAAGTGAAAAAAAAATTCTTTTTCATTTTGCTATAGTTTAAATATTAAGAATCATATGCAATTAGTTTGAAAGTCAAATTCGACTTATTTAAAAAAATATAATTTTCTGATTTTAATCTTTTGTATACAAATTTTTAGAGCTTAAAGCTTCAAACGCGTTTTTCTCGAAATGACATTTTTGAACCTGGCATTGCGAGGATCTCCAGATCTCCTAGGCTAAATGACTTGAAATTTGGAGAGAATGTTCAGGACACTTGATTCTTTCAGGACTTTTGTTCAGGAAGTGCTTTTTTGATATTTTCAAAATTCGATTTTTTAGATCGTTTTAAGTCTCAAAATTTTTACCGAAAAACGAGACTCTTTTTTAAAATATGCGCCATTCGTTGTAAAATGTATATATCGAAAAATCCCTAGGTATTTCCACAGTTTATGGGTAATAGAATAATATACTACTTTTTTCTGAGATCAGCGCAACGCCGATTTTTTTTTTCTTTTTTAATTTACTCATTTTTAACGATCCACTATTATGATAAAAAATAAATAAATTTTTGTTTTTAATCTTGAATGATTAATTAATAAAACTGTATAAATCTTTTTTTGTAAAATTCATTATTTACCAGAAGAAAAATTCATGAAATCTACCTAGAATTTCGGACTCCAGGGTGGCTCCCCCCTTAAGTAGCCCAATCGATGAAAACCTTAAGCAAAACCACAGAGGAAGTATTGCTGCAATTTAAGGTGTTTGAAACAAATTTCTGTTACAATGGTGAATCACAATATTTTTATCAAGTCTAAGGAAATGTATTTCCTAAAGGATAACACATTGTTCTTACCCTGAAGTAACTAAAAGCTAAACTATTCTGTATTTACAAACCTAAATGAAAAAAAATTGTGATTACAAAATAACGCAAAATAACAAAAAAAAAAAAAAATTATATCAAATTACGATTTTTTTTGGTATTTCCCTAAATTAAAAAACTTTTCACTTTTTATAGGTTTTCAAAACAAGAAAAAAAAATTAAAAAAACCAATTTTGTACTGTAACAAAATAAATAATTTTTGGTTTGTTTGTTTTCTATAAATATAAAATTTCTATAGAACCTATAATGAAAATTATTGAGCCAGAAAATTGATTTTTGTTGTTTAAATTAAGGGTAGGCACACAAAAAAAAAATTGGTTTCGAGAAAAAACACTCAGGTGAGATTAAAATTTATTCAAACATATAAAAAAAACCAACGTATATCAGAGTTTTTATGATTACGTTTTGTACGGTCACCGGTTACGATAAGCCGTTTATTCGTTTTTGGTTTGGTTTTTTAAAGGATGAGGATTAAAAAAATGAAATATTAGTAATCGCCCCCGTCGCGTTACACAAATAGTTTTAAATAAAGGGAATTATTATACTAAAAAGCACTCTGTACTTGAGTCCAACCGACTTCTATTTGTATGTGTCTAAAATAAATAAAAAGCGCAACAAAACAAAAAAAAAAAATGTTTGTTTTAATTCAAATGTAATTACGGGCATAATAGAAAATGATTTTCCAATAAATATAAAAATTCGAAATTAAAGAACAATAAAACCTCTTTTGATTTTATTGTGTATTGGTGTTTCGGGATTGTATGGTATACGAGACACAAAAACCACATTGCGGAATGAATTTCATGTATCGTTTTGAATTGAATGTGCGGGAAATTTAACATTTTTGATTGAAAAGAGTAGACAATTTTAAAATATCATTTTTCCAGTCTCCTCTATATCGCTACATTATAATTTTGAAATGCGAATGAAAAAGTTATGTAGAACAAAATGATTGAGAGCAGGCAGGCATAACAATTTTTTATGAGAATATACAAAAAATAGTATTATGTACATGATTGTGGCGTTTTTCATCGAGTCATTGTAGTAATCAATCATTTTCCGATTTTTCATTGTGTTTGCATAGTAATAATGATTTATACAATTCTGTGTATGCCGATTTATGTACATGTAAAAATTTATTTACATAAAACTAAATAATTTATTTGTATTTCCTTATGATTAGAAGATGATGGAGTAAAAAATAAGTTTTTTATTTGTATATTCAATGACATGTTAAACAAAACTATATGATCATTGTATACTTGAGTCAATCAACAAAAAGTCATCAATTTGTCTATTTGATCATTTTGGATTATTTTCGTTTTGTTTTATGGATTATTGGCAATCTTCGTTGGAATTAGGAAGGAGTTTGGGGGTTTCCTGAAAGAAGATTGGTAGTTATATTGTCTACGTCTTACATATCTCATAATTAGGCTCAAACTGTACACAGTACTCCAATTTTAATTAGACGATCTAATATATTGCACTAGTGAAGACTACTAAATGTTACATAAATCAGAGTCATGTTAAATACTCTTTACATTTTAAGGGACGATTTTTCCAACAATACTTTGTCGATACGTATATTAGAGTGGAACGTAACCGCATTCAGTGGATCAAGTTCAATTAAAAAAAGCTTCTAAGCTATAATTACGCTAGAGTTAACCGCTTTATCGATACACTCGCTAAGGTAAAGAAAGTTGTTGTTAGTGAGAGAGAAAGTGATACTACCATCATCATTCCCTGGTTCAACTCGATATTATACAGAACACTTTGGAGACGCTATGGCTATTGTTCGCCATCTTGGATCGCCAGATTTCTGCATTCCTATTAGCTGCAATCTCAATTGGCCTGAAATTAAAGCAGTATCACGTCATATATTGCTCTAGACGATGGAACTATCAAACTAGTTTTAAAATGAATGATTCTTAATCCATGTGTGGACCTGAACCCAGATGCACTCTGTATGATAAACAAAATTGTATGCTTGAAGTGCCGCCTTGACTTCCCCAAGCATTTCCAAGATTTAACACCTATAGGGGATGACGAGATGCGAAAGTATCACCATCGCTACGACCCAAAATTGGATCAATATACCACCGACGAATTTTTATATGATCATACCGTATACCGCAAGGACAAAACTGGTCTTTGAATAACTATCTACTAAAGCGGTACGATTGCCATATAAATGTAGGATATGTGGGAACCATATATCAGTGCCGCAAAATATCTGCCAAAATATATTTATAAGGGTCATGACTGCATCTATCAATTAAATCGAAGATGAAAAAATACTTATTTACAATGAAGCAGACACTTACATATGTAGAAGGTAGATGCTTACTTCACCAGAAGCATGCTGGCGATTATTCGGCAATGAGATCCAAAAGAAGAGTCACATTCACAAGTATCGACAGAATCACAAATATCGACCAAGCAAAAGAATATTTGGCACAGAATAACTAAACATTAGATGCCTATTTCCAACCTAATCAAGCGTTGCGACTACAAGAACAAAAAGACCGTCGTTTAAATAAAAATTCGGAAATTGTTTATCAATATTATTGACAGATACCAGAACATTATAAATGGGTAGGATTGTAGGAACATCAAGTAAATGGTTGGCTAGAAAACGTCGTATACGCATCAATGCTAAAAATCATAATGTTAATTTCGCCGTCCAATCGGAACTCTATCACATGTGACTGTTGATGTTGTATCACGTTAAGAACGCAACAAGTTTCAATGATCTTTTAATGTTTAACAACACTAAATATGCGACATACAAGCAAGCCTGTCTTGCCCAAGAACTCGTATACGACGACCGACACTAGATAGAAGGTGTGCAGGAATCTTTCGCGTGTCAAAAATTCCAATGAGAACGTTGTACGTCCATATCCTGATCCTTAGTTCTCCCGAAAACGCAAAACGCCTATGAGAGATGTTTAAACGAGACTAGTGTGAAGATTTTATCCAAGAAGCCAGACGAACTGGCAAGTCTCACGATGAAGGACAGAACCAACAGAAGGCAGCAATTTCCGATGCTGGGTGGAACGAATCGGTATGGGCAATATTGACTACTACGAGAACCAGCTAAACGAACAAGTCTTCAACATCGATAATTCAACTACTCTTGGCAGACGCATGTTCGAGATGCTTAAAGGAAAGCAAATCGAAATTGTTGATAAAATCTTAGACGCAGTAAAAAATACGAACCTTAGCCCAAAGCGTTTCTTTATGATGGACCTGGTGACACAGGCAAGACTTTTATCTATAAGATACTCTACTACATCCTGCAGGGTCAAAATTGTATCGTTAACTGTATGTATTACAGGAATTACGTCGACCTTTAGACTCAAAGTACCATTGACCGAATCGATCTCGAATCGATAGTTAACGTTTTTTTAATGGATGAAGCGCCTATGCTACCAACATATGGACTGGACAATACGGGTCAACTATTGCGCAAAATTGAAAATTTTAATTTGCCATTTGGAGGGAAGATTATGATCCTGGGAGATGATTTTCTTCAATGCATGACCGTTCAGCCACGAGGCAACCAAAGTGAGCTGCTGGATCTATCAATTAAACGAAGTAACCTCTGTAAACACTTCACTTCATTTTCACACGTGGATAATATGCGTGTCGATGTCGAACAGATAGAATTCGCAAATTATTTGTTGCAATTGGGAGACGGAAAACTTCCGATGAACCAGTTTGATTAAATAAAATTACCGGAGGATCCCTGTCTAATGGCAATCTAATTATGATGAATTATGATTTGCTTCTAATTTATCGTTCCACATTCATATACAGGGCATTAGTCCTAGGGTGTTTTCCATGTTAGTGTTTGTTAAACGATTCTCTAAAGACTTGTGGGATCCTTATGCGATTAGAATCTTATATATTTCGTTAGTGCGTTCGCAATTAGAGTATGGTTTAGTTATTTGGGACCCATTTTATCAAAAATCTTCGGATCTTATTGAAAGGGTTCAAAAACACTTTTTAAAATATGCCTTGCGTAGATTACCGAGGGACAATAATCTTCCCAATTATATTTTTCCTCCTTATAGCGGTAGATGTAAACTTTTAAGATTGTAACCTCTCTCTATTTGTAGAATTGCGACGTGTGCCACTTTTGTTTGTGATCTCCTCGTGTATAGGATTGATTGTAGTGCGATTCTATATTTGTTTTCTATTGACGTTCCAACACGTATGTTACGATCGAGCGGGGATTTTGTTCTTAAATTGCCAATACGGAGGAGTAATTTATCTAGGAATGAACCTGTTTATATTGTCTCGGTTGCTTCTAATAAAGTACGATCGATTTTTGATTTTAATTTGTCAAGAGAATCGTTTAAGGTTTTGATGTCTCACTTTCTTTGTGATTTTTGGTAAACTGTTTAATTTTTGTATTTTTACTTGTATTGTAATTAAGTAATATTTTAAATTGTAACCAGCTTTTTTAAAGTTTGTAAATAAATAAGTAATTAACGAAGTGTTCCGAAATTGCTTCGCCAATCACAACTATGAAAAAATGAAGAATCGAATTATACTAGCGCCACTGAATAAAGTCGTAGGTAAGATCAATACCGAAATTATCGACTAACTGACTGGAAATTCCAAAGTATATAAAAGCCCTGATTAAGTGAAAGATCAGCCAGAAGGGGCACTCCAATTCACGTCTGGATTTCTTAACTCCATCGAAATTGCCGATTTGGCACCACAAGAATTGCAATTCAAAACGAAGACAATCATCATGTTACTACGTAATTTAGATGTCTTGGAAGGACTATACAATAATATCATTAAAGCAAATATCATCACTAGTGAACAATCAGGCCGACAAGTACATATAGGTACCAAGAAGCACACTAGATTTCAGTAAATGCCAACTTTGATGTACAGTGCACAAAGCTCAAGAGCAAACTTTCGAATTTGTCGCCGTCGACCTTCGAGTATCAGTATTCATGCATGAAATTTTATACATCGATTTTCACGAGTGAAGAGGCGAGATAGTTTAAAGGTGCTGCTACCGCCACATAATCCACAGCACTCCCGTAATGTTGGCTGGAAAAAAAATTTAAAACACGAACCAGACTACGTAAGTATTCCAAGAAATGGCACAAGAGAAGAAATTTGATTATTGTAAATTTAATATCTCATACAAAAATAAGAAATTCTATAATGTTGAATTTAAAATTTTGGAGGAAGACAGCCAATGGAGCCAAAAATTAACAATAACTGATTGTTTTTCGTGTGTGATCAGCCAAGTTCATATCACCTTCAACTAGTCCATGGACTTCAGCTATATATCATTATTTCTTTATATTCATTTAATTAATTTTAAATCATGTTATCCACTCCAGTACACTCTATTGTGAAAGAACTTATGCGCAAATTTAAACGTGCGTAAGCATATGGAACAAATTGTGTTTAATGGAGAAAATTGAAGATGTTTTTATGCCTAATGGAAACCAAGATTTGAATTAATTTGCTTCAATATGTTCTTTTCCCCATAATAAAAAATTATAAAAGTAATCAATTAAATAATAATTTAAGTGTTTAACAATCACACAACAATAGAATCGAGTCATATATAAAGAAATAGGTTACAAGGTTTTTTTTAAATTGGTAAGTTAACTTCTAGAACAAGTTTCACGCCAATTTGTGAAGAACTGAGTTAGTTCCAATTTTTAGAACCACATCCGAAATTCATACTGAAATCAAATTTTAATCATAGAAACAAAACAAAATTAGCCAGTTTTCAGAACTATATTTGGAACACATATTGGAATTCCATTTACATTATACAAATTAAAGTTTCATCCCAATCAGTTGAGAAATGCAGAGTTCTATTCAAATTAGAAATTTTTCAACACAACATCAGTACGTCAATTTAGATTCTAATTTTCATCAAACACACCGTGTTTCATCTCATTCGGATAACAAATGGCGGAATTCCATTCAAACTCTAAATTTCCTAGAGCACACACAGAACTCATTTTCACATCTCATTTTCATCATAAAAACCGAGTCTTACCAAATCGGTTGAAAAATGGCTTAGTTTCATTAAAATTGGGCATTTTCCAGAACCACATACAGAACTCATATTAGAATCTCATTTTCATCGTAAACACTGAGTTTCATCCCAATCGGCTGAGAAACAGCTTAGTTCCATTTAAATTGGCCATTTTCCAGAACCACATTTGGAACTCATATTGGAATCCCATTTTCATCATACAAACGAATTTTCGTCCCAAAAATTACTAAGTTCTATTCAAACTGGCCATATTCCAGATCCCATTAGGCTATTTTGCAAAAATCCCATTGATAACAAAAGTCACAAAACAAGAAAGAAATAAAAAACAACGAAACCACAATAATTGGATTTTTTAAGCAAAATGGAACCCGGGCCACCGGTGTGAAGTGTTTCACACAAAGTGTGAAAATAATCGAATTACGGAAAACATTATGAACAGCATCGAAGCTATTACAAAGCGGCTAGATGACCAAAGTAATCCGAACAAGATGTTATTTGATCAACTGAAGAAAATGCAACTCCCACAACGCAATCCGATAATAATTGTTAAGTAAGAACACAACTTTCAGAATAGCAATCTGGAATGCTAATGGGCTTATGCCAGGAAGCGATTGCGACTAGTCTTGATTTCAGGAAAATTCGTTTAAGGGGTCCTCCAATGGGGTCCGGGTACCGGTGTGAAGTATTGTAGCTACACAAATTAACGAAAAGTGTAAGTGCATGGAAAAATTGTAGGCCTACATAAATAAGTTTAAATAACCAGTATAGCAAGGCATGGAACAATTTTTTCATATAGTAGACAGGTCAAGCAATCCGAAACAATTTCTGTTATTAAGATAAAAATGGTTGGGCATGTGCGACGCTATTTTGAAAATTGTAAAAATCTATTGAGGCTAACTGGGTGTTCTATGATGACATTTAGTGTAAACAAATTTTGCGATAACATCAAATACGTTATCAGAAACAACACCGGTACCCTTACTGTGTATTATGCATTTACAAAATATAAGCCCACACCTGGTAACATTTCTGAGATTTTAGTAACTGGCCATAGTGTAGCATCAGATTTAAACATTTTAAGTGATTTTCAAAGTGATTTTTACAATTTTCAAAATATCGTCGCACATGCCCAACCCTTTTTATCTTAATAACAGAAATTGTTTCGGATAGCTTGACTTGTCCACTTTATAGAAATATAAGCCCACAACTGGTAACATCTCTGAGATTTTAGAAAATGGCTATAGTGTAGCATCATTCAGGACTGAACATTTTATGTGATTTTCACAATTTCAAAATAGCGTCGCACATGCCCAGCCCTTTTTATCTTAATAACAAAAATTGTTTCGGATAGCTTGACTTGTCCACTTTATGGAAATATAAGCCCACAACTGGTAACATCTCTGAGATTTTAGCAAATTGCCAAAGTGTAGCATCAGGTTTAAACATTTTAAGTGATTTTCAAAGTGATTTTTACAATTTTCAAAATATCGTCGCACATGCCCAACCATTTGTATCTTAACAACAAAAATTGTTTCGGTATTTGACCTATCTGCTCTATGAAAAAATTGTTGCACGCCTTGCTGTACTGGTTATTTAAACTTTTTTATGTAGGCCTACACTTTTTCCATGCACTTACACTTTTCGTTAATTTGGGTAGCTACACTCAATACTTGATACCGGAACTCGGGCCACATTGGAGGACCCCTTAAACGAATTTTCCTGAAATCAAGACTAGTCGCAATCGCTTCCTGGCACTTAGAAGGGTGGTCAGAAACCAATGGTTGACTATGGATGACTCCTGGTGGTCAGAAACCAATGGTTGACAATGGATATGTTGCAACATTTTTGAGTTGTATTATTTTTATGATCGTAGTTAGCCTTATGAAGTTATCTATTACAACATCTATTTGACAGCTAATGAAATGGCAGAAAATAATAAATACGACTGATGAAAATGACAAAAATCTTAATTTTGGAGTACGAGAGCAACGAAATATTATTTGATACGAGGCTGATTACAAAAATCGCAATAAGAAGCTACAATGATATCAACGAATATTAAATAATTTGAATCAGGTACAAAATGGGTTGAATATCCCCTTTCTAATCTCTTCTTGAATCCAATGGTTTCACCAAGATTGTTTTTTTTTTCAATAAAGCTATAATTGCAATTGCAGAAAATGTCGCGGCACAATTATAGACTGGCTTTTGTTACATTCTTTGATAACTACCATGAACAATATGATTCATAGTGTAATATAGAAAAATAATTTGTAACATTTCTGCTATCGTATTTTTATGTCAAAAAATGTTCACATTATTCTACGACATAGAAATGTGATAATGTAATACAGACTGTGATGAGGATGAATTAGAAAGGGAGACGGACTGGATCCTAAAAAAAAAAAAACAGTCCAAATGGAAGAAAAGAAAAGCTGAATCGTGTCCTGAGGTTGAATAACTAAATGTTAGTGGAACTACAAGTACCGAACCGGAAGTTAGCCAACCCGAGGTCAATCAACCAAAAGGTAGTAAATCTACCAAGAACATTGCACCAAAACTGGTGCAACCGAAAGAAACACCACCCCCACCAATAAATATTGTGGGCGTAACCAGTTACCCAAAAACTCAGTCACTGATGAAATCGGTTACTGACGAGGAATATAAGGTAACAGCGCTAAACAATGACGTTTGGAAAATTAATACTCTGGACTCAGAAACCTATAGAACATTATCTATGAAGCTGAACGCTGAAAAGTATCAGTGGTTTACCTATGAGGACAAACAGGCTCGACCTATAAAAGTTATGGCAAGAGGTTTGCATCACACTTGCTCAAGCCAAGAAATAATAGAAGACTTAAAAAATAAAGGCTTTGAGAAAAGAACGTTCAAAATATTTATGGTATAAAAGCAATTCTTCACTACCACTACACGCATACCTCAATGCAATAAATGTCAGGAATTTAATCACACCCAAAAATATTGCAGCCGGGATCCGAGATGTGTAAAATGCTCAGGTAAACATTTTACCCAGGCATGTAGAATAGGGAGAGATGTGCCAGCTAAGTGTATAAATTGTAAAGGTCAACATTCGGCCAATTATCGGGGCTGTTGATTTGATTCAAACATCAAATCAGATGGATCAAAATCCACAACCAAGCAACGCAGGGCAAAGAAGAACATTTGCTCAGGTAGTGAAAGGCTCGGGTTCAACCAAATATATGGGCTCTAAAAATAATCGAATTATGGAAAACATTATGAACAGCATCGAAGCTATTACAAAGCGGCTAGATATCCAAAGTAGTCTGAACAACATGATATTTGATCAACTGAAGGAAATGCAACTCCCACAACGCAATCCGATAAAAAATGTTAAGTAAGAACACAACTTTCAGAATAGTAATCTGGAATGCGAATGAGCGAAAAAAACGACATTTTTCTAATATACGAAAGCCATTTAGTTAAATCTTCGTTTGTTAAAACCCGCGGGTTTATAACTTATATCATTCCATTCATCCAGCGGCAAGAGCAAGTGGTGGTTCACCATTACTAATAAAAGAAAATATAAAACACCATATAGAAGCAGAAATCGAAGAAGAAACAATGCAAGTCACCACTGTTAGGATTCACATTAAACACAGACAGCTTACTGTCTCCGCAATATACTGTCCTCCCCGGCATAACTTGAAAAGGGACGACTACATTAAACTATTTAAATCGCTCTAGCACGTGATTTTATTATTGGAGGAGACTTTAATGCAAAAAACACCTATTGGGGATCTAAACTTACGACGTCAAAGGGTAAAGAATTGTTTCAAGCAGGGCAGACATCAAAATGTGAATTTTACTCTGGTGGTTCCCCAACATACTGGCCCAGTGACGAAGCTAAGATACCGGACCTAATCGAGTTTTATGTAGCAAGAGGTATATCTCAGAACTATATTCACATTGAAAACAGCAATTCTCTAGTATCAGATCACTCACCGGTTATCATGACAGTCAGTGAAACTGTAATTCAAAGGGAAAGTGCACCCAGATTAACAAATTCAAAAACAAACTGGGATCTCTTTCGTGAATTAATGGAGGACAAAATCAATCTCTAGGTACCGATAAGAAATTCTCGACAGTTGGAAGACGAATTGGAGCAACTCAATGAAATAATTCACTATGCTGCAATGGCAAGCACCCCCATTTTACAAAATAAGAAGACGCTTAACATATCATATACCCAATGGAAGTTAGAGAGTTGGTAAGAGAAAAACGACGAGTTCGTAAAACCTGACAAATTAATCGAACACCGAGAACAAAACAATTCTCAACAATTTATGTAACAGTCTCAAATCCCTCCTTGAAGAAGTTAAAAATGAATGAATCAACAGATATCTAGTTAACCTAACTGATGAAAACAATTCTAATTATTCACTGTGGAAGGCCACGAAGGGACTCAAAAGACCCAAAATGCAAATGCCTCCACTTAAAAAAGATGATGGGACCTGAGCAAGACGTCACAAAGAGAAGGCTGACCAAGACAAACGGCCAATGAAAATATAATATCTATTCACAAACTGGATGAGTTTGAAATACGGCCAGTAACTCTCAAAGAATTAAAAGAAGAAGTGAAAAGTAACATGAATGTTAAAAGCCCCAGGGTATGCCTTGATTACTTGCCAAATTATCAAAGCATTACCAGACCCTTCGGTTAAAATACGTTACACATCAATAAGAAGTAGCAGAAGTAATCATTATACCAAAAGCTGATAAACCACCTAACGATAAAAAATCATACAGGCCAATTTCTTTGCTGCCAATTATGTCAAAACTCTTTGAAAAATTATTACTAAAGAGACTTAAAATAATAATTGAGGACCGACAATTAATTCCTCCACATCAATTTGGATTCAGAGAAAAGCATTCTACAATTGAACAGGTCCATAGAATCACCAACATAATTGAAAGAACGTTTGAACGTAAAAAAGTATGCTCAATCATATTCCTGGACGTCGCGCGAGCATTCGATAAAGTCTGGCACAGTGGTCTGGAACACAAGCTGCATAGAGATCTACCGAGACAATTCTATGCCATACTAAGATCTTATTTATCCAATAGACACTATCGAGTGAAATATGAGGATGAATACTTTGACCTAAAGAAAATCTCTACCGGTGCCCCGCAGGGGACTATCTTAGGACAAATCCTGTATTTACTATGTATGTACAAGAGACATACCAACCACACATTAAAGGACCATAGCCAGCTTTACAGATGACACAGCGGCGGACAAAGTGTTGGCGAATCAAGCTTAATTGAGACAAAATTCTCGCATATTAACTTTACATATCAAAAGGATTACCATCTACCTATAGAAATTAACTCGCGACTCGCGAATATGCAAATACAGCTAAATACCTTATCATGACCCTCGATGCCAAGCTCAAGTGGAGAGAGCGTGTCAAAAAGAAAAAAGAAGAACTTAACATAAAATTCAGAAAAATGCATTGGCTCATAGGTAGAGGCTCTGAGTTTACAATTCAAAATAAGCTGCTGCTATATTGGCAGACTTTGAAGCCGATATGGACCTACGGTATACAACTCTGGGGATGTACCAAGCAAACAAATGCCAAAAAGATACAGACGTTTCAAAACAAGGTTCTTCGTAGCATCGTCCAAGGATCCGTGGTACGCAAGAAATAAAGACCTTCACAGGGACCTACGGATGGAATACATCAAAGAGGAAATAAAAATGCATGCCGCAAAGTACAAAATAATGCTCCAGCAACATGGAAACCCCTATATTCTCCATACGATAGATAACCCTGTCGTTGAAAGAAAACTCCAAAAAACGAGGCCACTTGACCTAGTGAACTTACCAAACTAAAATTAGTAAATAGGTATGGGACTAACCAGTGGGTTACTACACCCCAACAAACGGGAATTTTACTAGAAATATAAAAATTTGTTTTTGAAAGAAAAATTGCTAGATGAGCGCAGTCTCAGTCGTAATAAATAAATTGTTTAAAAAAAAATGGTTTAAGCGATTCCTTAATACATATTTAGTTGTAATTGTTGCTGTAGGGTTACTTGTACATTATTTTGAGTTCCCCCAGATGCAGAAAGCAGCATTGATTCTGACTCTTCATCATTATCAGATCCCGAGTCCAATTCAATAATTTTATTTAATTTAAACAGCCTTGATAAAATATTTTTTTCACATTTATATATCTTCGTTTTGTTTGCTGAATTGAAAAAAGGGTCATTTTCTTTACTGCTGTAACTCGAAGGATTGTGTAGAAATTTGATAAGAGAAACAATAGATTTGTTTCTTATTTCACCAATCTCGATTTTAATTGTAGTAAGAAGCTTACAGCTTAGATCGGACTTGTCATTTTGCAAACTATTAAATAAAAATTTCAGTGCCGCTTCTGTTGTCAATAATGTAGCGTCTTCCCGGCTAAGGCTTTCCACTGTAATTTTAAGAGGTTTTAATATGGCCAGTAAGACTTCCGCATTCTTCATATATTCATCGTTTCACAAGCTTTCTTTATCCAAATCAGCAAGCACCTTTTTAATAGAGCATTTTATTCAAATAAATCTTTCAATCATGGTTTCCATTGTATTCCAATGAGTTTTAACATACAAAATAAACTTGAGTTTCTTCTTCACGGCCAAAACAACATGTTTGTAATATGGTATTTGGTACAGGAGAATATTTAAATAACTTTACGATGTCTCGTATGGCTGCTATTACTGCATTGATAGATGGACGCTTGTCTAAATCTGTAACATGTAACCTTTCAAAATCTGAGTCAGAGTCTGTAGCCAATGCTTGTGTTAAATTAGATTCATAATCACCAATATCGTTGGATGTTCTACATGTTTGCTTAACATATAACACTTTGACCACAGCTAAATGTAATGCATGATTGTAGCACAATTGTTGTTATGCTGGAGAAAGCTGCCCAAATCTTTACATGACAACAGCACCGTACTCATTATTGCAACAACATCTTTTTCTAATGAAATCTGGAATTTCTTTAATTTTTCATCAACAAGGGCCAATACTTTGTCGGCAGGACAAATGCCATCAATTGGTATTAATCTCAAGTTGCTCGACTCGTTGGAGTTGAAATAAACATGGACATCCATATATCGTCTATTATTAACGTTGGTCCATTCATCGATTGATATGCACTACCAAATTCATAATATCTCAAGAATTTTTTGGAAGGTGAAACTTCTTATTCCACATACAATTTCTTATAAAATCACATTTTGCGATTTGCTTAAATGACAGACCATTAAGTGTTGCAATTTCTTCAATCATATTGGGTCGTTTTGTGACAGCAAATTGGTTCATTTTTGCAGCGTTTGACTTGACTCTCACTACTTCCAGCGTCAGAACTTGTCGTTAATCTTTTATGTCCGTGTATTCTTTCCAGATATCGATGGAGACCAGTAGTGGCTGATCCTTCACACTTAAGTATTTTAGCACAAACTCTACAAGTCGATGACTGTTTTTATTTTTTGCGAAATACACAGTCTTCATATGTTTTGCTATCCATCTGAAAAGGTTTATTTACGAAACTTCTATTACTGATTCAAATTAAATAATTAAATCTTATTTAATAACTAAAAGTAATCGCAAATTTCTCAGGTAGTGGCAGTCTGATATTGTGCCAATCAATTTTGTAATTTTAACAATAACTCTTGTATTCTTTCATTGTTATAATTTGTGTGTTATGATATATTTACTCTACAATTTATTTCTTCAACGTTCTATTTAAATTTAATATTCATACGTCAACTTATTTTTTGAATTGGTTTAAATATTCATGCATTTTTTTATAAACAACATTTCGAAAATAATTTTGTTGGTATTGCGGTACATGCTCTCTGACGCAATTAGTATCCGAACGCTCGTTGAATTTACCCATAAAATAAATTTTTTTGAAAAGACAGCAATAAATAATGTCAGTCATCAACGTAAAACGACCCTTAATCAGCGTCTAATGAAAATGTTTCAAAAATATTTCGAATATAATGCAATTAATAAATGATGCTGTCTTTATGTGTATGACAAGATATACCACCAAACAACAATACATCATACATATAAATATGTTGTATGTACGTATAATGATCAAACAGATTAACCTTAAAGTTCAAAAATACATATACAATACCCATCGTATTCATACTAACAAACAAAAACAACCCAAAAAGCTCTTAATGCCGCAGGGTGTCGTTATCATAAAAAAAAAGATAATCAAACAGAAACAAGAAATGTCTTTTCTCATTTTTTATGCTGCTTTATGTTTTATACACATATACGAGTATGTACAATGTACATATATTTATTATTATTATTATGATTTTTTTTTTGTTATGATGAATTTGAAAATTTTTCATTCTAATTTCATAACAACACCGACAGAGAAAGCTTTTCATACAAAAGTGTATTAAAACTAAAGCACATTATTAATGAAAAGTTTTGTGTTTTGCGTGTGTGTTTTGTGTAACGAGTTATGATAACATGAGAGAAAGGTGAATTTCAAATACATTTAAATTTGTATTGTTATTTTTGTAATCATTCATAAGCAACGCGAGAAACAGAGAAACAGCAGAATAAAAGTTTCAGGGCACTAAACAATACACCCAACATATAATACAAAGTTCTTATTAAAGCTGTGTTATTATAGTTTGAGCCCCGAATATGAGAGCGAATAAAATTTTGACATTCATGGTTTTATAATTAAAATCAATTGTATTGCTTACACACATATACATTCACTCCGCGCGTACAATATTATGTCATGCGGAAAGCCACCATTCAACCAAAACTCCGTACACCTTCGTTATACAGAGTGCCAACAATGTAATGAAAATATATTGTTGTCATTAAGAATTTTTTTTTTTTTTTTTTTGGAAAAATGGTCTCGTATTCATATATACCAAACAGTATCGAGTACGAAAACTGAAATGAAAATCTAATGTAATGACAACGAGAACAAAACAAAACAATTTAAAAGGTTTTCTGTGGGTGAATATGTGTTTATGGTATTTTTTTATGTGGATTTTTTATTTTCATTTTCGCTTTTAGAGATGAACAACAAACCAGCAAACAACCCAACAAAAAATGAAAACCTCCATCGCCATGGAAAATAGTAACAATAATAATAATAGTAATGATAATAAAGGCAACAGCACCAAAAAAAAAATGTCGATTGTCGCTTATAATAATTATTTTAAGCAATTTAACACAAATGTGCTGATGTAATAGAATTGAAAATATTCCATACATATACATACAAACACACAAAATGGCAAGGGAGAGTAAAGTGTACGTTGCATTTTATTTAACTAAAATAATTTTATTTAAGACTATTGACATATACACTGAATTATGTATACATATTTATGCTCTGGTCTAATCTATAACATTAACCTTGCATTATAGGTCATGCTAAGTTAATTGGCCGCCACCAAAAAATAACCGCATACAGATAAAAACTAATGGTGGTCTGTTGTCTAGCTTTGATATATTTATATAGTCTGTACTCCTTATAAAACAAATAACAAATTGTATTTCATAAAAAATAATTATTTATTATTATTACCAATGCCATCATAAATTTAGTCGTACTTTTGGAAAATAGCAGACGACGTTAAATTTCCAATTGTAAATAATCACGAAAAATTAGGTCTATTTATTTTCGTATATTGACGTGATAACGTTTTACACCGCATGTTCAGAAAACTGACCCGAAATTTAGCCCTTGGTCGGGGGCAATTACTCATCAACTAAAAGCATTACCTTTAATTTAAAGATATGATTGCTTAGATTGGTCCTTTGGCTATATGTGTCACGCATAATATTATCGCAATGACATCATCGGGCGGCACAGGAACCCGCGCCGGGAGAGAACGGGTCATCCGATCGGAGATCTGATGGTGTCATTTTTTACGTAAAAAACCAGTGGTAGCTAATTAATTTTAAATTAAATTAATTAATCTACACATACATTTTAATTAAAAATTCAAACTACAAAATAGGGATTTATAGAGATTGAGGGCACTATACACTGAAAAAAATCCTACATCAATGCAAACAAAAACTGCATTAATAGTACGAAAAATTCGTTAAAATGGAGCCAATACGACCCTTCGTTAATAGTACGAAAATCATACGTTAATATGGTGAAACACAAAAAAAAATATTTTAACCTTCACTACTTACGTTGTAATATTTATGAATTGATTCATATAAGCTACGAAAAATGTATAATTTTAATGCAGTTAAAAGCATTTGTGGATGAACAAATTCTTATTGTTAACGTAAGAAATTAAACATAACATGAAATTTTTCGTAACATTAACGAAATGTTACATCATATTAACGAATAAATTCATACATATAAGATATAAATAAGTTTAGAAATTCATTATTTGTGCATACGAAAATATTCGTATCTAGTAAGAATGGAATACTTAGTGGTTATGAATAATTCACAAATATGATGATTATTTTCTGAAAATGTTTCGGCTTTTTTATAGACAATATATTACTTGTATTGTAATGACATTCACTGTATTTTCGATTTGGTAAATCAGAAAAATAACAGAGGCCAATCACTTATGAATTTATGATATCTACCAATCAAAATAGAAATATTATCCCCTCCTCCTTTTCTTTCCCGCAGAGTCAATACAAAGTGTATCAACTCTCAAAAATTAGAAATCTCTTTGAGTTTTCGTGTTGGTAATTCGGTTTCGTATAGAAAAAGTAAGGTCCACTCGTCTCTTCAGGTAGCTACGACCGAACTACAAAAATTCAACTCTAAATTTTTACATTATATGTAAAACTAGAGTGTATCGACTTAGTGAATTATATTCAACTATATCAAACTCAAAAACCCAAGCAGAAATCTAATTTGTGTGTATATGATGTCCACACGAATAATTATCAGATTCGTTAATATGACGAATTTCGTACATATTCTCATTCATAAATATTATGAATTGTTCATAAATATGATTTTTTAATAAAATGATGCAAGTTGCACTAATACGCAAACAACATGTGATTGTATTTTACGTATAGTACAATAAACTAGAATTTTTTAGTTTACGAACTATGATTCTTACTATTAATGCAAACATTCTTATGATTTTTTTCTAAATTTAATTTTTTTACGTAAATATAGCAATTTGTACATTAATAGTACGAATTGTGGTTAACGAACGCCATTCGTAAATAAAACGCAGTATATTTTTTTCAGTGTAGCAAGAGAAGGCCTCATCAGATCGGAGCAATTCGGTTATTAATTTGTGCTTAATAATACTGTGGCAGATAACTTGTTTTAAATTAAAATAATTAATTTCCACATACATTTTAATTAAAATTTAGATCTATAAAGTGGCGGTTTATAATGCTAGAGAGCACTATAAAGGAGGAATGCCTGATCTGATAAGTCATATGTCAGTGTGGACTCTGATATATGTATACATATATTTGACCTAGACTGCGTCCACCACACTAGCCTCGGCGACTTTGGGAAGCACTTGTCTGGAACTCACATTCATCAGGCACATCTCCGCTGAGACCCTGCGCTTCATATCGTACAGTGGAAAATGGATGGTTTCAGGCCACCCTAAATTGGGTGGATGGTTTCAGACCACCCGAAAATTACATATCGTGTAACGACCGTGCAGGTCAGACAATTGTGTATCACCCGGTTTGCTCAATGATATAATAATGTTGTGTGAAAGTGTGTGTGCACTACCGGTTGCGTTTCTCCTATTACTGGCCAAAATTGTGAATGAAGATCCAACGAAAAAAAAAATAAAAAGAGAGATTGGACAGTCGAGTTTGGAATATCGCTTGGGTAAGACGAATGAATGTCTACCACTGTCAAGCAGAATATAAATATAAATTTAAAGTAACATGAAGAACAAAATTGTATAATTAAAATGTTTAAAATAATGTAAAGCAAATATATTAAATAACATAATATTATATAGAACATAAAGAAAATTGTTTGATCGAGTTAAGAATTGCATAGGAACCAAGCGCAAATTTTAGCGAAAAAAAATCTCGATATAATTTTCTTGTAGTTGGCTAGAAAAACGTACGTTCAATTTTAAATTTTTCTTTTTTTACAGCAGACGCCTTTGCAATTTTTATTCATTTTGCTATGTTTACAAAACATTTTGACGTTTTGACAAAATTCTTGTGACATAGAGTGATTAGACACGGATACTTTTAGTTGGCGCGATTTTAATTTATTTATATTTAAAAATTATAATTAATATGAGCGTTTAAAAATCGTTTGGCCAATTCTTCACCAATATTTGTAAACACTTTTGGGGATAAAACGGCATATGCCGTCAAACAAACATAATATGCTTCTATGCATCATTTAAATAAAGTTAATTTATGATATGCATCCCAATTTTTTAATGAAATGCAACATAAATTGTATTTTAAAGACCCAGTCCCGGTAAAACGTTTCATTTTAATTTTAACTCTTTTAAAGTTTCAAATTCTCAAACTATATGAAAGATTAGCGTTTGTCCCAGTGGATCCACCAATAATTTTTTTTCCACGAAAGTGTAAAGGGCCCAACGGATTTCTAATTTTCTTCAGTAAGGTACGGAATTCTAATTTTCTTTTTGTCGGTTGTCTATTTCCCTATAACTAAGAATTATTACTATGAATTTACAAAGAAAATTGGGACATATGTTTACCTTGAAAAAAAAACAGAAAATGCTCGTCAATTAATTTAGCAACGCGTACCATTTTGGGTTTGAAATAAGTAATCACAAATAATCCAGTCGTATACTTAAATTATATATGAATGTCTTCTTTGGTAGCTGACATAAAAATAGAAATCCAAATTTTGCTCGGATAACTTATAATTATTTGTCAAAATGCATAAAAGGATAATTTATTTTGGTTTACAAATAATAAACTACCTTTTAATTTTTTATAAGTACCCTCATACGTACTAATAAGATTTTCGCTAAAATATCGAGTTTTTTAATTTGGTTTCATACACAAAATTATTTTACAGCAGTTATGGTTGCGTTCAATTTTTTTTTTTTTAAATAAAATTTTATATCGAATTTTTTTTTCTCTAAAATTTGCGCTTGGTTCCTATGTTGAACTTGTATTCTGTGTTTGTTAAAATAAAAAAAAAAATTAAATAAATTGTTTGTAAATTCACAAAATACACCAAAAGAAAACTATAATAAACAAATTAATAATTAACTTGTAATCAAATGTTATTTAATAATTAATAAAACGCCAATATATAGATTTATAAAGTTATTTAGTGCGTGTTATTTGGTCTGTGAGAGCCATTGTGTTAATTCCAACAAAACCAAGCTGCAGGTTATTGCCTAACCGTAACGATACAAATCTGTTAATTACAGCGGTATATTGCACAACGTAAGAGAAAAAAAAACTAATATCTAAGGTGCGCGGCGTTACATTGAATAACCCTGTTTGCAATATCATAAGTGGCGGTTTCAGAGCGCTAGTTGAACTATCGCCTAATACTAGTTATTTGGGCAGACTCAACGGACGGTGGTGTTAATATTGACTTATTCCGTCAACCAATTTGGTAACGGATCATTCCGGTGATGGTCATCTTAAGAATAGCGATCACTGAAGGTACGAAAAAGATTGTCTACTGAACGGGAAATTTTTGGATACTCATCCGGTGAAGACAAGATTAGCCTCCAACACCAATGTACTAACATATTTTTATTTCCTCTTTATTATACATATATATTTAATTTAAATTGTGTAATTGTGGATATAACCTGGATAATTCCTCCAATATCTAGGGTAGTAAATGTTGATTTTTGAGTTTTTTTTTTTTTGTAATTATATTTATATTTTGCTCCTCGCCGCACAGGTCAATCTGTTTTAGGGTTACAGGATCTATTTCGTTCCCTATTTCTTTACTTTGAGGGGATTTACATTGACAGTTACCTATGTATGGCTAAAAGGGCGAGGATAGGTTGGTGATGCGGAGGCGGGTAGCCGCGTGATATTAGTTTGATCCAGGAATGCAAGTAATGTTGGATAAACCTAGTAGTTTCGGAAAATGAACCCCCCAACGACGAGCAAGTCCCATTGCAATGCGTATCCGAAACTAAAAACATTACAATCGTCGCCTCAGTATTATCTTTTCATACCGTGTCACTTACGATAAGATAATACTGAGGCGACGATATATATATTAGAGCGGATTAAATTATATGGAGAAAAAACTTTTAGTCTGGAGACTCCCCTTTTCTGAAAATTCATTGTATTTGAAGCAAAAATGTCCACTACACCATACGGCTACGATGAATTTCGAGCCTGCATACACTCAAAAAAATATCGTAGGTGAAATTGAATAATCAATTTCGTTGAATTTTGATTAAAATATTTTATTGAATTTGATAGAAAAATTGTGGATTTAATTATAAACCATGTCCATTTGAAGAATCATTCATCAACCTATAATGAAAAATAAGGTTTTTACTAACATTTTATTCAAATTGATGAACTACCCCTCTTCAATTTTAGTATATTTAACTTAAGGTGTTAATTTAACGAAATTTCTTCAAATGAAAGAATCAACAATTGAACAGTTTTGTATAATTTTCATAGTTATTTTGTCAAATTGAAGAAATTTAGTTAATAATGTACAATTTCACCATGCTACTAATACAATTGAAGAAATTTGTATTGAATTGACAAAATAACCTAAAAAATTTCGGGTCCACGCGGATTTAGTTTACAGTTTAACAAAATAGGTTCAGAAGTATTGTACGTAGGTGGTTAAACAATAAAATATTTAATTATTAAAAGTGCACAAATAGGCATAATATAATATATAACGTGAAACATTAGCTGGCAGAACGTAAGTGTTTTAATATAATATTATGCTTCTTTATTGTAATATTGCAAGTAGTAATTGTATTTGAAAAAATTACAGGTATTTTTTTTTTAATCATATTGAAGATCTCAAATTTTGTTTGTTTAATTATTTTTACAAAAAAGTAAATATGTTGAAGTGTTTTTTGTGTAATTTAGATAGTTTTAATTTAAAGTCGTTAATTATTCATTTAAATATCATGCATTCGCTCTCAAGGTACAGTACTATGAATGTTGCGAAGGAATATGCGCGAACAAGTCTTTTACTAACGTTAAAAGCTTTCGGGATCATATTAATAAAATGCATCAAGCGGTTACTTTAAGTTTAAACAAAGAAGACATCCAAGCAACTCTTCCTTTGCGTCAAAACAATGAAAGTAATTCTCAGAGCAATGTCGACAGTAATTCAATATCTCATGAAAAAGTTTGTGAGAATTCAGTTTTTCCAACTGATTCATTAGCCGAAGATGCTGCTAGATTCACACTTTTGCTTCATAATAATAATAATTTTACTCGAAAGAATGTCAAGGATATTCAGAAACTAATTGTTGATACTTTCTTACAACCGGCAACATCTTATTTAAAAAAATACATAAATAATAGAATTGAGAATGTCGATATCAAGAACGATTTGATAAACTTTGTTGAAAAACTCTCAAATCCGTTTAAGCATTGCAAAACAGATCATTTGCTACACGTGTGGTTAAAACAAAATAATTTACTGCAAGAACCAGTTCAATTTTTAATAAATGATTCAGTGGGTGTATCAATGCAAAATGGTGAGGCTATATATGATGAGCAGTGTACGAAAGGCGTTTTGCTTCCTCTTAAGTTTCAAATCAAAAAAAGTTTTAAACACTGCGATATTCTTAACGAAATGATGGATAATATGAAAAATATACAAAAAAATCCGGAATTACTTTCAAATTTCATTAATGGAAAATTATGGCAGAAAAAAATTGCTCCATATCCTGGTGAGATTTGTATTCCTTATTTTTTATTTACTGATGATTTCCAGATAAATAATCCTCTAGGCACTCAATCTCAATCAGTTTGTGGAATTTATTATAGTTTCCCTCTACTTAATAATGGGTCTAAATTAGATAATATTTTTGTTGCTGGGTTTATAAAATCTCAGGATCTAAAAACCTTTGGAAATGACGCTTGCTTAGCTCATTTAATAAATGAAATAAGCGAGATGGAATGCAAAGGTATTCCTATAAGCACTGTTGGAGGAGTAATGAATGTTCGATTTATTTTAGGCTTGGTCATTGGTGATAATTTGGGTATAAATTCAATTTGTGATTTTAGCAAATCCTTTTCAAGCACCTTTTTTTGTCGCTTCTGTAAGGCGCCGAAAACAGAGACACATTATATGGCACTTCAAGAAGATAAATATTTACGTGATATCCAAAATTATAATGTAGACGTTGATACAAATTATTTTGAAGAATCCGGAATAAATCAGAATTCTCCTTTAAACAGAATTAATTCCTTTCATGTAGTTGAAAACTTTGCCGTAGATATTATGCATGATTTGTTTGAAGGTATTTGCCATTATGATGTTTGCAAAATAATTGATTATTATATACACGTTGTTAACCTTTTTTCGTTAGAAACATTAAATATTAGAAAACAAACGTTTAATTATGGTTCGATTGAAATAGGTAATTTGTCGAAACCAATAACAATGGAACATATAAGACGTTGTAGATTGAAAATGACTGCAAGTGAGATGAAAACTTTTATTCTTTTGTTTCCACTCATGATAGGAGATTTGATTCCTGAAAACGATATTGTTTGGCAATTTTACCTTGTTCTTTTAAAAATAATTGACTTACTTCTTAGACGAAGCTTAACAAAGGATGATATAACGGTAATGCGACAGTTAATATATGAGCATAATACAAGTTATGTAGAACTATTCGCGGACACGCTTAAACCAAAGCACCATATATTAGTGCATTATCCAACTGTTGTAGAATTTTCCGGTCCACCTAGGCATTTTTGGTGCTTTAGGTTCGAAGCAAAGCATAAAGAAATAAAAGCCTATGCAAACGTCATAGCGTCTCGAAAAAATATTTTGTTAAGCTTAGCAAAAAAATGTAATTTGAAATCCTCGCTTCCTTTAATGTCACCAAATGAAAATAGATTTGTATTTAAAGAAAATTACCGCATTGAAAGTAAAAATATAAATTTATTATTCTACAAAACTAAAATTAAACAACAAGATGTCATTGCTTTAAACAACATACATTTCAAAGGAACTAACTACAAAAATGGGTTGATTCTTTCATTGTTTAGGTCATCGCTAGGTCTATTTGAAATAGAAGAGATATTTGTTTTGAAAGAAACTTCCGAAATATTTCTGCTGGTTAATGAGCTTTTGGTCAATTCATTTAGTTCACATTTTGACGCATATGAATTACATAGTCCCAAAATTTTTATTACCGAAAAATTATTCTTTAAAATTACAGATTTTAATTGCTTGCCTAGCAACATTCATTGTACTGTTAAAGGAAAGATGATGATTAAATTAAAAGAATACTTGTAATTTATAATGCTTGTCTAAGTTATTCTAATTTTATTTCTGATAAATAGTAACATTTTGCAAATCTGTAATAAGCACCTAACATTTAATATAGTTAGTAACCAATAACCTAGTATAACTTAATATATTGCGCGATCGAACAAATGACAGAAATCGATCAAGTAATAACTTATCAATTAATTCCAATGGAAGATGAAAACGAATATCATTTGATTGAAAACTATAATGTACCGATGAATACCAAGGAATCAGATCAAATGACCCAACCACATATCGATACATCTACGAGATCTACAATAGAATGTTCATTGACATCAAAGAAGAAGTATGACATAAAAGAATTATTGGAAACATGGAATCTAAGCACTCTCTTTCCAATATTTTGTGGTAAATTGTCAAAAAATAGTGTTCTTGCTGTTATATAATTATATATTTTATTAATATTTTCAGACGAATTAATTAATTTAAATGTCATCCAGAATATGAGCGACCGACACATACAAAAATTTGTCAACAAGTACAACTTAAAAATAGGAACGGAAGTAATTCTTGAATCCAAAGTTAAGGCATATCAAATATTAGAAACAACCGAGGTAGCTCATGCTCCGTTGCAAATTGAAAACGATAAATACCAAAAAGGTGAAAACTCCAGTACTTGCGATGACGTCACAATTGATGTTCATAAAATATTGGAAAAATCCGTTCAAGGCAGATCAATTTTAAGTATATATACATCAACTAAAAAATTAAATGAAGGCTCGAGATCATTAATAGTCGATACAGTCATAAAGTATATGCTACAAAAGGGAATTCGAATGAATGTCGTTATCGCACAACAAATATCTGAAAAGATAATTCAAATATTACCATCAGAATTTATAGTATGTATTTCAAGTTTTAAATAGAAATTACCAGCAAATTAATGATCTTATTTCTTTTCTTGGATAGGCGTACTACTATTCTAAACAATCAGGCCGAAAGCCACAAGGCAAGGTGTACGATAAGTATTTTAATAGTCTTCGGCAACTTAAAACTAGTGGAATTATTCCAACACGAAGCTACACAACAAAATCACCTTGCTCAAATTCCACAAAAAATATTCAATTGGGTAATATCAGAAACCAAATAATAATGAGACGTACCACGTAGAACAAAAAAATCTAATAATTTGGGACTTCCCGTAGAAAATGGGTAACTATTTGAGGTACATTAGTCGCGAAAAGCTAAAATACTCCTAAAATAGATTAGTTAAATATTCAAAATATTCAAATATTGTAACTAAGGGGACATTATGAATTTAAATAACTTATTGTGCATTAGCTCGTAATGTAGTTTGATAAAACTAACGTTTTGCCATTAACAGTAAAGCGACTTTTACAGCTAGTTTTTTATTCTGCGTGGTCAGTCTTATTATTATTTTACGAATATACACATCGCAATAATTTATAATATAACCACAGATAAGAATAGACAGATGTGGATCTTGTATGGGCCATATTTACATTACTAAAAATTCCAATCTAATCCTTTTAGAGCAGGACGTATATATTATAAAATAGAATTTTGTTTGAAGTTGGTTTATGTTTGCTTTGATATAATCAAAATAGCCATGCCATGTTTGCTTTGATATAATCAAAATAGCCATACGTAAAAAAAAATAAAAAGGGACAGAAATGTACGTCCTGCTCTAAAAGGATTGGATTGGAATTTGGTATTGATGTAAATATAGCCCATACAAGATACACATCTGTCTATTCTTATCTGTGATATAACGCTAAACGAAAACTCTTTTTGTTAATTCGAATATTATTATGTTTTTTCTCAAAATTTAATCAAACACAAATAGCACCACCAGAAAGTAACATTACCGATCAGCTCGAGGCTATATTACTCGATAATTGCTCATGGGCTGAGATGGAGCATCTTTGGAAAGCCACCCTAAATTACCGTTTGCATGAAATATAAAATGCCAATTCGACGAACGAAATTTTGACCAAATGGAAGCAATATAAAAAACCAATGGGCTACAAATTGGTAATAAACTAATAATACATTTTATTAGTTATAAGAAAGTATTATGTATGCATTTTACAATAATTTTTATTTTTGTTTACTTTTCCCTTTCCAGATAAACATTGATTTTAATCAAATGTATCCCTCTGCCTCCAGCTTAATTTTATGCCAATATACCTCGACAAAATAAAAGATCATAGCAGTAAAACTTTATTAAACGACCTTCAAAAGGGACAATACGTTACAGAAAGTAGGTTGATTGACTTTATTTTTTAAGCTAAAACAAAACTTAATAACTTTCTCTTTTGTTTATAGGTGGTCGTAGCTGTACATTATTTTTTTATTGCACAGCTTGCTAGTACCAACTACAACCACCATTGAAGGTACTAACAACAAAAAATTGAGAACTAAATTCTCCATTAGCGACTCGCAGAGAAGCTTTCTCATTGTTGGGAATACCCTAGGAGAATGCGAAGAAGAAATCATACGGCGAAATAAAAACAAGGTTCCAATTCAACCGCTTATTTTAGTCATTGGCACCACGCTTGAGCCAAAAGAGTTTTTAGTATTTTTTGACGGGATCAAATATGTTTTGAACTCTTTTGTCGAAGCAGTTGATATTTGTTTTAAAATATTTAATGTTCTCAATTTACAATATCCTATAGAGTCTCAATTAGTATGGACATTTATTCAAAAATATTTTTATTTAATTAATAGTACTTATGACAAACATAATGTAAATGTAAATTGTTTAATTTCGGCACTTAAATAGTGAACTATATACCTACTTAAATTTGGATTTTGTTGAGGTTTTTAATGAATTTATACCTAAGTATAAAATGTACACTAAATTTGAAATAAACACATGAAATAAAACATAAACCTGTTGTTATTTTTTAGCCAGTATATATGTAGTATAGCCAGTATATATATATATATATATATATATATATATATATATATATATATATATATATATATATATACATATGTATATGTATATATGTATATATATATATACATTCGATTATTTATTCAAATCAACAAAATAACTTTTTTAATTTTTATTTGATTTGATGAATTAACAAGTAAATCAATGCTTTTGAATTGATAAAATTTAGTCAATTCGAAAATTTGGTTTTGCCAAAGATTGCTTCAAATTGAAGAAATTTATTTGATTTGATAAGTTTATTAGTAAATTATCAATTTGAATAAACCGTAATCATAATGACCACCTACTTTCATTGACGCTATTTTAAAGGCTTTTTATTCGATTTAAATATAAATTTCTTCAAATTTACTTCTTTATTTTTTTGAGTGTAATTTCATTTCAAGATTTTTCTTTATACAGGGTGTTTTTTAAAAAATGCCAGGCTTTTATCTCGAGAACAGTGGAGGATAGGCGAAAATTTCATTTAATGAAATTTGTTAAGGGTTGAGGGGACATCAGATGATGACCTTTAATTCGACCTTGACTACGATCTTCAAGGTCATTTGATGGTCAAATTGATTGTTTTAAATGAAAAGCCCTATTTTTGGACCTGTGATTCGGAAAGGGCGCAAAATTTTACGTTCAGATAGGAAGTTTGTTCTCTTCTTTTGAATGATTTTCAGATGTTAGTACAAGAACAAACTACTAAATAATATGAAATAATCAGCAAATAATGAATTTTAATGGGAAATGACTTAATTTAAATTTGTTGGCACCATGACCAAAAGTACCAAGTTAGTATTGTGTTATTATATTCCCCATTAACATTCATTATTTGCAGATCATTTCAAATTATTTAATAATTTGTCCTTGAACTAACACCGGAAAGTCATTCAAAGGAAGAACCTAAAATGCCTATCTGAACGTAAAATTTTGCGTTTTTTGAATCTGGGACAAAAATAGGGATTTATATTTAAAAAATTCAATTTGACTTTCAAATAACCTTGAAGGTCGTAGTCAAGGTTGAATTGAAGGTTGCCATCCGATTTACCCCTCGACTCTTAACAAATTTCATTATAAGTAAGTTTCTCCTAACCAGCACCGTACGCCTGGCATTTTTAAAAAACTTACTCTGTATAAAAAAAAATATTCAAATGAAATTATGCAGGCTCGAAATTCATCGTAGCCATATCGTGTTGTAGACTTTTTAGCTTAAAACTAAATGAATTTTCAGAAAAATAGAGTCTCCAGACCACTTACAAATTTAATCCGCCCTAATATATATATTTTTTAAGACATTTTGTTAGATGGCAGAACAGTCATAAACTTTTGTTTGGGTAATATTTTAAAGAACTGTTACTTTTAAAATCAATTATAACAAGGACGAACGATATATTCAGGTACCAGCATTGAAAGGTGTTTACCCTTTAATAAAATGTCATCAAGAGTACACACTTGTGGAATTTTTTGATGTAATATTTTCTCAGATTAAAATAACGAGATGGTCAGAGTTTATAGAATCTTTTCAAATGGAAATTAAAAATTTCAAAGCAACAAAAGAGAATGAAGCTAAAATAAAAAATATTAGAGATAATTATATTGATGTGAAGACAAAGATCAATCCATTTCCATTTTACATGTGTTTTTATTGTAATACTAGCTGAGTTACCCGGCGTTGCACGGGAGGTATATAATTCAAATACCTTGATTGTTATGTAAGAATTCTCTCTTTACATCGCTGTATTTGAAAGCATGAGTTGTATTTTCGAATATTTTGTAGAAAATGTCTGGATAACTCAGTAGTTCCGGAGACGTAAGCTAGAAGAGGTTCAGGTGGATCATCCAGAGAAGGCAAATTCACTTTTCCATTTGAACAACACATTCATAATCTTCCATATCGTAACCGATCGACTTCCCGCCGGGCCTCACGATGTTCAATGGTTTCAGTAGCTTTTGAAGAAGACATCCTGCTTCGTACATTTTCAAGTCGTGTTTCACACTGTTCAGTTGTTTCATCAGCTCTTGAAGAAGACATCCTGCTTCGAACGTTTGTAAGTCGTGTTTCGCGCTGTTCAGTTGTTTCATCAGCTCTTGAAGAAGACATCCTGCTTCGAACGTTTGCAAGTCGTGTTTCGCGCTGTCCGCTTGATTCAGCCACCCTTGCGGCTCTAATCTTCTTCGACTTTGCAGTTACCTGCCCAATTGATCTTTTTTTCGGTGGCATTTTTAAGCAAAAATGAAACGTCTAGCTAATTAATCAGGAATGACGGGCATTCAAAACAGAAATTAGTATTAATTTATCAAAACGATTTTAATGTTCCCTTCGTTACGTTTCACCGCGAACTGTGTTTGAAAATGTCTTTACGGAATTTTTTTTAAGCAAAATCAAATGTTATCTACAATCAAAAAGTAATCATAGATTAACACGTTTATAAACTGAAAACTTAAATCTAATAAGAATGTATATTCACTTGAAATAATATTTAATACCTGGAAAATAATCACCAACAATTATTTTATTGCAATATAGCGAACTAATCGAGAACAACGGCATCTGAAATACAAATTAATATTAATTTATTCAAAACGATTAAAACTACGTCCACTTCGATACGTTTTACCGCGAACTGTGGTGAAAAATGACATTTCGAAAAACAAAAGAAGGTTTTTCAAACTAAGGCAATTTTACACGTACAATAATTTGAATCTAAGGATGTTTCTTGTAGAAGATGCTATTTTCAAATATAAAACGCTTTCAAAGTAAATCAGTTTATACGTACAATATTTTATAGTACCTTTCCTAGAATTGAATTTATGATTAAAATATTTAAGTAATAAACTAAATAAAGTAATAAACTATTGGCGTTTAGTATGAAACTACTATTTGCATTAAAAGCCGCCGGTTGCAATAGTGGATTAAAATAGAATGTTAATTATTTCTGAAGTTATGTGGAAATTAGAACTCGCTGGCTATGGTAGGTACATTTCAAAACAGGATATGATAAATAGGATATCACTAAACAGTACTTGTCAAACCAGTAAAAATGGATTATTAGTATATATTTAATATAAGTGTTCAGAGATTTGTCTTCATTTAAAGTGATGAAAGATTGTCTTAAATTTAAATTAATAAAATTAATTTGAATAATTAAATCAATTATAGTAGAGGTATGATTTGTGTATAACAATCGCACGCTTGATATCCTTTTTGGTGTATAAATTTGCGGCTAAGGCGCTATTTCGGAACATTTAAATAATTGTATCTATACATGTAAAAATGAATTCTTGATCCAGGGCAGACTTCCGGATTGGAGTATATCACTAATTTCATATAACCCCTTTCCTAAAGTCATTCCTGTCAAAAAATCTTTAAAAAATTGAAATTTCAGAAAAAATGTGTACCACAGCCCCTAGACCCCGGGGTCCAGCCCCTTCAAAAGTATCGTGGGCTTGGTCCTGAACATGCAACCTATACATGGAAAAAATTTCATGGCGATCGGTAAAGTAGCTAAGGCGTTATTTCAGAACAATCAAATAATTGTATCTTTACATGTAAAAATGATTTTTTGATCCAGGGGCGGACTCCCCGAATTCGAACATGTCTCTTATTTCATATAACCCCTTTCCAAAAACTCATTCTCGTAAAAAAATTAAAATTTTTGAAAAAATTTGTACCATGGCCCCTAGACCCCGGAGTCCAGCCCCTTCCAAAATATCGTAAGGTTGGTTCTGGATATGCAACTTGTACATGGTAAAAATTTCATGGCGATCGGTTGAGCGGCTGAGACGCCCATTCGGAACAAACAAACAGGAATTCATTTTTATATATATAGATAGATATAGATAGATAATCAAACCGAGAACTATCGGTGATGCATCTGTATCATGTTTGTATATGCATCCCCTAGGAACAGACGTTGATAGAAGCATATCTCGATCATATCAAATAGATAATGTTCAATATTGCCCCATTGAAAAGTATAATATATCACAGATCAGTATTTTAATAACTGATGAAACTGGTGAACAAATTAATTTTAAAGATGGACTTTTTATGACCTACCTAGTACTTCACTTTCGCAAAGGTATATAAAGAGGTATCTTACGGATTACATTAATTACAAATGGATAACCATTACGCAAAGTACTATGCTAACCAATCCGGCGGTGGTGGCTATAACAATGAAGATTTTGGTCCACTCATATGGGAAGAGGATTAGGAGGATTTTTCGGCGGAATATTCCGCTACTTAAAACCAATATTAACATAGTACAGCTTCAAAATCGCAATAGATAATAAATGGTACTCGCTCTTTGTTTTGGATGTTTTCAAACTTTAGTATACAATTTTCTTCATTAGGAAGAATACATTTAATTTTATTACAACCATATTGCAAATGATTATTTAAACCTTCCTCATTTCTAAAAAAAAGTTAAACATCCATCACAAACCCATTTTTTATTTGCTCTTTTGGATAACTGGCGCACTAAAATTTTTGATCAAACAATAGTAAATACTCATTTACATCATCTTCTAAAAATAGCAAATTAACATGTTCCTGTTTTTTAGATTTTGTATAATGTAATGGCCCCACAATTTCATTACCATCTAAACCATATACATTTACACTAATATTTTTTAATTGTTCAAACTTTGAAATATCTTTTAGGTGCATAGGCAAATTAATATCATCTAAAGTCAATTCCGAAGAATAGTGTGGATATGATGTATGTCTACAAGGTTTTTTTACGTTAGGATATTTAGATGCCATAATTGACCAGGCAACCATGCCTGATCAGAATTTGGAATATTAATTATAGCTCTTTTTCTTTTAATAGTTTCAGGTAGATCAATATATGAAGAACCTCGCAATGGGTATATTTGTTGATATTAAGTTCAAGAAACATGATCTTTTCGAGAGCCCAGCCAGATTCTTTTTCTTGAAAATCTTCACTTTTAATGATTAAATTACTAACAATTTCGGAAAATATTGCATTAAAATCGCTAGATTCAGTTATTATAATTCGTAGTATTAAACGATGTTAATTTACTAACGTTGGAATCATCTTCTAAATTAAATTTTGTATGAAGTGCAAACAATTCAAAGTTTATTTTCGCAGCTTTAAAAATTTCTAATTGAAGCTTAATTAAATTTATTATTTTAAATTCAACTGAATCCATAAAATCACGCAAGCTAATATGCTCGTTAGGTAAATCAGAAATCCTATAACTAATTATTCGCGACTTGAATGCACTTTCTATAATTTTAATATTTTCATCAGCATCCGTAAATTTTTTTAAACTATGATTCTTACGAACTATTGATTTATAATGATTAGATATACATTTTTTAAGAACACTTACATTACATGTATTACATAAAATATTGTCATCTTCAGCTTCATGATTTGCGGTTGTAACTGCTACTGCTGCTGCTGCTGCTGCTGCTGCTGCTGATAATGATGATGATGATGATTGAGGTATGTTAGGATAAACAGCCTCTTCAACAACATTTTCACTCCCATTGGAATTCCTCCTCCTCCTCTTAGCCACTTCATTATTTTTCCTAAAGGGGTTTAATGAAATATGTTGTGTACTAGTAGATAGATGATGATGATATCTGTTATGGTGATAATTCAGTTTACGTTTATTACTAAACGAGTTGCTGCAAATTTCACATGAAAGTTGTTCAGAGGAATGATGTTCTTTTAGATGTCGCTGTAAATGATCTTTAGATGAAAAGATCTTTCCGCATTCTCCACATTTATTCATTTTTAATTTGCTGTAAAATAGAAAACTTACGATATAATAAAAAATAATATTTAGGTGATTTATAAAATTTTAGCGATTATTATTTAAATTTCAACTTACCTTTTTTTTTATTTTTTATTCACGGTACACTAATTCACGTTTTTTTTTTTATTCACGGTTTTTTTTATTCACGGGTCACAATATATTCACTTTAGAGTTTACAGTATATATTCGCTAATGAGCTTACAGTATTAATAATAAAAATATAATTCGTTAGTTTTGTTTTATATAGTTCAGCATTTCCTGTCTAAACAGTACACCTTACGAATTAATTCATCGTACGATCTAAAAAAAATTGCATAGTGGATGGTTTCAGGCCACCTAAAATTGTTACATATCGTCGCCTCAGTACTATCTTGTCGTACCGTGACACTTACGATAAGATAATACTGAGGCGACGATATATATATATATATATATGTAGTTGTGAGCTTTAAGTTTTAAGTTTATAAATGCGCTGCCATCTAACGAGAAATTTTAAAAGCAATGTGTGCCATCTAACGAGTAGTTAAGTAATAATAAAAAGTTCGAAGCTTAAAGTTTATGACTGTGCTGCCATCTAACAAAATGTCTTAAAAAATATATATATATATATATCGTCGCCTCAGTATTATCTTATCGTAAGTGCCACGATATGACAAGATAATAGTGAGGCGACGATATGTAATTTTCGGGTGGCCTGAAACCATCCACCCAATTTCGGGTGGCCTGAAACCATCCTTTTTCCACTACTAGCGATTTACAATGTTTGAGATCATTGTAGCGAGAGAACCTCTCATGCCTCATCTGATCGGAGCAATTCTAGTGCTAATTTGTGCGTAAAGAAACTGTGACAGATAATTTATTGTAAATTAAAATAATTAATTTTCACATACATTTTAATTAAAATTTAGATCTACAAAGTGACGATTTATAATGCTAGAGAGCACTATAAAGGGGGAATGCCTGATCTGATAAGTCATATGTCAGTGTGGACTCTGATATACATTTATTTGACCTAGACTGCGTGTCCACCACACTAGCCTCGGCGACTTTGGGAAGCACTTGTCTGGAACTCACATTCATCAGGCACATCTCCGCTGAGACCCTGCGCTTCATATCGTACTTATCATACCATCGCCCAGTACTTAATCGCTTGCAAACAATCAGTTTACTCTCATTCCATGATGCTAATAATAGAGAAATGTATTTTAACAAACCATACATCGTGCCATTTCTCGCACCTCTTATAAACGTTATCACGGAAAACACCTACGGAAGACACAGCCTACCCCGAATTTTTTTTAAATAGTATTTTCAAGCCATTTCAGTCGATCTGTGACCATTTAATAAAGTTTCGATCAAAAAAGCACTTTTTCATTAGCCCTGCTTCTATTACTGGCCCCTTCGCCCCTATACTGCTAAAGATATTCACCTTAACTACATTTTTGGTCAAATTGAGTTATTGATATTAATCGATAGCTCATAATCCTCTGTTGAAAGAGCAGCATCCATGACCCACCTTTCATGTCAGTACAATATAGGCTGGCATGAAGCAATGCTATGTGCAGGTGGTTTAAACTAAAACGGGTCTGTATGCCCTCGATTTGAGGGACGAAAGATTTGGGAGTGCCTTGAGCCTGAACAAAAGAGTGCATAGATGAACAAAATGTAAAAAACTAAAAAAAGGTAGCTCATAACAAACTTCATCATAAAAATTAGTTAAACTAAAATCTGAAACTAAGGACGCAAATAATTGTTCTGGAATAAAAATGACATTAGCTGAATAATTTTCATTTCCATATTTTAGAAATGTTCATTGATCATCCGAATACCGAAATCATTTCGGCATAATAAATTTGACAGCTTAATAAACTAAAATTCAAATTATTTCTTAACCGTTCACCTAATAATCTTTTAATTAAATATTTTAATTACAATAATTACTTAATCTAAAAAAATGGATGAAAGGGAATTTGATCCAAATGTGTTGGTGTTTATTTTAATGTTATCGTATTTATGCTTTATGAGGAGATCGCGGAACATCCTACCAATATTAATGGAACTATTAAATTCACAGGTAAATTAAAATTGTTACAATATGTATTTGTTTTGAAATTTTTAAAAGTTTTGAATTGTAGCGACCAATAATTTATACTACGGTATCAAATAACTGTTTGGTAAACTCTATCCTGTTGTATGACGACGCTATGACAAGGATGCATTTGAGAATTTCTTCAAAAACATTTATTGGAATCGCTAAATTCTTGCCAAACAAGAATCATGGCTGGGGACCCAAAATGGAGCTGTTACTCTTCTTATTATGGCTTGTATGCGTCATTAGTTACCGCATGATTGGCGCAGCAATAGATATACCAAGATCCACTATTTGTAACATAATTCATAAACAATTGGATTTTATTGTAGGTCATATAATGTCGCGAGTGATCAAATTGTATACAGCGCATTAACTTGATAGTATTGGTCGTAAGTACAACCAAAGGGCTAGAACCACGATTTTTCGAAAGCTGCTGAATGAACACGTTAAAATTGCCACATCAATTCTCGTGAATAAAAATTTACGAAGAATTAAAGCGGAAATTCTATCGTACGATTCGTAATTCATGCATATTACCCATTGAAAAACAAAGAGTTGTTACGATAAGGTATGCATATGTATTTCGACTATGCCACAGCTCTGTAACCGATTTGAGGGACCATGGATATAGGACCCGAAATAAACTTCCATCTCCCTAAGCAGCCAAGTTGCCTAAGCTACTCCTCGAAGGAGCTGAAAGTTCGGAACGAGTCCGCACTAGATCATCGTGATACCCCTATCTGATCACCCCTCTTCGTGCCACATGTTACCGTGGATGGTACCCTGGAAGGGGTGATAGACGAACCCGACACAGAGCTGCGCCTCCTGACAACAGAATATTTCGGCCGACATCACTGCGGCTTTGTAACCTGCTAACATAGTCGTTGAGGGGGTAGTGATGTGTGTTGCCAGTAGAAACCATCATTAAGCCGATATATTAAGATTATTCCTCCTACTTCACCATTACTTCACGACACTCACCTTACTGTACACTTGTTTACAAACATACACACAGACACCTCCAAGGCGCCATCTAATCACTCCCTGAAATAAACAGATTAATCACACATATTGGTTTTGCATCACGTTATAAAAAAAGTAATTATGGACTATAATGTACAATAGGTTAAATTTGTTTAGGAACAGCGCTTTGCAGGCGAAGAAACTTTGCCAGTTAGAAATCGGATGACATCAACCAATCTACAGAAGCCTGTGTGGTACACGAAGCTGAGAACTTGAGTATCCGCAGGGAAAGAGCTCTGCTCACCGAAGATCACTACAAAGAAAAGATCAAAACAACCGGTTTCGTTTACTTACGCCTCTTACGCTGTTCGCCAAATTACTTTGGTTGCAGTCAACAAGCAGTCGCGGAAAATCTCCTCGGCTCCGTCTGTGACCGTCCTGACCTCCGGTGGCTAGTGATACAGTTGATACTCGGGGATACTCTGGTACAATCTGCTCCTTTTATGCTCACGATGGCTTATTCACTTTGATTTTGTGGCTTATTTTACGATTTAAATAATCCAATGATAACACCATAAACCACACCAAATACAATAATAAAAAAAATGGCTTCACCTCGTGGTGATTAACTCCGTCACCATCACGTAACAAAACGTGTACGCAACCAAACAACCAAAAAAATAAATAAAAAAAAACAGCACAATCTAGTGGTCGTTAGTTTGTATGTTTTGGTTAATGTTGTTGTTGTACGTGTGTTGTGCCAAGTAGGAAGGTTAGGTTAGGTTTGGGTGGCGGTCCACCAGGACCAGGCATAGACACAAAAAGGTCCGTAGCCATACCACAAATTAAAAATTTTTCCTCCAACTCATTGAAACCAATTTGAGCTTGCTATGAAGCGCTGGATACTCCTGACTACCCGCTGAGTTCCGCCAGATCGTTGAAAAGGGGTGCCCCTAGAAAATTCAGTCTGTTTCGCGCCAGACGAGGACGATGAAATACTGTCTCTTCCTCCTCTTCGTCCTCGCAACTACGACAGTAGCCATGTGAGAAGAAACCAAATTTACTCGCATGTCTGCCTATGAGACAGTACCCCGTAATCACTCCAACAACCACACTGATCTGACTCCGCTGAAGTGAGATCAGCTGTTTGGATATCGCCAAGTACAACTTTGGTCAGATCTGCCGAGTTATTACGCATGAGGTACTATTTGACCATCTGTCATTCGTCAACTTACTGGCTTCCTCCTGAAGCAGCAGTTTACATACCGCAAGAGGCATTTTAATTTCCTTTTTGCTGTTTGAAATGTGGTCCGTTGTACCACGTCGAGCCAGTTCATCGGCTTTAATGTTCCCCGTCCTAACGGAATGTCCTGGCACCCATATGATATGGATGTTGAACTGATCTGTCATCTCGTTAAGAGGGTTAACGGATAATGAGTGATTCATTGATCCAACATTAACCAGCCGTGATTTTTTCATCACCCGCCGGGAATCGAACCCGTGACCTCCGGAGCTTAAAGCAAGCATGCTAACCACTGTGCCACCGGGGAGGCAAGAAGTAATGTTACCCGTTGAAAATAATTGGTTCCATGCCTGATGCTGGGATGTTTCTCTAGGACGGAAGTTTGATGTTTGTAGATTTATAATTCATCTGTTAATGTTTAAATTTTGTTTCATTATTTTGTATTTTTCTAAATCCGGGCAATCTTTCGAGTTCGCAAAGTGTGTTTCACCGCAATTTGCATATTTTAAATCAGAAGTTGTACACTTATCATTATCATCTAGGTGTTTACCACTACATTTCACACATTTATACTTTTTATGACAATAACAAGTTACATGCCCGTACATTTGACATCTGCGGCATTGGGTCGGTTTATTGGCATAATTTCTGATCGGTTAAAAAGAAATTACAACATTATTTAAGTGCTTGATGCTATCAATTTTTTAAGAAGTTAAATCGGTGGTAAATTGGCAAATCGGTTTTTTTTTTGCTACGTACACTATTATTTTTACTTTCATTGTGAGATCTAATCACTTTTTTAACTCAATTTAATTTTAGATTACACTAAAAGAATTTTATTTTTTTTCTCGTACGACTCAATAAACTTGAATGCCTCCATAAATAAGTATTCATTTCGAAAGATACAAAATAGTAAAGAAGGGAAACGGGGCAATCATAAACCTGACGGGTTTCAATCCCTTCGAAGAGGGACGCCTGGCATTCCCGGGTGAGAAATCATCATGAATGGCAGCGGAATCTGGTGCAAATATTTCGGTGTAATTATGACATTACTATTCACTTACAAGTCCGCATAACAAACGTAATAACGTCCGTCATTAGCCAATCTGCTGAAAGTAGCAATTTATCTGAAATACCGCGTATCATATTGAATAAATGAACTATCATAAGAATCAATATTGTTTCTACAATTTAAATTTTTTTCATCTAATCCATCCCCCATGGATTCAATTTTTATATCTATGATAATAATATGTAAGTAGTTTGTACCTACACAAAGTGTTCACCTTGCCAATTCGTGTCATTCAACTTTCTTCCAATTACATTAGCCTGTTTACATAGTATGTATGAATGTATGTACATATATCCTATTTCATGATAAGACAAACAGCAAGAATAGTTGAAGCATGAAAAAAAAGAGAAAACCTTCATGACTTTTTACCTAATTTTATCTTTATTCACAATTGAATGTAACATCTATTAGAAAACCGAAAACAATTTCAAAACCAATCCACTTTATGAATAAATCAACAGACAATTTCTTCGAAGACAATATAATAAACATTAAGCGTTTGAAATAGAGAAACAATTTTCTTTTGTTTCGATTATTTTATTTTAATTTAAGAGAAATAATAATACACACTCATACAAAACAGAAAATCGAAAGGCAAAAACCAACCGATCCAATAAGTGATAAAATCAAATGAAAAATCTCTGACCTTTTTTTTTGGCTCCTGCTGCGCGGTACCAAACTTCTTTTAGATTTCCATTTTCTTTTATGATTTTTCAATTTTAAATAAAATTTACTTCTTATTGGTTTTGTTTTATTTCATTTTATACATTTTTTTTATTAATAATTTATTTACTTAGTTTCACCATCTCAAATAATGATATCCCATATTCCAAACTGGTATACGAAATGAAAAGGTAAACCTGACGCTCAATGAGTGAATTAAAAATTCATTTGATTTCTGTTTTGCTTTACATTTTGGAATACTAAGCTGAATTTTTTTTTTGTACATGCAAAAAGCATAGGATTCATTATAATATTGAATACATTTTGTACTTTTCCCATTATAACGAATTTGTATTGGGTAAGTATTTAATCGCGAAAAAATGTTGTTCCAGATTTTCTTCTCAATGAATTAGGTAAAAGGGACTCCAAAACATCGATTAGAAAAATGTCGTGCTCGTCCTTCTCATCAAATTTCAAAGAAATATTTGTCTACAATTAATAATTCAACACTTTCCAAATTCCAACAATTGTTTCTTAGGAGTCTTTAAAATAAATTCAAATGTGTGTAATACATTATAAAATGGAATTTAAATTTTTTAATTTACCTAAAATACTATGCTGGTACACTTCTCTTTTTATTAAAGGGCAATGGGCATATATAAATAATATATAATGTCACATATTTGGGCGTAGGAGGTTGAGAAGAGAGGCAATAGGAGATATACCATAAAAATGTAATACCATGGGACAAAAACGTACTCCACCATAGATATTTGACGTTAATTATTATTTTGTATTGTTTGTGTTTAATTTGTTTGTATTTTTAAAACGGTTAACAGCGATTCTCCGTCTAGGCCAAAGCAAATAAGAAAGTTAACGTCAGCCAATTCTCACGTTGCTTACGTAATATTGTGATCTGAACAAACGGCACAAATTACGAATTATATTGTTATGACATACATGAACAATTTTTATATTGGATAAGAGGTCTCCAAATTTAAGAAATTTCGTGCCACCTGTTTAAGGATTGCCCCTGCTCAAAATAACGAAAAAAAATTAAAATGTAAATGAGTTGTTTGGTATTATAAAACGGATGCTTTGTGGGAAAAGTGTCGTTCGAGGAGTCGGATAGACCTAATTTAACTTTTTTTTTTAAATTGGATGAACATGCAAATTTCCGAATTTTCATCGAAATACTGGAAGTTATGATGAGGGGTGTAATACTTAAATTTATAAAATTTATGTTTTCGATTTATACGCTTATGACCAGTTCTGCCTAAAAATTGCTTTAAATACTAGCTCTTGTTAAATTGAAATCAAATTTTTCTCTTTAATATTACTGTGAATATAATTTAATTTTTTCCCGGGAAAATTAGCTGAGATTTTTGATTGAAATTTCGGCTATGGTAGTACATCAGTTCACACTTTTTACGTTTTTAGAATTTAAACTTTAAATCCTATGCCTACAGCATTGAATTCCTAATTGCATTAAATGAATATTATTGCCCTCAGTGATGTCCCAGAGTTGGGATATATGTCCTATTTTAAAGCTACGGAATTAAGAGTATTTTTATTATATAGTGGTCCATTTGTTTTAAAAAGTGTGTTGCTAACTGACAAATATAATTTTTTTCTATTGCTCCACATTGAAAATTGAAATACTAATTTTATGTCACCCAAAATTATATAAGACTAAATTGAACCTTGCAAACGATATGTTAAAACATTTTATTGAAGGAGTGAAAATTCTGTTTGGAGGTTACCACTTAATTTATAACATGCATCGTTTGTCACATTTAGCAGAAGATATCAAAGAATTTAGCAATTTGGACGATTTTTTAGCTTTTGAGTTTGAATCGTATATGTACAAGATATAATATTTACTGAAAAAACCTAAACAACCATTAGCACAATTGTGTAATAGAATTTGTGAAACAACGAACGCTAATTCGAATCAAAGTAAATTATGCGTACGCTATCCAATTTTAAAAAAGAAAGTGGATACAAATGGTAAAATATGTTATTATAAAATTATACTTGAATACGCCGAAATTGACGACAGTGAGGAAACCCGGTGGTTCTTAACAAAAGATAAACAGATCATTAAGTTTGAATATGCAGAAATAATTGCAAACTAGATATTTAACAAACCTCTCTGATAAGTAGTGACGAAATTATTGAGAAGCTTAATATTAACTGTATTCATAAGATTACTATCAAAAGCAATCACAATGGTGTTTACGTTTTTTTCCGCTACCTCACTTCATTAATTAGAATTTTAAAATAATTTGGTTTTGAACGATTTTTTTTTAAATTTACGTTCAATTTATATATTTCAATTTTATTTCTACGAGTTACATTAATACAATTATGTATTCAGTCATAAAAACACTGAGCAACGAGGGCAAGTAGGAGAATACAGATGAATACAGAATGGGGTAGTTGCTTAGCCCAAAAATTATAAGCAGACAATTAAAAAACACTTGGACCCAAACCCAGATTGAGACAATTTTAAAAGAACGGATAAATGACTGGCACGAGGCAAAGCATATCGTTCAACACCTTTAAATCGATTTGGCCGTCCTTTCATCCTGATATTTCAAAATGTGAGGTGAATTTAATGGATTTTCAACGCAATCCTATTCCAATTCTAGATTATCGATGTAGACGTATCGTACAATGGCCAAACCATCCAGAATCTGCCGATTGTCATTGTGGGAGGCACGCGATCCAACGTTTAGGGTTGTAACTGGTTTTCGATGCCAACCAACCAGTAGAAGACGTTGTGAAAAACTTCCAGCATCTATTCAGTAATAAGCTGGGCTGTTATACTGGTCCACCAGTGTCTTTACAAATCGATACCACCATTTAGCCAATTCTAAGTGGAAGCTTTTTATTAATCGAGCTTTTAATTATTAATCGAGTAAAGTATTTTGGAATCGGTAGAATACTCAGACTGAACCACACCCATCGTTCCAGTACCGAGAAGCGATGGCATCATACGAATTTCGGTAGAAAATAAATCAACGCTGAACAAGGCGTTGAAAACACACTGTTTCCAGATATCAGCAATTAGCACACTATTGTCGCAAATCGACGGAGGAATAATTTTTGCTAAATTGGATTTAGCACAGGCGTATCAACAATTAACTGTTGATCCGCAATCATCTATGCTCCAGACGATAGTGACCCACAAGGGAGCTTTCCTATAGTATCGCACTCTGTCACCGTATGACCGACGGAGCTGAGAAAACGATATCGTTTTATTCGAAAACACTGTTAAAAGCTCAGCAAAACTACGCACAGGAGTTAAAGGAGTTAAACAATTTCACGAACATCCAAATCTCGTACATCCGAGGATGCTTATTGTGGGGAAATCGTACAATTATTCCACCTGTGGCACTATTCTGGTTTTCCCGGGGAATTGGGAATTGCGAAATAATTTATTGTGACTTGTTTTAGTGTATTTTGGTATCATTTTTTCCAAAGCATACTGTGGCGATTGGTATTTTGTTCAAATTTTGGGAAAAAATAATTCCATTTTCACACTACTGCCTACTGTGTAATTCCCAACAAAATTTTTAGGGAAAAATAAACAACAAAATTGCTTTGAAATGGAATTATTTTTTCCCAAAATTTGAACAAAATACCAATCGCCACAGTATGCTTTGGAAAAAATGATACCAAAATACACCAAAACAAGTCACAATAAATTATTTCGCAATTCCCAATTCCCCGGGAAAACCAGAATAATGCCACTGATGGCCAAGCGACAATTCTCAACGCACTACACTCCGGACATCCTGGAATTGCTCGCATGAGAATTTTGGCCCGAAGCTATATGTTTGGTGGTCAAGCATTAACGTTGATTGCGAACAAAAGGTCAGGGCATGTAAAACTTGCCAGGAGAACCAACCGGAGAATGAACAGGCATCTGTTAATTATTAGGAAACCACACAACGACTGTGGTCCCGTTTTCACATCGATCATGCCGGGCCGTTTCGAGGAAAGGTTTTTTTCATCATCGTGAACTCTTTCTCGAAATAGATGTGTTTATCGTTAATTCTACCTCATCACGTTGTAGCATCCAGCACCTTTGATCACTTTTGGCCAATTTTGGGTTGCCAGGCGACATTGTATCGGAACGGCAGTCTCATCCGAAGAGTGCCGTGATTTTTGTGACTCATATCTGGTCTGCCACATTCGGGTAGCCCCATTCCACCCATCATCGAACGGAGAAGCGGAAAGAATGGTGAAATCGCTTAGAAATCCCTGAAAAAATTACCAATCGATGCCGATGTCCAATTGAAGCTGTCTCAGTTCTTGATCAGCCAACACATCACACCATCGCCTATCACGGGACGAGCTTCGCCTGAGCTACTATATAATCGGAATCCTTATTCTATACAGTAGCACATAAACAAGCATCATCAAAAAACGACAGACCACCGAGATTATTTAAAGAGGTTGACCGGGTCTGGTGTATGAATTATGCAACAGGGCCGAATTGGATTGCCACCATTGGATTGGACCATTTTCATGCAGAGTTCGGCTCGAGTCTGGTCAAATTGTGAGGCGCCACGTCGATCAGCTGAGAGCTCGTGCCTCGATGAACTAAGTGTCAATTCATCGTCACCTGTTGCAACTCAAACAGGGACATTACTAACAATATCGCCGACATCTCGATAAACTATCAAACCATAACAGTCAGAAATCGAAACAGCCGTTTCGTCTGACGACGACTGCGAACAATTTACAGATTAGCCCTCATCGACTACTCTACAAGCACCACTAAGGAGATCGGCTGGCGATCGAAAGGCGCCGCAGTTTTTCACACCTGAGCGTTAAGGGGTATCGTGTATAGCAAGTACTAGTCGCATATACCTTCTACGTTTGAGTTATACCCGTTATTAATTCCACTTGTATGTTAAATCAAAACGAAAAAAAAGTATTGTTCGGATCTCATTGTATGCAAATTAATAATATCAATTAAATCATTTACGTGAATATTAAAGTTTGTGTATTAGTTATTTCGCTCAAGTAAAACCACAACACCTTACATAAAACAACGATGCAATTATTAATGACTTGTAATATGTAGTTATTTACGTCACAAGGGCGGTAAATGAGTTGTTACAGTACGAGTTCGACCTTTATTAACGAGTCGATGAAGGAGCCGAGTCCAGAATTTCAAACGAGTACTGTAACGATCATTTAACGTACGTGTAACGATTTATTTCATACTACATGGGACATTAATTCGATTTTTTCATTTAAAATTAAATTTTAAAGTAAAAACATGAGTTTGAAATTTAAAGAAAATCAATCCAAATGATTTTCAAATTATCAAGTTACCCTAGTTATTTGTTTTTTGTTTGGTTTTATATTTTTCTGTACTGTCTGTAATAATAGCTCGTTTTCCGGACAGCTTTTTCTGTACCGTAATGCGTCGTTTTCCGGACTGAAATCAATCACGTAAACATTGATTTCCGGTGCAGTATGAAATAAAGTAATTCACGATCTGCTTAGTCCAAATTAGGGAAAGTTAGGGTATTTATCAAAAGCAACGACTAAAATCCTATCCTCAAAAAAGGGCGGTTTATGGTAAAGAAAGTTTACTTAGAAATGATCCATAAATAAACCTTAAAATTATTTCACTAATTAACAAAAATAGATGGTTTAATGAACGGAAAGTTTACTGACGTTTATTCGATATAAGTGGGCCGTAAAATAACGTACGGTTGGTGCCTATACTAATAGTTTACAACTACATTTAAAAGGACGGTTTATGATCAAGAAGTAGACCATAAACTAAGCTACGGTCTTCGTGTAGACAAAAAGGATTGCCCAAGACATTATAATGTCCGGTTTTTTTATTGTACTTGAGGAAAGGAAAGTTTGACAAAATACAGTTTAGTCCTACGGTTCCAAATCGGTTACTTTACAATACTAAATTTTCAAATTGCTTTTCGGGATTAGTTTTAAAATTTTTTCAAGGCTTATTAAAACCTGATTTCACAGCAATCATTAATGGTTACTATAAAACCTAATATTAACTATCGTTATTTTGTGTAACATGTATTTTAGTTAATCCACTCGAATGTAATTGTAATTTGTATGTGTAATGGCGAAGTTTGATGTAAAAGTATTTTAACTACACAATAAAATGGAATTTGCTCGCAGCCTTACATACAGATATGTATATAGCATTTAATTTTTAATTAGTATAGACACTTAAATATCTGCACTAAAATAACCAGGTGAGAAACTCACTAATCTAGATAAATTTTACAATATTTCTGTAAATAATATGCAACTCACAAAAATTTTTATAAAACTTACAATTTACAAAAAAATATTTTGAACTTCATAAAGAATTACAAATCATTTTCTGAAATTAAAATATTAGTTGCATTATTCATAAAATGTTTTATAAAAAAACCAAAAGTTGTAACGACATGGTAAGATTTCGTTAACAGACATAGAATCAGAGGTCTGGTGCGGTGTGTGTAGAGCTGGTTAGAGCTCATGGTGTGACGTGGAAATTTCCAGACACATTTTCAGGAAGCGAAAGAAATAATAAGCTGGGTGCGACTGTTTGGTATGACAACTCCACTGCTCTCAATCTCCGCATCGTCTTATGGGAAGGCCCTCTTAATTATCGGCCAGTCTACCGGAATTGCCTTTCCAGTCACAACTGTCACCGATTTCAATTAAAGAGAAGGAAGGGCGCCTTCTCAACAGACCACGCAGCGATCTCGCGTGGTGTAAGCCGAGTCATATCCGCTCACTTCCATTACCGTTCCCGTAAGAAGACTCACGGATACAACAACAACAACAAACCCTTTTACATTGTTAGCGGACCACCAATCAACCATATAAAATAATATAAAAACAACATGATCGATCATCAATACGTAGAATGCAATCTTTTATTCACTGTAAGATGTCACTATATCACGAATTTCCGGAGTTACAATGTGTTATCAGAGATGTCACCAATAAATTTATTTGAACGATGTTCAGTGGCTTACAACCACAAAAACTGGTTTTGGAAAGAGATTTCCCGGGAAAAAATTGGCGGACATCGATGATATGCAAATTTTGGTTATTATTAAAAAGGCGATCATTCAAGTAGTATTGTTAAAAATTGAAGATTTAAAGTGGCAAACATTTATTGAATATTAAATAATAAATTATAAATTGTACATTAAATACATTAGTTTTCCAACGTTTTGTTTTAAATTGCTAAAATAAATTGTATAAATTATATTGCTGCCGTGAATTTCATATTGCTGCCGTGATTTATTATTTTCTGAACCGGCATCTTACAAGCTGTGCAAATTATATGAAATTTGCTCAATATACCATTCACACGACAGAATTATCAATCATTCCAACCAAATAAGGCTATCCTTCCACCTAAACCTCAAAATTTTAAACCCAAGCCTGAACCCATGGACACATCCTCAAATTCTAACAAATTCAAACAACCAACTTATGGACAACAACCACAATTTTCACCACGAAACCCCTACCATGCATATGGACCACAGAGATTCCACCCTCAGGAACTATTCAATGTTGAAGAACAAATCAATTATCCAAGCACATATTACTCAGATGAACAAAATCTATACGATTATGACTATTACACAGAATACAATGAAACTGATAATAACTACGACTTAAATACTAATGATCCTGTTCACAAGTTAACACAACAAAACTACGTCCAAACTCTGGATAATGAAATTTCTGATGAGGATTTTCACCAGAAAGCCTCACCGATCCCATCGGATACCTAAATATCAATAACCATTCAGGTTACACATTACCCTACATCGAAATTAAAACTCGAGATCACCTTCTAAAATTATTGATCGACACCGGATCAAATAAATCCTTCATAAACCCCAAATTAGTTCAAATCAAACACATAAAGAGAATAGAACCGGTTAATCAAAACATTGTTCAATACCCATACTGTTGACCAATCAATAATAATCAACGGATTTAATGAATTTAAAACGAAAGAACCAATGGAATTTATTCTCTTCAAATTCCACGAATATTTCGACGGGCTCATAGGCCTAGAACTAATGCAAAAATTGAAAATAACGATAGACCTTGGAAAATCCAAGTTAATCACACCTAACACCCAAATTCTCTTACTTTTCAAGCCAAATTATATGTCTAAACAATATAAAATACTCCCCCGTAGCAAGTTGATTGCCCAAATTCCAGTAGACAAAGAAAATGGAGAAATCTACATCAAACCTATCGTCCTACACGGAAACCTTATAATACCTGAAGGCGTATATCAAAGTCATAACTATTACGCCACTGTGGAAGTAATTAACTACAGTAACCAAGAACATACGTTTGTAAAGTAATAGAACACCCAGTAAAAACTGAGAAATTCGAAAATTATCACTTCGAAATATCTAATCAAACAACATACGACCAAATGTCCACTGATAGCGAGTCTATCACCCAGCTTATTCGAACCCAACATCTTAATATAGAGGAGAAGAAAGCCATAGAAAAACTCTGCCTAAATTTCGAAGAAATCTTTCAAAAGGAAAACAAAAAACTTACATTTACTAACGCAATCAAACACGAAATCAATACAGGAGAAGAGAAACCCGTTTTTACCAAAAGTTATCGATATCCTCACATTCATAAAGAGGAAGTTGAGAAACAAATTATGCACATGTTAGACCAAGGCATTATTCGCCCAAGCTTCTCACCCTGGAGTAGTTCTATATGGATAGTTCCTAAAAAGCTAGATGCTTCAGGTAAAACCAAATGGAGACTTGTGATAGATTATCGTAAGCTCAATGAAAAAACTGTATCAGATAGATACCCACTTCCCAACATCACTGATATCCTGGATAATCTAGGAAAGTGCATTTATTTCACCACTCTAAAGTATAGAAGACATAAATTAGAACCTATGTATCGCAAATATAAAATATCCCAAGATAATGGCATAACATTAGACACACGACACAAAGGTAAAATACACAAAGCTAAGATTAAACGTCTGTTCCAGGTTAGCAACATGCCAAGGACAATCAATCCAGTTATCATCTCTGACCAACAATAATGGCCTGATACCAATCAAAAGGGGACCCGCACGAATACAAAAATCTCATTCAAAATTACTACATATAATAGAACGTCAACCCTACGCCGATATAATCAACCAACTATGTAGATGTTCAAACAGAACAACTAGTGCGACTGACATCCACAAAAAACGTGTATACCGTAATACTAAATGACAAGAGAATCGTTATCCAACAAAATCTATAGCATCTCTTAAGGAAACCTACAACTCACTAAAACCAAAACGACTTAAACGAGGACTAATCAATGGATTACGGTCCCTACTAAAAGATTTAACTGGAAATCTCGACAACCAAGACCTTATAGATATTCAGAACGCAATTAATACCGTCTACCTCAACCAAGAATCCTTGAACAGACAAATAAACACGCAAATTCACATATACGAACAAATGATTCAAAGACTAGCTGACATACAAAACTTTACAACTACAAACATAAACAGACTACAATACGAAGTGAACCAAACCCTAAGTAATACCCACTCAATCTCATTAGTCATGTTATATGATCAACACTTTTTCAAAATTAATCATATAATCGATCAACTTCATATCCATTTAAGAGACATAACGGAAATAGTCCAAATGTCCAGACGCCAGATAATCTCTAGATATTTTCTAAACCATGACGAAATTCAATATATAATAGACATATTTCATAAAAATAATATAAAAATAGAGCACGAAAGTTCCATTTATGAATTAATCACATTAAAAGGGTACTACAATAATACTAACATTATATTTAGCATAGACATTCCATATCATGGCAGAATTGTTTAATTATTATGAATTTAAAGTAATACCAAACCAAAACAAAATAATATACCCTGTCCCAACTAACGGAATAGCCATCAGCACACAACATTTTCAGTTTATCACGAAACCATGCAACGAAATACAGAATCAATACTTTTGTGAAAAAACCCAGGTATCGCCAATAAGCAACACATATACATATACCAGCTATAATATCTCAGCTACCAGCCAAATGTTCCTTCCAACAAATTATCCGCACTATGGAGATAGACTACATACAACTTGGTAAACTCTATGTACAACCCATAGCACCAATAGAATATTCATCTGACTGCAACCAGGGAACTAAACTAATCAACGAACAAACCTTGATTTCATTCAACGACATTCACAACAAAAAACACAATTATGAAGGAAAATTACAGCATCCACATGCCATTCAACGACATCGAAATTATGAGCATAAAACCCATGATACAATTGGAAACCACTAATATAATTCCTTCATACCAAACTTTACTACTAAATTAGCAGGACCCAACTCATAAAATTTGTTGTTGTTCAATCTGATAGCTTCAGGCTTCTTATTGATCCTGTAGAGATGATTCATGTCACGACTCCATTCTGAAAATCAGGCTTAAGGCTGTATGGTACTCAAAAAAATTTTCTGTTTTGGTATCGATATTTAAATGTCCAAAAATGCATCTAAACTGTGTCTATAATAAAGAAAAATATCGTTTTGTATTTTTGTTTTATTTTGATGTAAAATAAATATAACTGTATGTCGACTTGTCTTATTTCCCTTTTTTCCAGAATAAAATTATATACTATTTCGGTTATTCATTTTCGTTGTTTCTATGGCAACTCAGTATGTTAAAATGTATAATTTATTATAAAACGATAAGATCTTGGACATTCACCATTTTTTGGGGTTAGCCATCTCGTAGAGTAAAAGGAAATCAAAAATTAGCCGAGGTCATACCCATTTTTGACAAAAAAAATTTATTTATCGATACTGAATTTTTTCGTATCGATAAATATATCGATATTCTTAGTATTTTGATTATATCTTTCTTATTTTATTATTAATCTTTATAATCGTGAATTAATCCCTCAAAAATATCTTTCTGCATAGGTCAATATAAAAGATATACATGGCTTAGTGAGAAAAACTTAAGAAAATTGAATTTTCCGAAAGCACCATTATCTAAAATTTCGTCAACTTTGAATTTTTATTACGGATAAACTATAAATAATTTTGAAATAATCCTGTATTAATCCCTCAAAAATACCTTAAGCTTTGTCAATAAAAAAAAAATTTGTGAATTGATAAATATTTGTAGCCACAAATTGATTTTTACGATACCCCTATTTTGGTAAAATGAGTACCATACAGCCTTAAGTTTAATCCCTATAAACATGATTAATTCTGGAACTGTGTTATATTCTGAAATAAATTATGTTATTAATCAGTCACAAGGATAACCCCTTTACATACTTCAACATTTACATTAATAATAATTTAATTCTGAAACTCTCGATTTGTCTTCATTCCAATAATAATGATTAAATATAGCTACTGTATGTTGTATTCTGAAAAATTGGCCCATCTATCAGAAAATCAAGGAAGCGACCCCTTCACATAATCTCTAAACTAAATTAATTAATCTATATTAATGAACAGAATAACTAAAATCGCATACAATAAATTAAATCTTACAAAAATGTTATGAGCTCATCTTTAAAAGTACTAAAAATAATATTTTAGTGTTAATATTAGTAATCTGTTTCTCTTGACTGCTTTAGATATCAGAAGTTGTTTCGGGGAAATTTGTTCTTATGCTTAAGACCTATCTAAATCTAACTATTAACTATTTAAATCTAATTTTGTAGTTTATTAGAGAAACAACTGCATTCTGAAAAAACATTTATAAATTTGTTGGGTCAGATTTCTATACGCTTCTTAACAACGTAATCATTATTCAATTAAATTTCACTTAAACCATACAACCAATAGCTCAGAGACGACCTAGATAATATAATAAATTTAATTATTATCGGCTACCTATTTTAATGACCTCATCCTCGAAATTAGTTAATGAAATCCTCCTGGTTTAGTTGTTAAAATTGCTATAGTAAAATTAGATACTTAAATTCATAATCATGGTCGTTAATACCTCTGAAAATTTAAATTCAAATTAATCCGTTATTCGTTATTTCTAAGAAAGTTCCCATCCCATATTCAACTTCGTTCAAAACGTATAGAAAAGTGGCTCAGACACGACCTAGTACAATAAATCCAATTAGTATCCTCCACCTAATCAAGATCTCCCTATACTAGTCAGCATCTTAACTGAAAAAATATAGTCGCCAACCAACCCCTAAGACTACAGAACTACCGAGGTCCTCCCCATGATGAATGTGTGATAAAACAAAATTAATTAAGTATAAAGATAACACAACTTATATTTTTCTGTAGCCGTTTCATGATTTGACTACAACTATTTCCATGCCCGTCACCACTTAAACTGTAATTCTGCAAAACCCACACTCAATATATCTGAAGACTTACTTTGGTAACTGAAATAGTAATTGTTATAACTTATAAGTATAAAAATGTAATTTATACTCAAACAAAAACCGAAAATAATTTCTTTTACTTTTAACATTTGACATTAAAAATTAAATAAAATAAAATTATATTTTCAAAATTATTACTAGAATAATTTTATACTAACAAAACTCGATTTAAAACTACATATTCCAAACGGCATGCAAATTCACGGCATTGTTGTTGGAAAAATTCCTAAAGTAAGCCTACAATATAATATCAAATAACAGAATATCAGCTACTGAAAACTTCTTTCATCACAACATTTCATTCCAGTCATTTCCTGTTTGTACTCATATACACATCCCTTAAAAAATGTAATAAAATTAATTTTATTAAAAAATTGATCCAAATAACAACCAGCTGTGCCCCGCAACCAAACCAAATCACTTTTTAAACTTTAATTGTTTCACCCTAAGCAACCCACTCCATTTCAAGGCATTGAGTAAAATTCCAAATACGGCCCTAAAACACACCTCTCTACATCCTTTATCTGTATCCATATAGTTTATTAAAATGAACAAAAATTTCAAAACTTCTGATATTGCCTTCCATGTTGATTCGAATTAAAACTGTTACAAAATAAGGATACAATCAATTTCTACAAATACACATATTTGCGAATTTCGCACGGTAACATTTAATGCAAAAATCTAATTCGGACATCCCAGCTAAGATATCATCTCGTTCAGTTTTATTGAAACTGTTTAATCTTTAACTTTTGTTAATTATTATCTTTTTTTTTGTGATGGGTGTACGGTGGACCCAGTGTCATCCGGGAGGCAGGTGGTCATACACTCCAATCAATCAATATGTGTTTTTTAAAAAGCATTAGTTCAAAGGTCAGTTATTGAAATTGATCAATTTTAGAATGTAGATAGATATATATGTATCTTTCGAAGCACAGTGGGTTTTAGTTGATCAACATATAAAAAAAAGTAAAATTAAATATGCTCGAGGACAGTTTTAGACAACACTGTTTAGCTACGAATAGATGAAAAAACATATTTTTTTTTTTTGTACAAATTTTGAGGATTACTGATGTTCCACGTAATAATACATTTTTACCTTAAGCAATCTATTCATAAAAGAACAAAAAAATATTTATTCTCATAATATAGTATTCAGTGAGTTTAGACAGGCATTGATTTAATTTTCATACGAACACACCAACATATTTCCCAAAGTCACTTAAAATGAAATAATTCAACTTTAATATAAAAAGACCCACGCGTTCATCTGAAAAATATTATTAACATTTTTGATCCCATTTTTCCCGTTATGGCTGATGAAGGTAAAATTTATTATGTATTATATGTACATATAACATACATTATGTATATACCAGGTAATCTTTTGTATATCTTTCGTTGACCTGACCCGTGGTGTTATTAGTGAAGGCTATAACTGAGTGTTTTATGAATATAAGGCAAACCGACGTTTTCTCGAGTAAGCTTAAATATACAGTAAATAGATCATATCGCAAACAGCAAATTCCCACAAACATCAATTTTCAAAATACCACAAGTATATAAAATAAAAATATTGGAAATCTATCTATCCAGATTAGTTATGGAAATTTATTTTTTTTTTTTATCTGCTGCTGCTTCTTATTTTGCAAACAACATAAATCGAATTTTTTTCCCCCCATCTACGAGTAACTGTAAAATAAAATGGATTTTTTGTTTCCGTTCACCTGTCATTCCAATGATTTATTTGAGTTTATATTTAGAAACGGAAAAACTTTTATTGATTTGAAAAACTTTGTGTTTGATGCTGAAAATCTGCATGAATTCAATTTACACAAACAGAAAATAAATTGAATATTATTACAAAACGTTATGAATACAATTATGTAAGTATGTATTCGTATATAGGTTCGTCTAGTCTAAAGAAATTAATCGACATTATAAATCAGAGTGTAAACATCTTAACACCTTTGCCAAGTAAATTTTTCAATTTATTTTCATTAATCTTATTAATTTCTCATTACATAAAAATCAATTTATTAAACAAGTTTGTAATTTTTGTATTTTTTTTTTTTTTGTATACCATTCCATTATGAAAAATAAGTTTTTCCACCGTATATACATACATGTACAAGGAAACACTGTATTTTCCATTCATATTTTTTCCGTTTCTGTGCGCTTAATCTTGATATTTTCATTTTGTCTGTATGAATGTACGAGTGTATAGATGTGTACTCGTGTATAATGAAAAACGTGTTAACAGCAAAATGAAAAGTCAGAAAATAGTTTGAGATTTTTCATATAAGATTTTGCCACGAAGTATGAGAATTGTGTAATATGCACAATTTGTAAATGAAGGAGTTAAATGATGTCAGCCATCCAAACCAAAATACGAGTAAATACATTATATAAAATTTTATTTTTAAAACTCGACATACTCGTACTTCTTCAGTTTCTTTTTTTGCAGGTTTATTTTTAATATCATGGTTCATTTAAAAGCTAATCTTGTTGATAATATTAAAAGATGATGGGTTGTATAAAAAAATTGAACAATATTGGAAAATGTAGCATGATAAAAATATTTCGTGTCAAAAAAAAAATTGTATGTTGAAATGGGAAATACATGATTAATATTAATTATTATCTACTGATAAATACGATCACACTGTATTACATTAATGTACAACCACTTACTTCTTGTTAAACAATAAGCCCTTCGTTAAATGAAACGTCAATATAGTCGGAATATAAATCATTTATTTATTTATTTGATTACATATAAATTTACTAAACTTCTGGCACACTCCATTTTGAGCATAAGCTCATTCTCAACAGAGTGTGACAAAAGCGATTGTTGGTTCAATTAAAAAGGTCGGCCAGCCATTTATTTCTGTTCAGAATTTTCGGAACTTTAACTGGATTTTCATTCATCTGGATTTCCGTTTGTTTCACTTGATCATTATTGGTCGAACCATCACGGTTTATAATATTTTCCAAAAATATATTTTCAGATGACTTTTCATTTGCTTGGGGAACTACTCACCATAAATTCGTCCCATAGGATCAAACGGTCAATAAAGGGCAATTCATCGTAAACGGCCAGATTTGTGGGCAAACATGTCATAGATTTTTCACCACGATAAAGCCCCGTCACATTCCAGCCTGATTTGTGACTGAATTTTTGGCCAAACACAAAACGAAGGTCATAGCATACTAGTAAAGTTAGCCGAAAGTTTCAGCCGAAAGTAAAAATATCGATAATGCAGATAGTGTCTTGGCTATCTCAGCCGAAAGTTGCTAGGCGACATATTTCGACATAAATGGAAAATTAACAAAACGTATAAACGTATTTTCATGAAGTGATTTTACAGCTGAATATAGGCCCATTTTGGATTGTCACTGCATACCGTAGGAATTATACTATAAGTTTCAGCACAATTCGCACAATTCATCGCCCCGAAATTCAAACTTAAAGCCCCTCGGAGGGGCTTTAAGTTTGCTGCGTCGCTACGCTCCCCCGCTTAGCCCTCCGAGGGGGCTTTAGATTTTAATTTCGGGGGACGTAGGAGCCGTGATCAGTAAACATATCGCACTGCGTGCTGCACGTAGAAGCGGATTATATAGAATCTATTAATGATTAGTGATATGTGGCCAACCCTAATTTAACTTAGAATTGTAGGGGCTAATGGATTCGGTAACTCTTCCAGGCACATTTTCAGTTTGGGATGAATAACTATAAGAAATAAATTGTGCGGGATGAATTGCTCTCAGGGATAAATTGTGCGCGGAATGAATTGATTTGGGATGAAATGTGCGAGATGAATCAGCCAGTTACCAATTGAACTACTTTCCAGACATGACACTTTAAAGGTTGAATTTATACAAATTTTTACATTTTATATTGGCTTTTGATTCAAACGAATTTTCCCGAGCTCCCCACATGAAACTTGTCCTGATAATTTTTCTGGGGATAACTATTGGCTATCCACACTAATTGAACTACTTTCCAGACATGACACTTCAAAGGTTGAATTTATACAAATTTTTACATTTTATATTGGCTTTGATTCAAACGAATTTTCCTCGGCTCCTCACATGAATAATTTTTCTGGGGATAACTATTGTCTATCCACACTAATTGAACTACTTTCCAGACATGACACTTTAAAGGTTGAATTTATACAAATTTTTAAATTCTATATTATGCTCCTCTCATGATACTTAACTTGTAATTACTATCACAAACAATGACAACTAAATGCGCATTTATCCAGCAATAAATTCACTATACGAAAATTCTAGTTTATAGGTTGTTTTGTCAATTTTTCGTATTAAATTAAATATGTTTTGGCTGAAATATGACGGATGGCAACTTTCGGCTGAGATAGCCAAGACACTATCTGCATTGCCGACATTTTATAACTTTCTGCTGAAAACTTTCGGCTAACTTTAACAAGGTAGTCATCGCTCTGCCACCATTCGCGCCAAATTTGGCTCCCTGTGACTTTTACCTGTTTCTGAAACTCACATATCCGCTCCGGGGAATCCGCCATGAGTCGATCGAAGCCATAAAACGAAATTCGCAGAAGGAACTAAAGGACCTCCAAGGTCTATAGGTTGTGTATGTGTGTATGGAAAAGTGGATCAACTGTTGGCATGCTTGTTTAAGCTTTCGGGTTCGATCCTCACCAAGTATGTTTTGCATTATTTTTTATTTTATTATTTTTATTTTATAACGGTATTTCATTGCGAATTGAAAAATATATCGCCAAAGAGAGCAGCTTAGAATTTCGAAAAAAGAGACGACAATTTGCCATCATTTTGGCTTTTGTAATAATGATTAAAAAGGCTCAGGGACAATCGTTCGATGATGTTGGGTTATTTTTACCGGAATCTGTTTTTGCTTATGGCCGGCTTTATGTAGCTTTAACACGAGTACGAAATCATGAGAACCCTTGATTGCTGATTAACATTTCCTCATACCAAGGCGCAATATTAAATTATACCCGTACTTTTACCAGAAACATTGTGACAAAAGAATTCTTGAATTGAATCGAAACAAACACTTTAGCTTTCAGGGTATTTTCTTGTATTAGGGACTTAGATTATAAATTATATTAGATTTTTAAAATTTAAATGGGGGAAAAATCAATAGCCGCCAAAAGCTAAAGTGCAGCCGAATTATTTCTAAATATGTACCTACTACCAAAACCAACAAAAATGTTTATACAAGCCGTGTCATTCGCTCCTTACACCGGTCCTCTCACAGAAATTGTACTCTATAAACGTAAAATACACGTAAAATATTGTAAACAATATGTTTTGTTTGGGATGAGCAGGAAATCCAAAGACGAAAATTCTTAAAACTTTATTTTCCACAAAAATCCAAATAATCAAAAATGTGTACTTATTTGTATGACAATCGTTTTAGCTCTGACTTTTTATTTATTTTTAGTTTTCTTTTTTATTTTACAATTCACAATCACAATTACCCAAAATGCATTAATAAATTAGTACACGGAATGTCCGATAGGTGAATAATGACTACTAAAAATTGGGTTGCGTATATACTGGTTGCAACCAAAAAATATGTGTTTTTAATTTAGCTGTCAAATATTGATATAAACAAAAAACAAATGGTAAGCTAATTTATAATACATATTAACTTAATTTTAGTTTTGTACATTAATTTATTTATAACATTTTTAGTCTTAATTTCTTCTATGTTTCTTGATTGTAAGTATTAATTAACCGCGAATAAATTGGTGTAATCCTCAATTATATCCAATAATTTGATGGTCACATTTATAGGTTATGCAGATGTGGAAGTGAAGTCCAGCTGGATATTTTTATTTATTTATTTATTTAATTAATTTAACAGAACAATCTGTGGATCCTACAAATCCAGTGTCGATTGTATATATTTACATATGTACATATAATAACTTAATAATTAACTATAATACAATATTGGAAATAAAGGTAAAAATGACATTATATAAACATTAAAATATTACTTAACAATTAAAGCTCTAAGCTTGGAAGTGCCACAAATCATTTATACTGGAGCAATATAAAAGATGAGATTTTAAACGCGAAGTGAATACATTCAATTTTGTACATGTTTTTAGATCATTTGGAAGACTATTATATATTTCTGGAGCCAAAATTAAAAATGAATTTTGGAAGCTGGTAGTTGTAAATTTTTGTAGATGGATGTGTTGCTTATTTCTTAGTTTATAATTAGTACTGTTAACACCGGCATTATTACTAGTATTTAAATAAAATTCTTTCAAAGCTTTAAACACGAATAAATGTCTTAGTGGAAAAATTTCTAAACACTGAAATAGTGGCCAAGACTCAGTTAATTTTGGCTTACCCTTCATAATTCTCAATATATGCTTCTGTGCAGTAACTAGTGGCTGGATCCTAACATAATACGTACCTCCGCAACAAACTATACCATAAGATAGTTTTGAGTTTACAAGTGCAAAATACACATTTTTTAAAACCTCAATTGGACAAATTAATCTTAAAATATACATTTTACGTATCACAGCTACCAGATAATTATGGAGATTTTCAGTCTGACATTTCCAATTTAAAGAGTTATCAATAGTGAGTCCAAGGTATTTAAATGTTGGGACACATTCAATTTTAAGACAATTCATGATATATGATGTTGTGATCCGAAATACCAGTACCATTTAGACTATAAAACATAGCTTTGGTTTTTGTACTCAGCAACATGGAATGCGAATCACACCATCTCCTGAGCAATCCTAAGTCAAAATGAATATGGTTAAAAGTATCAATCTTATTCGGTTCATTGTACATGAATACTAGGTCATCTGCATCAGCAACCACTACAGAATTAAATTCAATATTAAATAAGGAGTTTAGGTAAATCAGGAACAGCAATGGTCCTAATACAGATCCCTGTGGAACTCCATCATTAATCACTAGACTTTGACTAACACAATCATTAATTTTTACACTCTGTACTCTTCCATGTAGAATATCGATTTTTAAAGATATTTTAATTATGGTTTAAATTGTATTTAACTATTTTCTTATTATATTTTCAGCAGTCATCCTTTTCTTGTGTGCCATCAATTTTGTTGTCGAATGATGCTTGACATTCAACACAATATTTTAGGCATTGTTGCTAGTTTTGTGTATATATATTTTCTGATTTACTTTAAGTTTTATAAATTTTTTAAATTACACTTGCTGAGAGAGAAAGAACAAACTGTACAAACATTCTTTATATGTATGTATACATTCAACAATGTATTAATGCTATTTATCCAAGTAGGCGCGTATTTCTGATTTTAAATTGGTTTGTTTCTAAAATATTTATATTTTTGAAAGGTTTGTTTCTATTCTGTTGCAGCACCCCATCAGGTTTCATTTTTTTGTTCAATATGAATCATCTGTATATATTGATTTGTGGTACTACACTATATTGTACACACTATATATATTACACACACACATTCATTACTTACCATATTAATTTAATTTAATTTAAGTTTATTCTCAATCTAAAACAAAATTTGATTATACATTGACAAAAACAATTGTAAATACTAAACATACAATTGAAAATGTCAATACTCCCATATTCCCAATATAAAAAGCATGGGAAAAAATATTGCCATAGGAAGATAACCATCAAAAATTTGAACCGATTTTACCCAATTCAATCATTTTGTGCTTACTAGTACAAATACTACATGAACACAAATAAAATAAATCACAACACACAATAACAATATTTTAATCTTTTATGGTGTACGTATACAAAACTCCCTGTGAGTAAATTCCCATGTACACAACAAATTGCACTACAGTATTATGCAACGTATACAGAGATGATTCAACCAATTTGCTTGCTATTTACGCATGATCTAAGGACATTTAATTACGATGAGGCATCCGTTCAAGTCATTGGTTGGAATAGAGACACTTCTGAATACAGTGAAAAACTAAATGGTCATGTTGCTTTACTGCAATGCCGCTAAATGTGAAAACGAATTCAAACGGGACGGTATTTCTATACAAGATACCCAATTATACGTGTTTTGGATTATACGGTAGTCCCATTATGTCCCGTTATATACCTGGGAGGTATTATTATTACATCCAGTTTAATTTAACGATAATGAACTTACATTGCCGGTTACGGTTAGTGAGTGAAAGGAGCCAGAAATTTAAGAAAATAATTGTACACGCTATTCTTCTTTTTTATTTACTATTATACAACTTCTCTACTAAATATTCATTGTGTTTCCTAAGCATGCACCTTTCATTTGATCATAAGACTGAATCCTTATGGAAACATCAAGCCTTCTTTTTTGTTTGCTTTGCAATAGACGTTTTCGGAAATAGACCATGGGCATATATTATAGAGTATATACGCCATTACGTGGACTAAACGATTTTTTTTCCTCCCATATTTTTTGACATGATGAAGTTAGCCACACAACGTTTTTTTCAATTTTCAAAATATTTTTAACAGTGCAATAATTCTGGCAAATAGGAAACATTTTAACAGTATTATGTTATTGTTATTATATTGACATTTTAATTTTTGTTATTGTTGTTTTGAAACTAACTAAAATAAGTTCCTAGATGATATAAATAAAACGTTAAAGTTTCAAAAGACGTGGCCAAAAATGGGGTCTGCAACGGTTTTGTACTGTGTCAGAACCGTATCTGAAACAATTTTTGAAACTTTTTGGTTTTGAACCCACCTATTTTAAACCAAAAATTGCTACTTGGGGGGGGGGGAGGGGGGGCCTTGACGCAAAAAAATATTTTTTCCATTGACAAGGGGGGGGGGGGCTTGACGTAAAAAAAATAATTTCTCTATTGACAATGGGGGGCCTTCACGTAACAAAATGATTTTTCTATTGAATTTGATTGAGGGGAGGCCTTGACGTAAAAAAATAATGTTTCTATTGACAAGGGGGGGGGGGGCCCTGACATAAAAAAATGATTTTTCTATTGACAAGGTAGGGGGGGGGGAGGCCTTAACGTAAAAAAATAATTTTTCAATTGACAAGGGGGGGGGGGGGGAGGGGGCTTTGCAGTAAAAAAATAATTTTTCTATTGACAAGGTGGCCTTGACGTAAAAAAATATTTTTTATATTGATAAGGGGGGGGGGACGCCTTGATGTAAAAAAAATTTACAAAATTGACAAGAGGGGGTCTAGACGAAAAAAATATTTTTTCTATTGACAGGGGGGGGGGGGGGGGGGGTCGACGTAAACAAATAATTTTTCTATTGATAAGTGGGGGGGAGGGCATTGACGTAACAAAACGATTTTTCTTTTGACAAGGGGGGCCTTGACGTAAAAAATAATTTTTCTTTTGACAAGGGGGGCCTTGACGTAAAAAATAATTGTTCTACTGACAAAGGGCGGGCCTTGACGTAAAAAAATAATTTTTCTATTGACAAGGGGGGGGAGGCCTTGACGTAACAAAATAATTTTTCTATTGACAAGGGGGGGCCCGTGACGTAAAAAAAAAATTTTAGAGGGGGGCCTTGACGTAAAAAATATTTTTTCTATTGACAAGGGGAGGTGGGGGGTTGACGTAAACAAATAATTTTTCTATTGATAAGTGGGACGCCTTGACGTAACAAAATGATTTTTCTATTGACAAGGGGAGTCTTGACGTAAAAAATAATTTTTCTATTGACAAAGGGGGGCCTTGAGGTAACAAAATGATTTTTCTATTGACTAGGGGGGGCGTTGACATAAAAAAATAATTTTTGTATTGACAAGGGGGGGGGGGGGGCTTTGACATAATTTTTTTTTTTTTATTGACATGAGGGGGGCCTTGACGTATAAAAATAATTTTTCTATTGACAAGGGGGGGCCTGACGTAACAAAATAATTTTTCTATTGACAAGAGGGGGGCCTTGACGTAATAAAATAATTTTTTTATTGACAAGGGGGGCGCCATGACGTGAAAAAATATATTTCTATTGACAAGGGGGGCGTTGACGTAAAAAAATTAAGTAAAGTTGTATTTTAGATCAAGTCAAACATGAATACCGACTAGATGCTAGCAGCAGAACTATTCGAAGAAGGCTCAATGAAGCACAGTTGATAGATTGCGTTGCTCAGCGTAAGTCTTCAGTCTCAAAAAAGAATATCAAGGCAAAAATAGAATTTTCTAAAAGGAACGGAAAGAAACCTCTTTCGTTTTGGAAAAATATTTTTTGAAGTGGCGAGCCGAAATTTTGCCTCTTCGGATCTGATGGTAAACATCATGTAAGGCGCCCAGCAAAGCAACAGCACAATCCGAGATACATGGTTAAAACGATTAAGCATGGTGGTGGCAACGTGATGGTGTGGGCTACAATTTCGTGGCGCATGGTGTAGGCCCCATCGTAATAATTGATTCAAAAATGGACCAGAATTTGTATCTGAGTATATTGAAAATTAATTTGAAACCATTTGTAGAAAATGATTTACTGTTAAGTTGAACCGTGTGTGCATAAACGATAATGATCCAAAACATACCTCATGGCTTGTAAAACAGTGGATTAGTAATAAAAATATCAATGTTTTAGCATGGTCTACACAAAATCCAGATCGTAACCCAATTGAGGATCTCTGGACTGATGTTAAAATATTTGTTTGTCTAAAAAAACCTTTAAATTTGACAGACTGCCATTAAATATTTCTGTAAAGAATATTCTAAAAGTTTCTATTTGGAACGCACATAGCGCCAAAAACAAAAAATATGATCTTATTGATTTGCTCGACAAATACGACATAGATGGTATACTAATGAACGAAACCTTTTTAAAACCGGGGATGCTTGTAATATCCCACGATTTCAAATATATTGAGTTGCAATTATTATTAAAAACTCTACCAAACACTCAGTGCTTACAATATTAGCATTGCAAAATATAGAAAATATATCTATTCTGGTCCCACGCCCAATTTAACAATATAGTTGTTGCTATGTTCCGTATTCAAACCGTCCAAACTACAGTGTCCTGCACCCTGATTCTCTAAAAAATAAGATAATTTGTAAACGTGTAAACTTGCAAAAAGCAAAGCCTACTTTAATGAATTCGCAATTTTTCGATTTTATTTGAAATAGTAATCAAATCGACAAATTGCGAATTTATTAAAGTAGGCTTTGTTTTTTGCAAGTTTACACGTTTACAAATTATCTTATTTTTTAGAGAATCAGGGTGCTGTTGGCTTTGTTATAACAAAAAATGTGATGAACTGCGATCATCTGCCTATTCTGTGTTTTAGCAATATGTATAGAAACTTTTCACTCCACAACGATTACAAAGCCATACAACCATAAAGTCACAGATTGGTCTTCTTTTAGAAACTATGTTGACACAAACTAAGAAGCAATTGATTCTGAAGAGAGTGCTGTTAAAGTTAGCCGAAAGTTTCCAGCCGAAAGTAAAAAGTCGATAATGCAGATTACCTTATTAACATTCCAGCCAAAAATAAAAAAATTTGTGGTTATCAGCCGAAAGTAAATAGGATACGCTTGTAACAAACAATTTTGTAAACAGTCTTACGTGGAAAACTTCGTTTAATCAAATCGCGGAAAAGATTTGAAAATCAGAAGAATTCACAAAATTGGAACAAAATCAACCTGTAGACTGTGTATCTGAAGATGAATCGTTTTTTTTTGGATTTCTCAATAGCCATCGCAGGAAAAAAATTCAGTTAAAGTTTCCCGTCAAAAATCGCGGAAAATTCGATTTTCCAAACATCATTAGAAAAATTATATAAAATCAGCCTCTAGAGTGTTATGTCTAGAGATGTATTTTATTGATGTGACTTGTCAATAGCTATCGCAGGGAAAAAAATCAGTTCAAGTTTCCCGTCAGAAATCGCGGAAAATTGGAAAAACGTTCCAGCCGAAGTAAAAAATAAATGCCAGCCTCTAGAGTGTTATGTCTGGAGATGTATTTTATTGGTGTGACTTATCAATAGCTATCGCAGGGAAAAAATTCAGTTCAAGTTTCCCGTCAGAAATCGCGGAAAATTCGATTTTCCAAAAATCATTAGAAAATTTATATAAAATCAGCCTCTAGAGTGTTATGTCTGGAGATGTATTTTATTGATGTGACTTATCAGTAGCTATCGCAGGGAAAAAATTCAGTTCAAGTTTCCCGTCAGAAATCGCGGAAAATTGGAAAAACGTTCCAGCCGAAAGTAAAAAATAAATGTCAGCCTCTAGAGTGTTATGTCTGGAGATGTATTTTATTGATGTGACTTATCAATAGCTATCGCAGGGAAAAAATTCAGTTCAAGTTTCTCGTCAGAAATCGCGGAAAATTCGATTTTCCAAAAATCATTAGAAAATTTATATAAAATGAGCTTCTAGAGTGTTATATCTGGAGATGTATTTTATTGATGTGACTTGTCCGTAGCTATCGCAGGGAAAAAATTCAGTTCAAGTTTCCCGTCAGAAATCGCGGAAAATTCGATTTTCCAAAAATCATTAGAAAATTTATATAAAATCAGCCTCTAGAGTGTTATGTCTGAAGATGTATTTTATTGATGTGACGTGTCAGTAGCTATCGCAGGGAAAAAATTCAGTTCAAGTTTCCCGTCAGAAATCGCGGAAAATTGGAAAAACGTTCCAGCCGAAAGTAAAAAATAAATGTCAGCCTCTAGAGTGTTATGTCTGGAGATGTATTTTATTGATGTGACTTATCAATAGCTATCGCAGGGAAAAAATTCAGTTCAAGTTTCCCGTCAGAAATCGCGGAAAATTCGATTTTCCAAAAATCATTAGAAAATTTATATAAAATCAGCCTCTAGAGTGTTATGTCTGGAGATGTATTTTATTGATGTGACTTATCAATAGCTATCGCAGGGAAAAAATTCAGTTCAAGTTTCCCGTCAGAAATCGCGGAAAATTCGATTTTCCAAAAATCATTAGAAAATTTATATAAAATGAGCTTCTAGAGTGTTATATCTGGAGATGTATTTTATTGATGTGACTTGTCCGTAGCTATCGCAGGGAAAAAATTCAGTTCAAGTTTCCCGTCAGAAATCGCGGAAAATTCGATTTTCCAAAAATCATTAGAAAATTTATATAAAATCAGCCTCTAGAGTGTTATGTCTGAAGATGTATTTTATTGATGTGACGTGTCAGTAGCTATCGCAGGGAAAAAATTCAGTTCAAGTTTCCCGTCAGAAATCGCGGAAAATTGGAAAAACGTTCCAGCCGAAAGTAAAAAATAAATGTCAGCCCTAGAGTGTTATGTCTGGAGATGTATTTTATTGATGTGACTTGTCAATAGCTGTCGCAGAGAAAAAAATCAGTTCAAGTTTCCCGTCAGAAATCGCGGAAAATTGGAAAAACGTTCCAGCCGAAAGTAAAAAATAAATGTCAGCCTCTAGAGTGTTATGTCTGGAGATGTATTTTATTGATGTGACTTATCAATAGCTATCGCAGGGAAAAAAATCAGTTCAAGTTTCCCGTCAGAAATCGCGGAAAATTGGAAAAACGTTCCAGCCGAAGTAAAAAATAAATGCCAGCCTCTAGAGTGTTATGTCTGGAGATGTATTTTATTGATGTGACTTATCAATAGCTATCGCAGGGAAAAAATCAGTTCAAGTTTCCCGTCAGAAATCGCGGAAAATTGGAAAAACGTTCCAGCCGAAGTAAAAAATAAATGCCAGCCTCTAGAGTGTTATGTCTGGAGATGTATTTTATTGGTGTGACTTATCAATAGCTATCGCAGGGAAAAAATTCAGTTCAAGTTTCCCGTCAGAAATCGCGGAAAATTCGATTTTCCAAAAATCATTAGAAAATTTATATAAAATCAGCCTCTAGAGTGTTATGTCTGGAGATGTATTTTATTGATGTGACTTGTCAATAGCTGTCGCAGGGAAAAAAATTAGTTCAAGTTTCCCGTCAGAAATCGCGGAAAATTGGAAAAACGTTCCAGCCGAAGTAAAAAATAAATGTCAGCCCTAGAGTGTTATGTCTGGAGATGTATTTTATTGATGTGACTTATCAATAGCTATCGCAGGGAAAAAATTCAGTTCAAGTTTCCCGTCAGAAATCGCGGAAAATTCGATTTTCCAAAAATAATTAGAAAATTTATATAAAATCAGCCTCTAGAGTGTTATGTCTGGAGATGTATTTTATTGATGTGACTTGTCAATAGCTGTCGCAGGGAAAAAAATCAGTTCAAGTTTCCCGTCAGAAATCGCGGAAAATTGGAAAAACGTTCCAGCCGAAGTAAAAAATAAATGTCAGCCCTAGAGTGTTATGTCTGGAGATGTATTTTATTGATGTGACTTATCAATAGCTATCGCAGGGAAAAAATTCAGTTCAAGTTTCCCGTCAGAAATCGCGGAAAATTCGATTTTCCAAACATCATTAGAAAATTTATATAAAATCAGCCTCTAGAGTGTTATGTCTGGAGATGTATTTTATTGATGTGACTTGTCAATAGCTATCGCAGGGAAAAAATTCAGTTCAAGTTTCCCGTCAGAAATCGCGGAAAATTGGAAAAACGTTCCAGCCGAAAGTAAAAAATAAATGTCAGCCTCTAGAGTGTTATGTCTGGAGATGTATTTTATTGATGTGACTTGTCAGTAGCTATCGCAGGGAAAAAATTCAGTTCAAGTTTCCGTCAGAAATCGCGGAAAATTCGATTTTCCAAAAATAATTAGAAAATTTATATAAAATCAGCCTCTAGAGTGTTATGTCTGGAGATGTATTTTATTGATGTGACTTGTCAGTAGCTATCGCAGGGAAAAAATTCAGTTCAAGTTTCCCGTCAGAAATCGCGGAAAATTCGATTTTCCAAAAATCATTAGAAAATTTATATAAAATCAGCCTCTAGAGTGTTATGTCTGGAGATGTATTTTATTGATGTGACTTGTCAATAGCTATCGCAGGGAAAAAATTCAGTTCAAGTTTCCCGTCAGAAATCGCGGAAAATTGGAAAAACGTTCCAGCCGAAAGTAAAAAATAAATGTCAGCCTCTAGAGTGTTATGTCTGGAGATGTATTTTATTGATGTGACTTGTCAGTAGCTATCGCAGGGAAAAAATTCAGTTCAAGTTTCCGTCAGAAATCGCGGAAAATTCGATTTTCCAAAAATCATTAGAAAATTTATATTAAATTTCCCTGCGATAGCTACTGACAAGTCACATCAATAAAAAACATCTCCAGACGTAACACTCTAGAGGCTGACATTTACGTTTTACTTTCGGATGGAACGTTTTTCCAATTTTCCGCGATTTCTGACGGGTAATTTGAACTTAATTTTTTCCCTGCGATAGCTATTGGCAAGTCACATCAATAAAATACATCTCCAGACATATCATTCTAGAGACGGTTTTTATTCCAATTAAAATATTTTTTGGGTTTCTCGAGTTTTCCATAATTTTCCACGAGGAACTGCATTCAGGTTTTGCCATATAAGAATAATAACAGAGGTATTCAATGATAATCATACATCCTTACATTCCTTAGTCTGTTTTAGGCTAAACATTACCGATCGATATTAACTTAATTTTTGATTTTCGGCTAGGATAACCCAATCTGCATTACCGATTTTTGTTTACTTTCGGATGGGATGACGCAATCTGCATTACCGTTTTTCACTTTCGGCTGGAAACTTTCGGCTGGAATAATACAATCTGCATTACCGACTTTTCACTTTCGGCTGGCAACTTTCGGCTAACTTTAACAGTATAGCAGTTACTACTATTTCTTCATCATCCAAATTTCAACTTATACTCTCGGATTAAGTGCTATCCTTGATCAATCTGCGTAATGTTAGGCGGAGACATTGGATGGGAAAATGTGGCCGGTTCTATAAAAATATTGTAAAGCTATTCAATCAGGTTATAAAGCAAAAAATCTATTAAATTGTTAATGTCACAACAATGGAGTTAAGTATCGAAATATTCCACTAAAAAATGCACCAATTCCTCTTCCCTTTTGATATCCATTTTGAAATCGTAATAATGGACCAAAATCTTCGAGGCTGTGACCTCCCCCAGACTGGAGAGAATAATATTGAGTGTAATATCTATCCATTTTCTTTGTTTAGTGAATGCGTAGATATCGACGTGTTGCTCTTCTTTATATACCTTTTCGAAAGTGTAAAACTAAACTGGTCATGAATAGACCATCTTCTAAATTTACTTGTTCTCCTTGTTCGTCTGTTATTAAAATACTTATTTCAGATATATTATGTTTTTCAATAGGACAATATTGAATATTATCTATTCGATAGGATCGAGGTACACTTTTATCATTTTCTGTTCCGAAAGGAGCCATACACAAACAACGGACCGATGTATCACTCATAATTCGAGGTTTAATTATATCATCACAATAAAAGGATATGTACATATAAGGGATATGGAATATTTCAAATTGTTAAAATTTCTTCACTATACTTCTCCTTGAATTGTTGTAGTTTAGTATTCATCTCAGTTGTTAATTCGAAATTTTTAATATCCCTTCTCACAGATTTAATAAACTCTGGCCATAGTTCTTGTTTTACCTGAGCAAATAGCATATCGAAAAATTCCTCGGGCGTATATTCCACATTAATTAGAAGTGTTGCATTAACATTTTCCAATAATTTAAGCTGAATATATGGTTTAGCATCTTTCTTAATATAAGTGAATGGTCTTATTGCGATTAAGCCTAGGTAACGATTAAAGAAACCTTTTTCTTTAACGTTTTCATAAAATGCTGGTGCTGCATTTAATAAATCAATTAATTTTTCATTCACATAACCAGACTTTTCAGGTTTTTTAATCTTAATTTTTGTTGAAAGTACTTCTTGGTTTTTTATTGATGTATGGGCGACATTTGTTAGCCCTACATACCATTTATCACTAGAATCAAATGTTATAATATTTGGAAGCTTAACTGTGAAGCGTGATAATGAATTACCGGGATAATAGTTTAAAGAGCTATTACTCAAAAGTGTAACACAGGTGAAATAATCCATTGTTAACTCTGGAAAACACAAACACGATTACCATCCTTTATATAACTTTTTTATTTATTCAATCAAATTTGGTCAAATCTTGTTTTGTTTTCGGTAACGAGCGCATACTTTGACTACGACTTATTGTTTCAACGGTAGCTGGACGGCTACTTTTCCTTTGAGCAAAATTTAATTCTGTTTGTACATATCCATCAGCGCTTTTCCGTTGGTTAGATTTATTATTTTTTGGCGGTTTGCTTGGCTTTTGAAATTTTGGTACGGTTATCGTATCCTCGTTTTTCGTTTCAATTGTTTTGTGGTCCTTAGAGTGTCTTATTGACGTGATAACGTTTTACACCGCATGTTCAGAAAACTGACCCGAAATTTAGCCCTCTGTCGGGGGCAATTACTCATCAACTATAAGCACTACCTTTAATTTAAAGATATGATTGCTTAGATTGGTCCTTCGGGTTTATGTGTCACTCATAATATTTTCGCAATAACGTCATCGGGCGGCACAGGAACCCGCGCCGCGAACCTCTGATTTCGGCCGATTTAAATGCATCAACCAGTGTAGTGAGAGAACGGCTTATCCGATCGGAGATCTGATGTTGTCAATTTTTGCGTAAAAAACCAGTGGTGGTTAATTAATTTTAAATTAAATTGATAATTCTCCACACAAATTTTAATTAAAAATTCAAACTACAAAATAGGGATTTATAGAGATTGAGGGCACTATAGCAAGAGAATGCCTCATCAGATCGGAGCAATTCGGTTATTAATTTGTGCTTAGTAATACTGTGGCAGATAATTTATTGTAAATTAAAATAATTAATTTTCACATAAATTTTAATTAAAATTTAAATCTACAAAGTGGCGATTAACAATGCTAGAGAGCACTATAAAGGGGGAATGCCTGATCTGATAGGTCATATGTCAGTGTGGACTCTGTATACAATATATTTGATCTAGACTGCGTATTCACCACACTAGCCTCGGCGACTTTGGGAGATACTTGTCTGCGAAACTCAGATTCATAAGACACATCTCCGCTGAGACCCTGCGCTTCATATCTTACTTCTCATACCATCGCCCAGAACTTAATCGTTTACAAACAATCACTGTACTCTCATTTCATGATGCTAATAATATAGAAATTTATTTTAACAAGCCCATACATCGTGCCATTTCTCGTACCTCTTATAAACGTTATCATGGAAAACCTACGGCCGTGTAGAAGACACAGCCTACCCCGAATTTTTTTTTAATGCATCTCTATCATCATCATACTCCTTTTCGACATTATAGTCGAAAACCTCTTCATCTTCGGCGTCTTCGTCATCGGCGTCGTCGTCATCCTCAATATTTTCAAAAGTTTCTGGAACATTTTTTACGATTTCTATTCGCTTTCTGTTTAGTATGTCTTTCGGTATAGCTTTTGCTATACCATTACACCACAAAACTTTTTTAATATTTAAATTTCTCAATAATTCTAATACGAATGTAGTTTTACCACAACCCCTGCTATGCAGAATACACTTCAAACAGGGTAGGACAGTAATAAATTAAAAGTAAATCAAGCATTCGCTGCTCCTTAGACTGTCTTTCAATGATGTCTAACATTTTTTTTGAAATAATATTTTTATCCACACATTTTTTTGCACAATTTTCGAAATTTAACGCGCGGCATATCGATGCAACATTTTTTAATATCACCTCCTTGTGCCTATTTTCCATATTGTCACTAGAGTGAAACTAACGAATTATACATTTTTCATTTATACTTATACCGGAATTTTTATTGGAGAGGTATTTAAAATATTTATTTCTATAAATTACAACAAGTGGCAACTGAAATAGTGGTCCTCATTCAACATATCAACAATTGTGTTAAAATCGCACAGTTCGTCTCCCACCTACAATCGGAAATGTGGGAGGCGGGGGCGACATGCGATATTGAATTGTTCACAAACCATCTAAAATCGGACGTGCGATATTGAATTGTTGATGGTAATGTTCATAAACCATCTAAAATGGGACGTGCGATATTCAATTGCATGGCTATATTCATAAACCATCTAAAATGGGACGTGCGATATTCAATTATTCATGGCTATATTCATAAACCATCTAAAATGGAACGTGCGATATTCAATTGTTCATGGCTATATTCATAAACCATCGAAAATCGCACGTGCGATATTGAATTGTTAACGAGCATGTTCATAAACAATCTAAAATCGCACGTGCGGGGGCGCGGAATGATGTGGGATGTTACGCTAGTGTGTGTGTGTGTAATGGGGAATTATTTCGTTCGGTAAAATATCGTCATTATGATGTTATAACTATAGAGTTATTCATGTTTAACCATGTTTTGAACTATATATATACAAAATAATTATGATAACAGTTTCAGATGCAATTATAATATTTTTTAGAGTTAATCATGCGAAGCGTAAAATTGATAAGAATAAATTAATAATAATTGGCCTGGAAACATCAGTCATAATAATAATAATTTTTCTGTAAACATGTTTTTATTGATAATAAAATTTTTTATTATTTTTATGGAATTAATGATGCGAATCGAATAATTGATAATAATAAATAATTATGTAATTTTTTTTTATTGAAAATTGATGACAATGAATTAATAAGAATTAATATTTATCAATTAAGTTATTTTTTCAGTAATTGAGAGATTTTCACACGAAAGTTGTTCACCCGGATTTCAAGATGGCGGATATTTGTTTTTCTCATAGCTTATCTTCGGTCTTGGCCTTTGACCTTTGACCTAGATAACTACAACAACAAAGTAGGTCAGCCCAAGTGTCTCCGTAACTACTAAAATTTGATGAAGAAAAATTTGTTGCTTTTGGAAAAGGATATGATGCGATTATTTGGTTTCCCTCTGGTTTCCGTCTTCTTCTTGTTACTATTAGCAGTAACGCGGCTGGTAGTTGATGAACCTTTTACTTCTTCCTTTTATTGTTTCCGTATAATAAAAAAAAATGCCGGAACGGAGGTAGTAAATGTAAACCAAAGTAAACCAAAAACTACGTCGAGAATCCACCCCAAATGGTTAATGCACCAGAAAATATGCCGTTGTGGGTACACGCACTCTGATCCGATGTGTTTTTTCCCTCGTATAAAATTCGAAATAGTTCTGGATTGACAGACACACACCAAAAAAAAAAATCGCACTGTACACGCAAGAAATGCAGAAATCACAAAAAAAATTGACTGATCTGCGTAAATCACTGTCTACATACATATGTATACGTATGTTAGAATTTGTTTAATAAATTTTTTTTTCAATGATAAATTTCACTTTTCACAGTCTTAATAGTATGTAGATTTTACCACGTTTTCTTGTGTTTTTATTTTTTTTTTATTTTTATTGGTTAGGTTTTAATTTTTGAGGCTTATAAAAATGACTTACGATTTCCTTTGTCTCTTGTCTCAGCTGCCGTAAATTGTGTCTTTCTATTTCTCTGATTCGTGTCGTTTTCAGATTTTTCACTTTTTTTTTTTGTTAAATACATATTTATGGTATACGTAATACGTCCGCCGTTGTCCGATGGCAATCCAAAAAGAAACAATCTCAATCGTGATTTTATTTGTGTCGCCTTATTCGTCTTATTTTTGTTTCTATTTTTTTATTTTTGAATTTCCTGTTGTGAACGATTCTGCCATCTACATCTGCTGGCATAGGGTTTTTTTTATTCCATAAGCCGGAGCGCAGATGGCAGATCGTTACAAAGTATAACAACATACCTAAAGTAACATTAGTGGTGCGTTGAAAACTAGTAGCTGACAAAATGGATCATTCATAAGCAGTTACATTGAGTAGAAACACGAGGCAAATAATTATTGGTATGCCTGTAATACGATATGTCCGGTCCTCTCCGTTTTTGAACTGATGAATTTCCCCACCAATGACATCCTATCTCTTTAGCTGTGGGTTACGTACTTAACGAAATTCGACTGTTTTAGAGAATATATATATTATTATGATAGATTAAGATATATGTTGTGCTGACTCTACGTGTGCTCTGAGCAAATCTAGAAACAATCGGCACTTATACGGTTTGCTCCTGATTATCTAGACGTTCATAAGTGATTATGAACATTTTTCACTTTCTGTGAACTATTTTAAAGAAACAAATCGTCTTTAGTAAACAATGCGTAAACTATGCATGGGTTACATATTTAAAACCTTGCACTATTAAGTCAAATTAAAGAACCCTGTAATATTCCACGTTCTAAAACTAGAAAATCGAGTTTATGTAAGTATAATAGATTTTACATATTTTATTAAAATATAAAACTAAATAAATTTAAATGCGCTTAATACCTGGAAAACTGCTAGATTGGAAAATTAGAAATTAGTTCCATATCGGTTGTTTTATTTAATAATAACAGGAACAATAGAAAAACAACAACAGACAAAATCTGTCTGATTTGTTGTACACATTCTGTGAAATATTCACGTTGTATTTTCACAACCACAAAGTACGCTTTAATTTTTGTTGTAACTGTTATTGGCATGTACATACCTACATTGTTCATATACATATGTATGTAACATAAAATTTATACCACAAAGCCATATATTGAAAATAAAAAATATTTTTCACTTAACAAAATAGAAATTCTCGAAATAATAAAATAATTTTTAAAAATATTTGTTTGTAGCTCTCGTGTTGTTGGAAAACATCGAGAGAAAATATTTTATCAATAAGAGGAAGTCGAATTTTATTATCTGGCATTTTTTTTTTTGCTGGTGTTGTGTACTATCAATTTTGTTGGTACTGTTTGGTTGCGCTCTCGATATTTATATGTACACAGCATTGTAATATGGATGAAAAAATAAAAGTATCAAATAATAACAAAATAGGTGACATTTTTTGGTCTAGACTTCAAATAATATCGCCTGCGTTTTTCTAGTATATCTGTTGGATATTTTTTGTATTTTGTAAGTTATATGTAACGATAAAAATTGAACCATATTTTTGTTGCACAGTTTTGGTCTATCCAAGCATATACATATATAAAAATTAAATTGAAATGGAATCGTGGCTTTATAATATAATATTATGTGCGGTTTACTTGTCGCAATGTGTTACAATTTATATTGTTCATTGTGAAATTAAAAACTAAAGTTAAAATTGAAAATCGAATTTCGAATAATATTGGTAAGGTTGATACTCATACAATATATTGTTCTTATATCACATATTATTCGATTTATAGATCCACCTAAGGCTAAATAGACAAAAATATACTATGAACAGTTTTAAATTAATTTTCATCAACAAACCTTTCCGAAATATCATCATGTCTTGACATCTACTGTCTTATCATATCAAATAAAGAACAAAATTTATGATATTTTACTTGTTGTTGTTGTGTTAGACAATAAATGTATGTAATTTTATCGTTCCTACATTTTATTTTTCCCCTAAAATACAGTTGATACAGTGACAGTTTTAAAATTATATTGTTGTTTCTTTATGTACATACATATATGTTTAGTACATAATATTGTTACATGGTTGAATAGCATAGCTGTCACAAGAAAACACAAAGAATTTATAATATCGAGTTGAATATGAACAAGATGTTCGTAAATTTAAAGACTTTTATAAATAAAATATATATCTATATACTACGTTGTTAGATCGGTTCTAAAATATATCGGTATCTTGAAAATTGTTTTACAGAAGAATAAAAAGGTCTAATGTAATTGCACAATACGCGTGGTTTGTCTTAGTACGTATATTTATTACGCTTTATGAATTACAATTGGACTTGAATTTTACTTATTAATGATAGGCGGCAGAAATTTTACATCTTTACTTATAATTTGACATAAGAGAATAAAATGATTCCTTAGGCCGTGGACTAATTCTACGGTAAGTCAACTCGGTTAAATGTCTAAGCATCCATCTTGTTTTTAAACATGCAGTTTTTCCAATTTCCCTTCTACTTAATCCAAAGGATAAGAAAAATAAATACTTAAATCATAACTTATGGTGTGATGGTATCATAATAATTTAATAATAGTTTGATGGTATGATGCCGAAGATAGTTTCACCGTATGATGGTGTGATGATACATATGTTGATATGATGTTACCGTTAATCATATTTATTTAGCTTTTATAGACACATAGTGAAAAATACGTGAAATCAATTTTTTTTGAAAGTCATGTTTTAATTTTATGATTTTTATGTTTTGAATTAGAGCTAATTTAAAAAAAAAATTAATGTGACACGATTTGTTTGTTTTTGTTTTTGAAGTTAAACTTCTTTAGCGACGTATCTGTTTGAAATTTTTGAAACGAAAAGTGTAGCACAAATCAAAGAACCATTTAGTACATTTACTGCTTGCTTAAACAATTTTAATACCGAAAACCAATAAAACACTATAGTATACCCGAGACAGACTGCGGTTTAATAAATCCGATTATTAAATCGCAGTGCGTCAGGGGTATTAGTTACTTTCCAGTCGACCTCAAGTATTTATAAGTACTTAGGTTTGTGTCTTTGCTTAAATTTAACTACTCGTACTATACTCTTGTAGAAATGCAAGAGCAGTTACGAGATGTTAATTTAAGCAAGGACACAAAGGACTCCGCAATAATCTTATGGAAATTGGGTTTCGGTCAACTTTTCTGAATTTTAGATATGTTGTATATTTTTTCATCCTGAACAAAAGTCTCCATGGGCGCAAAGCTCCAAATTCAATATTTTGGCAGCTGCGGAGCTCCAAAGCTCCACAGATCCGATACAAAACTATTCATTTTTAATACTATTTATAGATGTCAAAAGCATATTTTAATTATTTAAATATATAAGTTTATGTTTTTGAGGTCGCTGAATTCAAATCTGATGTCAGATTTGAAAAATTGACCGTTGACAGCTGCCAGAATTCTGACATTTGCACATAGCGGTAATTGTTCGAGACTGGTTGCTGTAAAACACCCCTAAGCAGCTACATTCTCCTCCACAAAATCCGGACCTTAATCCCATAGAGCATCTGGAGGATTATGCAGAAAGGCAACCAAAAATACAAACAATTACAGCTAAGGCCACTCTGAAAGAGGCAATAAGATATGATTGAGATCGGGTGCCGCCAGAATTCACCAAAAATTGGTTTCATCCATGAATAACATACTAAAAGCCATTCTAGATGTCGAAGGAGGCCAAGCATGTGAAGTTATCCCAGTTTTTCATCCCAGAAAAAATAAAAATGCTCATTAGGTAACACAATTCCATCCCATCAAAGTAATTTTCTGTACATGTGAAAAATGTAAATAATAAATAAAATGGTGTATACTACCTATACATATTTTTTCATCCCATCCCAGCTTTTTTTTTATAGTGAATAAAAAATAAAAAAATTTCAAAATAAAATTATAATTTTAAATTCTTTATTGGCTATCTCCTAAGAACTTAGTGGGCCGGAAATGATTCTTTGTGTTTTGAGTTGGTAATAGTAAGGACTATCTTTGATGAAGATCTTAGATCAGCCGTATGTGTAAAACTTCCACAATCGGCTAACTTCCAAATGGAGTCATATAAAATTATCATAATTTTAAAATTTTATTGGCTATCTCCTAAGAACTTAGTGGGCCGGAAATGATTCTTTGTGTTTTGAGTTGGTAATAGTAAGGACTATCTTTGATGAAGATCTTAGATCAGCCGTATGTGTAAAACTTCCACAATCGGCTAACTTCCAAATGGAGTCATATAAAATTATCATAATTTTAAAATTTTATTGGCTATCTCCTAAGAACTTAGTGGGCCGGAAATGATTCTTTATGTTTTGAGTTGGTAATAGTAAGGACTACCTTTGATGAAGATCTTAGATCAGCAGTATGGGTAAAATTTCCACAATCGGCCAACTTCCAAATGGGTTCATATAAAATTATCATAATTTTAAATTCTTTATTGGCTATCTCCTAAGAACTTAGTGGGCCGGAAATGATTCTTTGTGTTTTGAGTTGGTAATAGTAAGGACTATCTTTGATGAAGATCTTAGATCAGCCGTATGTGTAAAACTTCCACAATCGGCCAACTTCCAAATGGAGTCATATAAAATTATCATAATTTTAAAATTTTATTGGCTATCTCCTAAGAACTTAGTGGGCCGGAAATGATTCTTTATGTTTTGAGTTGGTAATAGTAAGGACTACCTTTGATGAAGATCTTAGATCAGCAGTATGAGTAAAATTTCCACAATCGGCCAACTTCCAAATGGGTTCATATAAAATTATCATAATTTTAAATTCTTTATTGGCTATCTCCTAAGAACTTAGTGGGCCGGAAATGATTCTTTGTGTTTTGAGTTGGTAATAGTAAGGACTATCTTTGATGAAGATCTTAGATCAGTCGTATGGGTAAAACTTCCACAATCGGCCAACTTCCAAATGGAGTCATATAAAATTATCATAATTTTAAATTCTTTATTGGCTATCTCCTAAGAACTTAGTGGGCCGGAAATGATTCTTTATGTTTTGAGTTGGTAATAGTAAGGACTATCTTTGATGAAGATCCTAGATCAGCCGTATGGGTAAAATTTCCACAATCGGCCAACTACCAAATGGGGTCATATAAAATTATCATAATTTTAAATTCTTTATTGGCTATCTCCTAAGAACTTAGTGGGCCGGAAATGATTATTTATGTTTTGAGTTGGTAATAGTAAGGACTATCTTTGATGAAGATCTTAGATCAGCCGTATGTGTAAAACTTCCACAATCGGCCAACTTCCAAATGGAGTCATATAAAATTATCATAATTTTAAAATTTTATTGGTTATCTGCTAAGAACTTAGTGGGCCGGAAATGATTCTTTATGTTTTGAGTTGGTAATAGTAAAGACTACCTTTGATGAAGATCTTAGATCAGCCGTATGGGTAAAACTTCCACAATCGGCCAACTTCCAAAAGGATTAATATGAAATTATCATAATTTTAAAATTTTATTGGCTATCTCCTAAGAACTTAGTGGGCCGGAAATGATTCTTTATGTTTTGAGTTGGTAATAGTAAGGACTACCTTTGATGAAGATCTTAGATCAGCAGTATGGGTAAAATTTCCACAATCGGCCAACTTCCAAATGGGTTCATATAAAATTATCATAATTTTAAATTCTTTATTGGCTATCTCCTAAGAACTTAGTGGGCCGGAAATGATTCTTTGTGTTTTGAGTTGGTAATAGTAAGGACTATCTTTTATAAAGATCTTAGATCAGTCGTATGGGTAAAACTTCCACAATCGGCCAACTTCCAAATGGAGTCATATAAAATTATCATAATTTTAAAATTTTATTGGCTATCTCCTAAGAACTTAGTGGGCCGGAAATGATTCTTTGTGTTTTGAGTTGGTAATAGTAAGGACTATCTTTGATGAAGATCTTAGATCAGCCGTATGTGTAAAACTTCCACAATCGGCCAACTTCCAAATGGAGTCATATAAAATTATCATAATTTTAAAATTTTATTGGCTATCTCCTAAGAACTTAGTGGGCCGGAAATGATTCTTTATGTTTTGAGTTGGTAATAGTAAGGACTACCTTTGATGAAGATCTTAGATCAGCAGTATGGGTAAAATTTCCACAATCGGCCAACTTCCAAATGGGTTCATATAAAATTATCATAATTTTAAATTCTTTATTGGCTATCTCCTAAGAACGGGCCGGAAATGATTCTTTGTGTTTTGAGTTGGTAATAGTAAGGACTATCTTTGATGAAGATCTTAGATCAGTCGTATGGGTAAAACTTCCACAATCGGCCAACTTCCAAATGGAGTCATATAAAATTATCATAATTTTAAATTCTTTATTGGCTATCTCCTAAGAACTTAGTGGGCCGGAAATGATTCTTTATGTTTTGAGTTGGTAATAGTAAGGACTATCTTTGATGAAGATCCTAGATCAGCCGTATGGGTAAAATTTCCACAATCGGCCAACTACCAAATGGGGTCATATAAAATTATCATAATTTTAAATTCTTTATTGGCTATCTCCTAAGAACTTAGTGGGCCGGAAATGATTCTTTATGTTTTGAGTTGGTAATAGTAAGGACTATCTTTGATGAAGATCTTAGATCAGCCGTATGTGTAAAACTTCCACAATCGGCCAACTTCCAAATGGAGTCATATAAAATTATCATAATTTTAAAATTTTATTGGTTATCTCCTAAGAACTTAGTGGGCCGGAAATGATTCTTTATGTTTTGAGTTGGTAATAGTAAAGACTACCTTTGATGAAGATCTTAGATCAGCCGTATGGGTAAAACTTCCACAATCGGCCAACTTCCAAAAGGATTAATATGAAATTATCATAATTTTAAAATTTTATTGGCTATCTCCTAAGAACTTAGTGGGCCGGAAATGATTCTTTATGTTTTGAGTTGGTAATAGTAAGGACTACCTTTGATGAAGATCTTAGATCAGTCGTATGGGTAAAACTTCCACAATCGGCCAACTTCCAAATGGAGTCATATAAAATTATCATAATTTTAAATTCTTTATTGGCTATCTCCTAAGAACTTAGTGGGCCGGAAATGATTCTTTATGTTTTGAGTTGGTAATAGTAAGGACTATCTTTGATGAAGATCCTAGATCAGCCGTATGGGTAAAATTTCCACAATCGGCCAACCTCCAAATGGGTTCATATAAAATTATCATAATTTTAAATTCTTTATTGGCTATCTCCTAAGAACTTAGTGGGCCGGAAATGATTCTTTGTGTTTTGAGTTGGTAATAGTAAGGACTATCTTTGATAAAGATCTTAGATCAGTCGTATGGGTAAAACTTCCACAATCGGCCAACTTCCAAATGGAGTCATATAAAATTATCATAATTTTAAAATTTTATTGGCTATCTCCTAAGAACTTAGTGGGCCGGAAATGATTCTTTGTGTTTTGAGTTGGTAATAGTAAGGACTATCTTTGATGAAGATCTTAGATCAGCCGTATGTGTAAAACTTCCACAATCGGCCAACTTCCAAATGGAGTCATATAAAATTATCATAATTTTAAAATTTTATTGGCTATCTCCTAAGAACTTAGTGGGCCGGAAATGATTCTTTATGTTTTGAGTTGGTAATAGTAAGGACTACCTTTGATGAAGATCTTAGATCAGCAGTATGGGTAAAATTTCCACAATCGGCCAACTTCCAAATGGGTTCATATAAAATTATCATAATTTTAAATTCTTTATTGGCTATCTCCTAAGAACGGGCCGGAAATGATTCTTTGTGTTTTGAGTTGGTAATAGTAAGGACTATCTTTGATGAAGATCTTAGATCAGTCGTATGGGTAAAACTTCCACAATCGGCCAACTTCCAAATGGAGTCATATAAAATTATCATAATTTTAAATTCTTTATTGGCTATCTCCTAAGAACTTAGTGGGCCGGAAATGATTCTTTATGTTTTGAGTTGGTAATAGTAAGGACTATCTTTGATGAAGATCCTAGATCAGCCGTATGGGTAAAATTTCCACAATCGGCCAACTACCAAATGGGGTCATATAAAATTATCATAATTTTAAATTCTTTATTGGCTATCTCCTAAGAACTTAGTGGGCCGGAAATGATTCTTTATGTTTTGAGTTGGTAATAGTAAGGACTATCTTTGATGAAGATCTTAGATCAGCCGTATGTGTAAAACTTCCACAATCGGCCAACTTCCAAATGGAGTCATATAAAATTATCATAATTTTAAAATTTTATTGGTTATCTCCTAAGAACTTAGTGGGCCGGAAATGATTCTTTATGTTTTGAGTTGGTAATAGTAAAGACTACCTTTGATGAAGATCTTAGATCAGCCGTATGGGTAAAACTTCCACAATCGGCCAACTTCCAAAAGGATTAATATGAAATTATCATAATTTTAAAATTTTATTGGCTATCTCCTAAGAACTTAGTGGGCCGGAAATGATTCTTTATGTTTTGAGTTGGTAATAGTAAGGACTACCTTTGATGAAGATCTTAGATCAGCAGTATGGGTAAAATTTCCACAATCGGCCAACTTCCAAATGGAGTCATATAAAATTATCATAATTTTAAAATTTTATTGGCTATCTCCTAAGAACTTAGTGGGCCGGAAATGATTCTTTATGTTTTGAGTTGGTAATAGTAAGGACTATCTTTGATGAAGATCTTAGATCAGCCGTATGGGTAAAATTTCCACAATCGGCCAACTTCCAAATGGGGTCATATAAAATTATCATAATTTTAAATTCTTTATTGGCTATCTCCTAAGAACTTAGTGGGCCGGAAATGATTCTTTATGTTTTGAGTTGGTAATAGTAACGACTACCTTTGATGAAGATCTTAGATCAGCCGTATGTGTAAAACTTCCACAATCGGCCAACTTCCAAATGGGGTCATATAAAATTATCATAATTTTAAATTCTTTATTGGCTATCTCCTAAGAACTTAGTGGGCCGGAAATGATTCTTTGTGTTTTGAGTTGGTAATAGTAAGGACTATCTTTGATGAAGATCTTAGATCAGTCGTATGGGTAAAACTTCCACAATCGGCCAACTTCCAAATGGAGTCATATAAAATTATCATAATTTTAAATTCTTTATTGGCTATCTCCTAAGAACTTAGTGGGCCGGAAATGATTCTTTATGTTTTGAGTTGGTAATAGTAAGGACTATCTTTGATGAAGATCCTAGATCAGCCGTATGGGTAAAATTTCCACAATCGGCCAACTACCAAATGGGGTCATATAAAATTATCATAATTTTAAATTCTTTATTGGCTATCTCCTAAGAACTTAGTGGGCCGGAAATGATTATTTATGTTTTGAGTTGGTAATAGTAAGGACTATCTTTGATGAAGATCTTAGATCAGCCGTATGTGTAAAACTTCCACAATCGGCCAACTTCCAAATGGAGTCATATAAAATTATCATAATTTTAAAATTTTATTGGTTATCTCCTAAGAACTTAGTGGGCCGGAAATGATTCTTTATGTTTTGAGTTGGTAATAGTAAAGACTACCTTTGATGAAGATCTTAGATCAGCCGTATGGGTAAAACTTCCACAATCGGCCAACTTCCAAAAGGATTAATATGAAATTATCATAATTTTAAAATTTTATTGGCTATCTCCTAAGAACTTAGTGGGCCGGAAATGATTCTTTATGTTTTGAGTTGGTAATAGTAAGGACTACCTTTGATGAAGATCTTAGATCAGCAGTATGGGTAAAATTTCCACAATCGGCCAACTTCCAAATGGGTTCATATAAAATTATCATAATTTTAAATTCTTTATTGGCTATCTCCTAAGAACGGGCCGGAAATGATTCTTTGTGTTTTGAGTTGGTAATAGTAAGGACTATCTTTGATGAAGATCTTAGATCAGTCGTATGGGTAAAACTTCCACAATCGGCCAACTTCCAAATGGAGTCATATAAAATTATCATAATTTTAAATTCTTTATTGGCTATCTCCTAAGAACTTAGTGGGCCGGAAATGATTCTTTATGTTTTGAGTTGGTAATAGTAAGGACTATCTTTGATGAAGATCCTAGATCAGCCGTATGGGTAAAATTTCCACAATCGGCCAACTACCAAATGGGGTCATATAAAATTATCATAATTTTAAATTCTTTATTGGCTATCTCCTAAGAACTTAGTGGGCCGGAAATGATTCTTTGTGTTTTGAGTTGGTAATAGTAAGGACTATCTTTGATAAAGATCTTAGATCAGTCGTATGGGTAAAACTTCCACAATCGGCCAACTTCCAAATGGAGTCATATAAAATTATCATAATTTTAAAATTTTATTGGCTATCTCCTAAGAACTTAGTGGGCCGGAAATGATTCTTTGTGTTTTGAGTTGGTAATAGTAAGGACTATCTTTGATGAAGATCTTAGATCAGCCGTATGTGTAAAACTTCCACAATCGGCCAACTTCCAAATGGAGTCATATAAAATTATCATAATTTTAAAATTTTATTGGCTATCTCCTAAGAACTTAGTGGGCCGGAAATGATTCTTTATGTTTTGAGTTGGTAATAGTAAGGACTACCTTTGATGAAGATCTTAGATCAGCAGTATGGGTAAAATTTCCACAATCGGCCAACTTCCAAATGGGTTCATATAAAATTATCATAATTTTAAATTCTTTATTGGCTATCTCCTAAGAACGGGCCGGAAATGATTCTTTGTGTTTTGAGTTGGTAATAGTAAGGACTATCTTTGATGAAGATCTTAGATCAGTCGTATGGGTAAAACTTCCACAATCGGCCAACTTCCAAATGGAGTCATATAAAATTATCATAATTTTAAATTCTTTATTGGCTATCTCCTAAGAACTTAGTGGGCCGGAAATGATTCTTTATGTTTTGAGTTGGTAATAGTAAGGACTATCTTTGATGAAGATCCTAGATCAGCCGTATGGGTAAAATTTCCACAATCGGCCAACTACCAAATGGGGTCATATAAAATTATCATAATTTTAAATTCTTTATTGGCTATCTCCTAAGAACTTAGTGGGCCGGAAATGATTCTTTATGTTTTGAGTTGGTAATAGTAAGGACTATCTTTGATGAAGATCTTAGATCAGCCGTATGTGTAAAACTTCCACAATCGGCCAACTTCCAAATGGAGTCATATAAAATTATCATAATTTTAAAATTTTATTGGTTATCTCCTAAGAACTTAGTGGGCCGGAAATGATTCTTTATGTTTTGAGTTGGTAATAGTAAAGACTACCTTTGATGAAGATCTTAGATCAGCCGTATGGGTAAAACTTCCACAATCGGCCAACTTCCAAAAGGATTAATATGAAATTATCATAATTTTAAAATTTTATTGGCTATCTCCTAAGAACTTAGTGGGCCGGAAATGATTCTTTATGTTTTGAGTTGGTAATAGTAAGGACTACCTTTGATGAAGATCTTAGATCAGCAGTATGGGTAAAATTTCCACAATCGGCCAACTTCCAAATGGAGTCATATAAAATTATCATAATTTTAAAATTTTATTGGCTATCTCCTAAGAACTTAGTGGGCCGGAAATGATTCTTTATGTTTTGAGTTGGTAATAGTAAGGACTATCTTTGATGAAGATCTTAGATCAGCCGTATGGGTAAAATTTCCACAATCGGCCAACTTCCAAATGGGGTCATATAAAATTATCATAATTTTAAATTCTTTATTGGCTATCTCCTAAGAACTTAGTGGGCCGGAAATGATTCTTTATGTTTTGAGTTGGTAATAGTAAGGACTACCTTTGATGAAGATCTTAGATCAGCAGTATGGGTAAAATTTCCACAATCGGCCAACTTCCAAATGGAGTCATATAAAATTATCATAATTTTAAAATTTTATTGGCTATCTCCTAAGAACTTAGTGGGCCGGAAATGATTCTTTATGTTTTGAGTTGGTAATAGTAAGGACTATCTTTGATGAAGATCTTAGATCAGCCGTATGTGTAAAACTTCCACAATCGGCCAACTTCCAAATGGAGTCATATAAAATTATCATAATTTTAAAATTTTATTGGTTATCTCCTAAGAACTTAGTGGGAGGGAAATGATTCTTTATGTTTTGAGTTGGTAATAGTAAAGACTACCTTTGATGAAGATCTTAGATCAGCCGTATGTGTAAAACTTCCACAATCGGCCAACTTCCAAAAGGATTAATATGAAATTATCATAATTTTAAAATTTTATTGGCTATCTCCTAAGAACTTAGTGGGCCGGAAATGATTCTTTATGTTTTGAGTTGGTAATAGTAAGGACTACCTTTGATGAAGATCTTAGATCAGCAGTATGGGTAAAATTTCCACAATCGGCCAACTTCCAAATGGGTTCATATAAAATTATCATAATTTTAAATTCTTTATTGGCTATCTCCTAAGAACTTAGTGGGCCGGAAATGATTCTTTGTGTTTTGAGTTGGTAATAGTAAGGACTATCTTTGATAAAGATCTTAGATCAGTCGTATGGGTAAAACTTCCACAATCGGCCAACTTCCAAATGGAGTCATATAAAATTATCATAATTTTAAAATTTTATTGGCTATCTCCTAAGAACTTAGTGGGCCGGAAATGATTCTTTGTGTTTTGAGTTGGTAATAGTAAGGACTATCTTTGATGAAGATCTTAGATCAGCAGTATGTGTAAAACTTCCACAATCGGCCAACTTCCAAATGGAGTCATATAAAATTATCATAATTTTAAAATTTTATTGGCTATCTCCTAAGAACTTAGTGGGCCGGAAATGATTCTTTATGTTTTGAGTTGGTAATAGTAAGGACTACCTTTGATGAAGATCTTAGATCAGCAGTATGGGTAAAATTTCCACAATCGGCCAACTTCCAAATGGGTTCATATAAAATTATCATAATTTTAAATTCTTTATTGGCTATCTCCTAAGAACGGGCCGGAAATGATTCTTTGTGTTTTGAGTTGGTAATAGTAAGGACTATCTTTGATGAAGATCTTAGATCAGTCGTATGGGTAAAACTTCCACAATCGGCCAACTTCCAAATGGAGTCATATAAAATTATCATAATTTTAAATTCTTTATTGGCTATCTCCTAATAACTTAGTGGGCCGGAAATGATTCTTTATGTTTTGAGTTGGTAATAGTAAGGACTATCTTTGATGAAGATCCTAGATCAGCCGTATGGGTAAAATTTCCACAATCGGCCAACTACCAAATGGGGTCATATAAAATTATCATAATTTTAAATTCTTTATTGGCTATCTCCTAAGAACTTAGTGGGCCGGAAATGATTCTTTATGTTTTGAGTTGGTAATAGTAAGGACTATCTTTGATGAAGATCTTAGATCAGCCGTATGTGTAAAACTTCCACAATCGGCCAACTTCCAAATGGAGTCATATAAAATTATCATAATTTTAAAATTTTATTGGTTATCTCCTAAGAACTTAGTGGGCCGGAAATGATTCTTTATGTTTTGAGTTGGTAATAGTAAAGACTACCTTTGATGAAGATCTTAGATCAGCCGTATGGGTAAAACTTCCACAATCGGCCAACTTCCAAAAGGATTAATATGAAATTATCATAATTTTAAAATTTTATTGGCTATCTCCTAAGAACTTAGTGGGCCGGAAATGATTCTTTATGTTTTGAGTTGGTAATAGTAAGGACTACCTTTGATGAAGATCTTAGATCAGCAGTATGGGTAAAATTTCCACAATCGGCCAACTTCCAAATGGAGTCATATAAAATTATCATAATTTTAAAATTTTATTGGCTATCTCCTAAGAACTTAGTGGGCCGGAAATGATTCTTTATGTTTTGAGTTGGTAATAGTAAGGACTATCTTTGATGAAGATCTTAGATCAGCCGTATGGGTAAAATTTCCACAATCGGCCAACTTCCAAATGGGGTCATATAAAATTATCATAATTTTAAATTCTTTATTGGCTATCTCCTAAGAACTTAGTGGGCCGGAAATGATTCTTTATGTTTTGAGTTGGTAATAGTAACGACTACCTTTGATGAAGATCTTAGATCAGCCGTATGTGTAAAACTTCCACAATCGGCCAACTTCCAAATGGAGTTATATAAAATTATCATAATTTTAAAATTTTATTGGCTATCTCCTAAGAACTTAGTGGGCCGGAAATGATTCTTTATGTTTTGAGTTGGTAATAGTAAGGACTACCTTTGATGAAGATCTTAGATCAGCAGTATGGGTAAAATTTCCACAATCGGCCAACTTCCAAATGGGTTCATATAAAATTATCATAATTTTAAATTCTTTATTGGCTATCTCCTAAGAACTTAGTGGGCCGGAAATGATTCTTTGTGTTTTGAGTTGGTAATAGTAAGGACTATCTTTGATGAAGATCTTAGATCAGTCGTATGGGTAAAACTTCCACAATCGGCCAACTTCCAAATGGAGTCATATAAAATTATCATAATTTTAAATTCTTTATTGGCTATCTCCTAAGAACTTAGTGGGCCGGAAATGATTCTTTATGTTTTGAGTTGGTAATAGTAAGGACTACCTTTGATGAAGATCTTAGATCAGCAGTATGGGTAAAATTTCCACAATCGGCCAACTTCCAAATGGGGTCATATAAAATTATCATAATTTTAAATTCTTTATTGGCTATCTCCTAAGAACTTAGTGGGCTGGAAATGATTCTTTATGTTTTGAGTTGGTAATAGTAACGACTACCTTTGATGAAGATCTTAGATCAGCCGTATGTGTAAAACTTCCACAATCGGCCAACTTCCAAATGGAGTTATATAAAATTATCATAATTTTAAAATTTTATTGGCTATCTCCTAAGAACTTAGTGGGCCGGAAATGATTCTTTATGTTTTGAGTTGGTAATAGTAAGGACTACCTTTGATGAAGATCTTAGATCAGCCGTATGGGTAAAACTTCCACAATTGGCCAACTTCCAAATGGAGTCATATAAAATTATCATAATTTTAAAATTTTATTGGTTATCTCCTAAGAACTTAGTGGGCCGGAAATGATTCTTTATGTTTTGAGTTGGTAATAGTAAAGACTACCTTTGATGAAGATCTTAGATCAGCCGTATGGGTAAAACTTCCACAATCGGCCAACTTCCAAATGGGTTAATATGAAATTATCATAATTTTAAAATTTTATTGGCTATCTCCTAAGAACTTTGTGGGCCGGAAATGATTCTTTATGTTTTGAGTTGGTAATAGTAAGGACTACCTTTGATGAAGATCTTAGATCAGCCGTATGGGTAAAATTTCCACAATCTAGGGTCGGCACCTCGAAAAATAATCCATATTAAGTTCAGGCAAGGAGAGTTTAGTTACTGTGCAGCGAGTAGGAAACCCAGTACCGGCAGAGAGTGAGCAAGCAGGCTCCCAACAGTACAGATATCGCAACTGTAATGTTATAACGGTAGCGAACTTGGCGTTTGTGAGGTGAGAGATATGTCTACAAACGAAGAGAAAGGAAGCGGTAAATGAATTCATGGAGATAGCACACCTCACAACCCGTTTAAAAACAGTGCTATGATACCAAGTTCTCCAAAGAAGTTAGCGGTGACCAGTACATTCGAGAGATCTTTTTCATCACCTTCTCTGGGTGGTAACAAACAAGGGCGGAAAGCAAAAAGATAATTCTAACCAGGCTGGGGACGAAAATTGAAGAACTGGATGAGTTTGACAAACCGAGAAATAATGTGAATGGTGAACTGAATAAGATGATAAACACCATTAGCACGAATTTAAAATTATGATAATTTTATATGAACCCATTTGGAAATTGGCCGATTGTGGAAGTTTTACCTATACGGCAGATCTAAGATCTTCATCAAAGGTAGTCCTTACTATTACCAACTCAAAACACAAAGAATCATTTCCGGCCCACTAAGTTCTTAGGAGATAGCCAATAAAGAATTTAAAATTATAATTTTATTTTGAAATTTTTTTATTTTTTATTCACTATAAAAAAAAAGCTGGGATGGGATGAAAAAATATGTATAGTATACACCATTTTATTTATTATTTACATTTTTCACATGTACAGAAGATTACTTTGATGGGATGGAATTGTGTTACCTAATGAGCATTTTTATTTTTTCTGGGATGAAAAACTGGGATAACTTCACATGCTTAAGGAGGCCTACCCGTTATTAATAAAATTTTTTGTTTTGTGTACAGATTTGTTCGCAAACAAAGGAATACAAATGTAAATTTTTTTTATTTTCGGCCTTGAAAAGTAGATTAATAAACTAAATTTATATTAGTTTTGTCTGTACGATGAATTAATTCGTAGAGTGTAAATTAAAATGAGTTTCGCGAGTTTGAGTAAAATGGCGTTAGTTGCGGCTTTTAAAGAACGTTCATTGAATACAAGCGGTACTAAGCATGATTTACTCGGTCGATTAAACGAGTTTGAGAATAACGAAGCAATGGAAAACGTGGATTCGAGGTCTGTCGATAGCCAAGAATTAAAAATCGACACTTGTATAAACGAAAAAACTATAGAAAATAGACCAAAATCGCCTGAACATGATGGCGATATAAATGGCGAACTTGCGTTGTTAAAGCATGAACGGGAATTAATTAAACGAGAACGAGAATTACTTGAACGTGAAAACCTGCCACGGCATCGTGGGAAAATGCCGACAGGAAGTGGTAACATTCGTTTATCTCCTCAGGATGTAACGGACATTTTACCAGAATTCGATCCATCAAAGGCGAATGTGCTAAATTCGGAACAATTTCTTTCGAAAATTGAATCGCTTCAACGTATATACGAAATAGATCAATGACTTATATTATTAGTTATTGGAACCAAACTGAAAGGTGCGGCAAATGTATGGTTCAAGTCTATTGAAAACCACAGTTTAACTTGGAGCGAATTTGCAGTTGAGTTGAAAGATAATTTCAAACCGAAAACAAATGATGTAGATATTCATGAATCGTTACGAATGAAAATCAGAAGAGGCGATCAAAATTTAATCGAATATTTTTACGAAATGTATGCGATTGGCAAACGCAAAGTATCTAATGAAGCTTTGATAAGATACATTATTCAAGGCATAAACGAGTATATGTTGGCCACGGCATTGCGAACAACAGTCATAGTAGACTTGGACCAATTACGGGATAAAATTGATTAGTATGTGAGCACCCAGGGGGCACGTGATTATCGAATAAAATCAGAAACAGTAACGAGTAATACGATGAAATCGAATATACGGAATAATGTTGCCGCCCAATCTAAACCAACATTAACCATGTGTGCTAGTAGTAGTAAACCATATATGACGCGGAATAATGTTCAGTGCTATAATTGCCTTGAAATGGGTCACATATCATTGAATTGTTCAAAATCGTCCAGATGCGAACGTTGTGTGACTTGTCAGAAGGTACATTCCAAAGGGCAAGTAGAATGCACTTGGAAAAGCGTAGCAACAGTGGACGTCAAAAAAATAAATATGTACACAAAAGAAATTTTAATTGGAGGTAAAGTGTTGATCGGCCAAATTGATAGTAGCAGCCAATGCACGATGATACGCGATAGTAACGCTAAAGAATTGAAGGTGAATCGAATTGCCTGCACCATAGGAATGAATGGATTCGCTGAAGGAAATTCAACCGCGCATGAGAAATTTTTCGCTGAAATTGCAATAGACTCCGTAACAGCAATTTATAGTAAACGTATATATTTATAGTAATTAATAGTAAACGATGATTTTCTTAAAACTCCGATGTTAATAGGTCAAAATTATATTGATTAGGAACACGTTACGATGATAAAAAGGAAAAATAATTTATTTTTTGAATTGTATCAAGAGCTGCCTCTTGATAGCAATATGCCTGACTCAGAAGATAAATTGATTAATGTCGTCGAAATAAATAAGAGTGATGAGATGAGTGAAAATGAACGAAGATGTGTTTTGCGAGCAGTCTAGCGGGTATCGGTAAAACAAGTTTAGTGGCGATGAAGATAAAACTGATAAAAGAAACACCAGTGCATTACCAGCCGTATCGTCTATCTTATCAACAGCGGATTAAGGTTAAACAAATGATCGACGAGCTGCTACAAAATAATATAATACGACCGTCAAGCTCTGCGTATGCTAGTCCGATTGTACCAGTCAAAAAGAAAATCGGCGAGGAACGAATGTGCATCGACTATCGGCGCGTAAATGCCATAACTGCGAAAGATCGATTCCCATTACCAGTTATGGAGGATCTACTTCAACGGTTGTCGGGAGCCAATTACTTCATTGTTTTGGATTTGGCGTCGGGGTATTACCAAGTACCAATGTCTCCCGATTCGATACCGATAACTGCCTTTGTTACTCCTGATGGACATTACGAGTTTCTCAAGATGCCATTTGGATTGGCGAATGCACCAGCAATTTTTCAGAAAATGATGAATAAGGTAGTTGACGAGATGGACGGGGAAATAGTTGTTTATTTGGATAACATAATAATCCCAAGTAAGACTATCGCGGAGGGAATGGGTAAATTGGAACGATTTCTGAATGTAATGAAACGTCATGGTCTCACGCTAAATCGAAAGAAGTGTCATTTCTTTAAACGTGAGGTAGATTTTCTGGGTCATGAGGTTTCAGGTTTGGGAATAAAACCAGGAAAATTGAAAACGGATGCTATTGTCAATTTTCCACAACCGCAGGATACAACTCAGGTACGACAATTTATGGGATTAGCGGGGTTTTTCCGGAAGTTTATGAAAAACTTTAATATCGTTGCGAAACCGCTAACACAACTAACTTCGGAAAAAGTACCGTTTTTATGGGCGAATGAACACACGAATGCCTTCGAATATATAAAATCTAAACTGGGAAGCCGCGAGACGTGAGCAATCTATGATCCAAACTTAAACCATGAAGTGGTTACCAATGCTAGTTCGAAAGGGTTAGGTGGGATTTTGTTTCAAGTTGACAAGTATAACAAGAAACGACCCGTAGCCTATTTTAGTAGACAGACCACCGAATGTGAGCGGAAGTACCATTCATACGAATTAGAAGCTCTGGCCGTTGTTGCAACATTGGAACGTTTTCGGATCTATTTGATTGGTAAGCCTTTTAAGTTAGCAACAGATTGTGCTTCATTACAAACATGCTCAACAAAGAAAGACCTGATACCAAGAATTGCTAGATGGTGGCTGAAACTGGCGGATTACGATTAAACAATGGAATATCGACCTGGAGTGCAAACAAAGCACGTGGATGCGCTAAGTCGAAATGCGAACGGAGTAGAAGAGCAGATGGATCCAGCAAGCCTATATCAAATAACGAATAGAGAAACGGACTGGCTTGTAGGTATGCAGCGGTTATACGAGGATATCCGACAAATAATTAATACCTTAAAGCGACTACCGCAAAATGCAGATGAACGACAGATGCATCATGATTATTTGACGGAAAATGGTCAGCTTTTTCGTAAGACTGCCGAAGGACGCAAATGGATTGTACCTAGAATGATCAAATGGCGAATCGCAAAGCTTAACCACGATGATATGGGCCATTGTGGAGTCGAGAAGACCTTGAAAATGACTCAGAGGAACTTTTGGTTTCCAAGAATGAGAAACTATTTATAAAAATATATGGCTGATTGTATTGAATGCGGATCTACCAAAACAATATCGGGACAAAAAGAAGGGGAGCTTCATCCGATTGACAAGATACCAGTACCATTCCACACGATATACATCGATCATTTTGGGCCATTCCCGAAGGGTACGAAAGGTAACGCATATGTGATAGTAGCTGTAGACAAGTAAGCTATTCCAGAACTATTGTCAAGATAACGATATTTGGCATGTGTTGAACGCAACAGCGACGCCGATGGCGAACGGTCAATGCGAACGATACAACCGTCCTATTTTGTCTATGCTAAGAGCTACGATTAGCGAGGAAGAAAATAAATGAGACCTAAAAATGAATCAATTGCAATGGTCATTGAACAACCTACCAAATTCAACAACGGGAATGTCACCGCAGTCCTTGGTGTTGACTTATAATCCCCGAAGCACGTTGAAGAACAAATTGTTGCTTGCATTAACCGACGAGACTCCGATTGCAGAGTATAATGATTTTAAAAAAAATGGCTTATACGAGAATGAACTCTGCTGCTGCTAAAAATAAAGAATACTTCGATAGCAAACATAGGAAACCAAGGAGTTATAAAGAAGGTGATATGGTTTTTATCAAATGGGAGGGTGGACCTGCCACTGGCACATCCAGGAAACTAATACCTAAATTTCGAGGGTCATATATCGTAAACAAAAAACTACGGAACGATCGCTACATCATAGTTGATGTACCTGGAGCCGAACAAGGACCAACGAAATTTGAGGGAGTTTTAACCCCATAACGAATGAAACCCTGGTGTCGAATCGAGGATTTGGAAGATGACGATGTAGACGCTGATGAGGACATCAGTAGTCAGGATGGACGAGCTCTATAGAGTACGGCACTGACGAGGGAACGGAGATTGTTTAACGAAACGGCGAGACAGAGACTGACGAGAGGAAAGAGACAGAAGACAATGAAATTGACGAAAGAAATAGTGGAAAAAGAAGTACGATAACGAACGTGAACGTAGAACGAACAAAATATTATAAAGCAATGAAATGTGAATTAATTAAATAAATATAAAAAAAAAGCGTAGAGTGTTTCTATAATTCTCTGATGAAATTTTGTTGTTTTTATTGTGTATTTTCTTATACACATATCAGTAGAGTCTCTGATATTTGTGATCTAGGAGTTGTTTGCTTGTCTAACCTGTCTTTCAATAAGCATATAGATTGTACCAGGTGTACAAGTATGAAATGCGGATTCTTTTTTTTTAAACATGTTAAATTTGGAAGAATGATAAAAAGTACTATATTCAAAGTATGCTCTATGGCTTGTTATACATACATTTTTCCCATCTTTCGGGCTATTTGACAAAACCACGCCAGTAAAAATTTTCCCCTTTTGCTGCGAACTTTCATCGAGCCATTTTTTCACATCTTCGTACGAACCAAAGCGCTGCTCAGCAAGTCCGTGACTCATCGATGCAAACAAGTTGTAATCATAAGGAGCCAAGTCTGGTGAGTAAGCTGCATGGTGTAGAACACCCCAGCTGAGTGGTTTCAACATGTCGCGAACCGGTTTTACCGTATGTGTTGGAGCATTATCATGAAGAAAAATGACTTTGTGCTGCCTCTTTCGGTATTTTGGCCTTTTTTCAAACGGCGAACGGTTCAAATCGGTCAATTGTTATCAGTAAAGTTTAGTATAAACCATTTAACCCCTCTGGTCCCACCAAACCAGTGTTTCTGCCAAAGCGATTCGGTCTTGCGGTCGATGTTGATGATGCGCCTAGGTTCGCACCCATGTTTTTTGCGCTTGGAATTCTCAGAATAAATTCACTTTTCATCCCCTGTAACTATACGATGCAAAAACGACTTTTTTTTGTACCGAGTGAGCAAAATGTCACATTTGTATTTGCGCTTTTCTATTTGCCTGTAGATCAACTCATGTGGTACCCATCTACCGGTCTTCTGAATCTTTCCCATCTCTCGTATAGTCGATTGGAAACAGTTTCTTGACTAACGCCCAATTGCTCGGTGAGTTGTTTTTGTGTTTTCGAATCATCATCGTCCAACATGGCTTGCAATTCCATATCTTCGTATGTGCTGGAGGTTTTCCACATTTCTTGTCTGCAACATCGATTTGAAACGCGGAAACCATCGTTCAAACATAACCTGCGAAGGACCATGTTCACCATAAGCTTCTTGAAGTAATCGGTTTGATTCAGTAGCAGTTTTCTTCAAATGGAAACATAAAATTATTGCTGTCGGCGAATGCACTTTGTTCGGTATACATTTTGAGCTATTAAACACAACAATAAAACACAATGCACACACATTTCCAATTTATCACTCGTGCGCATTTGACACTTGTTGATGACGCTACAAAATAACGCAGTGTCAAATTTGTATAGCACAAACTGAATTGGTGCACCATCTGCTGTCTGAAATCCGCATTTCAGACTTGTACACCTGGTATAGTAGGTAAAGGATACTCTTTATTGAGTTTTATCAAGCATAATGGGAGGGAATTTTGTGACCTGTTTACGTTAAAATCTCTTTACGTGACTTATGTTAGATCAGTTCTAGAATATGCTTCAGTGATATGAAATCTGTCCTATCAGACTCATTCTGATAGGTTTTGTTCATGAACCATACGTTAACCGTTTATTGTTGTTAAAGTTACAAACTTTAGCAATTAGACGTAATATCGCTTGTATCGTGTTCGCTCGTGATGTGTTATGTTCTAAAATCGATTGTTCTGAGCTCCTTGATAAGTTTTGTATTTACGCCCCTCAGCGAGCACGTTGATCGCTGTCGGACTTGTTACGTATTCCGTTAAGTTCGAACAATTTTAATGGTACGGAACCGCTAATTACTGTTTTCAATACTTTCAATTATAACTGCGGCAGTTTTAATTTCGACATGTCGAGAGACTTGTTTAAGAGAGGGTTAAAGCAAATGACCATTCAATTTCGTTAAATAGTTTCTCTATTTTATTTATTTTTATTTCTATTTAATTTTTATATTAATACTTTTAAAATTTTGTTCGTTATATTGTTATTTTCTTGATGCTCTTCTCTATTAAATAAATCATGTGGTCGTGCACTCAAAAAAATTTTAAAGTGAAATTTACAAAATTATTTTTGTAAAAGTGCTTACAAAACAAAATTGTGAATTTAATAAAAAATCGTCAGTTTTGTTAAATTTTTTGTAAAATTTATTTGAATTTTTGTCAATTTAATAAATTTGTCTAAATTTAACAATTTTTTTTTGTAAATTATTTTGAAACTAATTATTTCGAAATTATTTTGATTTACCGATTATTTGTGTAATTTTAATAACATTTTTTTAATATTTATTTCGGTTTTTTTACATTTTATTTCAAAATACGTTTATTTATCACAAAATACAAATAGATTTAATAAAATTTCTGTAAGATTTATTGAACATAAAAGTCGGAAAAAATGACAGTCTACAATTATTTTTGTAAAACTAATTAAGAAAACTTACGATTTTTTTTTAAATTAGACGAATTATTTTGTGTATTTTACAAAAATGATCGTTAAAATAGCAGAATACCAATTAGCAAACAAACTGTTTGAGATTAAATTAGATTGGTAAAATTTCAAATAGTTTGTTTGCTATTCAATATTTTGCTATTTTAACGATCATTTTTATATCTTCTTTGCTAAAATAGTATATTAGAACGTTTTTAGGTTTTAATGGCGTTAAAATACCCCTGGAACTGAGGATTTTATTGCCTAAAACTACCCTTTAGTTGCGATAATTAAAATATGACGTATGTAGATTTTATAAATTTAATAAAACATTGTAGATTGTACAGAGTTTTTGTAAAATATATAAAAAAATTATGATTTTTACTATGGATTTTTACTATAAAATGTACAAAAAAATTGTACCTTTAAAAGACACGATTTTCAATTTTAACAATAATACTATACAAATGAAAATGTTTTTTTTTAAATTTGTCAAATTTTAGTGAAATATACAAACATTTTGTAATTTTACTTTAAATTATTGTAAAATTGGCAATCAATACGGTAAGTTTTGTAAAGTTTTGTCTTATTCACAACCATTCTTGTAAGATCGTCGAAATTAGTTTTAAAACAATTCAACTTAGTTTAGTTTTAATTTAATAGCCAGCCGCTCAACACTTGAAGTAATTTGTCAGTATAAAAATTGAAAAAATTGTGAAGTGAGTGTTATATTAAATAAGTGAAGTGCAGTTGGACTTGGGCTTTTTGTGTTTTTTATTTTTGTAATGGATCAATTTTTATTCAAAATTGGATTATCTAAACAAGAAATAACTAAATCAAACATTGTGAAGTCACTAGCAGGTAAATTAACGAAGGACAAAACAATTTTGACTCTGAACTATTCATTGTTTTAACATTGTCTACTGTTTTTAGATGCAGGTATAAATTTCGAAGCTTTATTGTACATAAATCCGGATCATTGGGAACTTTTTTTTAAAAAATATTACGTACCGCTTGGAATACAAATAAAACTACGAATGTAAGTAATTTTTGTAAATGTAAGTAATTTTTTAAATTTTCGTTTTATGTTATTTAGGTGATTGTAAAAGATATTAAATCGCTTAATTTAATATAATTTTAGGGTTACTATCACCACTGATTACCTTAATTGAAGTTTACGAGTTTAGTCAATAAGTTGGTTTTGAGATTTCGGTATTTTCTTTAATTTGTTTGGATATATTCTAAGATAATTTAAATTGAGGGTAAAAATGTTTTGTTTTATATGTAAAAACGATTTTTTATCGCCAGACGCACTAATAGTCCATTTAAATGTCTTTCATGCTCTTGGGAAAAATAGTGAATACGTTTGTTACGAAGTTGGTTGTAAGAAATATTTTTCAAATTTAGGTACTTTTAGAATACGTATGAAAAAGCATAAACAAGAAGAAATTTTACCTATTTTGACTAAATTGATAGGTCAGAAAAATAATATCAGTATCTCATCTCCGTCAGCTAGTCATTCTAGAAGTAATTTAATAATTGAAAATGAAAATAAAGATAGTACGATTATCCCAGTAACCCCTCCACTTTCTTTAGACTTGACAAAAGATAGGAAAACAATAATTGAATCAGCTGTGAAATTTGTAATAAATTTACATAATAATAACAATTTTAATAATAAAAATGTTAAGGATATTCAAAAATTAGTACGTAATCATATTACTGAGCCAATATCGCAACTCTTACAAAGTTTCGTCGATTTCGATGCCAACAGTACCCAAGCCAAATTTGAGTTTCAAGAAATCTTAACCCTTCTGAAAGATCCATTTAAATTAATTAATTCTAATCATAAACTCAATAAATGGTTGATGGAGAATAATTTAATGTCACCAATACAACAATTTTCTATAAATGATGAAATTAAGGTCGTTTATAATAACGGTAACACAAAATATGGTGAAAATCAAACAAAGGGCGTACTTTTACCGTTAAGATTTCAACTAAAAAATATTTTAGAAAAAACGTGTACTGCAACGCAACTTATTGAAATAAACCACAAAAAATGTATACTCGATGAAAATAATATTACAAGCTTTTTAGATGGTAAATTGTGGAATCAGAAATTAGAGAAAGGCCCCTATGTGATATGTAGTGAAAATTGGGCCCCTCGTTTTTGTACTTTCGCATGAAGATAGAGCCTTGAAATTGAAATATATGTTTAATCACATCTTTCGAAACCTGTCTGCAAAATATGAGCGGCAGCCTTTTCTTCGTTTTCCAGAAACTGAATTTTTACTAGACCAATTTTTACATGTGTAAGCATAGGAAAGCATAGAACAATGGCATTTTACATATGTTCGCATTGAGATACAATTTTGATTTTTCACATATATGTTATATAAGAATCGTAGAACAACATACTAAAAATTCTCTAGCAGCCCCTTCTTTGTTCGCATACAATTGGACAAAAAAAATTATTTTTATGCAAGAGATGTCAGATACACATTACACATTACTCTCAATCTCAATCAGTACAATTTGGTTCATAACTTTTATGTTTATATAACAATCACATATATAACAGACTATACAACTCATTGGAAAATAGACCAATCAGATAGTTCAATTTAACACAACTAGTGGTGTTTCGGCCACAAACAAGTAAATCATATTATGTTATAATCATATCATCCATGAATATAAACAAACAATTAATATTTTTGACATTTCGCAAAAATGAGTTTATTCGGTGCAGTTTTTATTTGGTTGTGTAATATATTTGGTTGATTCGTTGTATAGTCTTAACGTATACAACTCTAGCTTCGAAAATCATCTGAATATACAGTTGCGGGCTCGATGTGTTACCTAGGAAACACATCTCGTCCTCTTAACTGTATATTAGATTATTTTCGAACCTCTTGTTGTATAACTACTGTTGTATAAATCGTATTTCAAGTCTTGTTTTGAGTAATATAACTTGTGTGTAACATAATCTTTAATACTTTTACAATTCGTTAACTTGTGTGTTCATCATCATTAGAACTGTTTGACTTAACACTAATGGGTCCAGAAGGTAAAATGTACTTTTTATATTTATTTTGCATGTAATCTCATAAAATTGTTTATTGTAGTTGAACGATCTCATATTCTCTGTCGCATATGTAAGTCACGCATATTGAAATGGCGAGGAGTTTGCACTTTAGGAGCACCTTCTTTATGGATAAATGTTACTACATACTCAAAAAGCGTAGGAAAGTCATATAATCCAAATAGTTATGCCTGTTTGAAGTGTCATTCAAGATTAAAGTTCAAAAGATATCACTTACTGCCTGGTAATACAGCTGAGGGTAATACTGTGGACAATAATTTGCATAATTATGAAATGGATATAACTCCTGATAGTTCTTGTTGCACTACATCTTCAGAGATTGATTTCCAGGCTTCAACCATGAATAGTACAACTTCATTTTCGACATTAGAAAACACAAGTACTGAATCTCAATCTGAATTTCTCAGTAGTCAAGCTTCTGTAACGTCAAGCAAAGTTTCTTCTGTTCCAAGAAATGGAATTATAGTCAATCTTCCTAGCTGCTCTGGTACACAGAGAATCGATATGTGGAAAAGAAAGAAAATTGTTATTCCAATGAGCAATAGATGCTGTCGCTCACATTTTGACAAAAATGGCTTGTTTAATAAGAAGACTTTAGAATCATTAGTTGCAACTAAAGAAACAATAGTATTGTCCGCTGAACATATTACAGCCACATTAGGTGGCGAGTCAGTAACCATCAGGGCCGTAAAGGGCTGTCCCCAAGGAGGTGTACTATCTCCTCTTTTATGGTCATTGGTTAATGATAGACTGCTGATCCTCCTGAATAGCCATGGGTTTGATGTCCAGGGCTATGCGGATGACGTGGCTATCGTGATTAGAGGCAGGTTTGATGAGATCATCTCTGATCTCATGCAAAATGCACTCAACTTGATATGGCAGTGGTGTGACAAGGAAGGACTTAGTGTCAATCCAAACAAAACTGTCATTGTCCCTTTTACGAGGAGGAGAAAGCTCTCGCTTGTAGCTCCCTCGTTAAACGGTACTATTGTTGCCTTTTCCAAAGAGGTTAAATATATAGGGGTTATCCTGGATCATAAACTAAACTGGGAACAACATATACAAAAAATTCAAAATAGAGCCACAAAGGCTTTTTGGGCCTGTCAGAGACTCTATGGACGTATTTGGGGACTACAACCAAAAATGATCTACTGGTCATTTCTAACAATTATTAGGCCTATGATCACTTACGCATCGCTAGTGTGGTGGCCTAAAACTCAACAAAGGACAGCGCAAACTTTATTGAATAAGGTTCAGCGTATGGCCCAATGAAAACATGTCCGACCGCAGCAATGGAGACACTCCTAGGACTAACTCCATTGCATCTGCATGTAAAAAAGGATACTGCTACTATGGCCCTTAAGATGCAGGCGGAGGGTAACATCAAACCAGGCAATATGGTGGGCCATCTGGAGATCCTTAAGGAGTTTCAGACAGACCCCACTATAGGAATGCCTTCCGACTGTATGCCAGCCAAACTGGATTTCCACAAACCATTTTGTGTTAGATTACCTAACCGGGAGGAGTGAAGTACAGGGGGACCATCCTTTGAGCGAGGGTCATTGGTGTGGTTTACAGATGGATCAAAAACGGAAGATGGGGCGGGGGTAGGAATACATGGGAGTGGAGTATCACTCTCGAAGTCCTTGGGTACCAATGCAACCGTCTTTCAAGCAGGAGTGCATGCTATAGAACTTTGTGCTAGGATAGGCATTTCTAAAGGCCTAAACGACGCAAAGGTTTATATAGTATCAGACAGCCAATCGGCCTTAAAGGCTCTTAGGTCTTTTACCATTGAGTCAAGGCTGGTATGGGATTGTCTGAAGGTTATTAAATTGCTGGCAAGCTCAAATAAGGTAACACTTGTTTGGGTGCCAGGCCACACTGGAATTGTGGGAAACGAGGCAGCTGATGTCCTCGCCCGCGAGGGATCTGCCTTTCCATTAATTGGACCAGAGCCCTTCTGCGGCGTCTCTAAGGGGCACCATAGGGCAGCAGTTAAACGCTGGGAGGATGTGCAAAAGTTCTCTTACTGGCGCGGAATTCCAGGTTTGCGACAGGCGAAGGAATTTATTTCACCTTCGTCGGCCAGGGCCAAGTAATGTCTCGTACTTAGGAAACCTGAGTTGAGGCTGCTTACCGGCTTCCTCACAGGTCACATCCCCTTAAGGTATCACCTAAAGAAAATGGGCCTAAGTTCGACGGATAGATGTCGCTTCTGTGACATGGAAGCGGAATCAGCGGAACATGTTCTGTGCCATTGCCCAGCCATTTTCTGCAAAAGGTTACAACACCTAGGAGGGAGAGTAATGAGCCCGGATGGTATGCACCATATACCGGCCGGCAGTATTGTCAGGTTCATTAAGAGCCTGAATATTGACTGGACGGCTCATTAAGTAGGGTCCATGCACAAAAGATCTTTTAGGTCGCAGTGCGGGGTGGCTTGAACGCCCACATGGCCCTCAACTAATAATAATAATAATAATAATTGTCCGCTGAAGATATTGAAGAATTTTTCAATGCCGTTTACTTTAGTAAGGCCAACTCATACTCTAAAATCGATTTCGACAACGGCTCTCCAATAACTCCATATAATTATCAGAAATTCACTGGGATTTCACAAAAAAATTTCGATTGCCTTCATGCTTTTGTAAAGCCACACATCAGAAATAGTTGCAACAGAATTACGAGAAATGCGTTAGGAATATTCCTAGTAAACTTGTCACAGGAATTTTTGGCATATTTATTCAATGTATGTAGATGGTCAAGCAAGAGTGTCTGCAATCTTTGAATCTGTTCGAAAAGCTTTGGATGAGCATTTTGTCCATCTTCATTTAGGTTATAATCATCTATCACGAGAAGATGCAATGAAACATCAAACTAAAATGGCTCATAAACTTCTGGGTGCAGATGAAAATTCTATTGTAGTTATCATTGATACATACAGAAACTTATTGAAGCCCATGATTTTGGTTTTCCCTGACGGATACATTCTTGAGGTTGAAGGTTTGTTTTTGCAAACAACGACAATAGCGATTCAAAAATTTTAGAATACTTGATTTCTACCCCTTATGGATTTAAAAAATATTTCTTAGAGAATGATGTTTTACTTCTCGATCGTGGGTTCAGAGATGTCATAGAAAAGTTGAAATTGCTAAAACTTAATCCAATAATGCCTCATTTACTAACCAACGGACAAAAGCAGTTTTGCACAAAAGATGCTAATGAGTCCAGAGCTGTGACTATGAATCGATGGATAGTGGAAAGTGTGAACAGCAGAATCAAAAAATACAAGTTCTTTGCTTCAACTATTGAAGTCACTTATTTCCCCAAGCTGTCATCTTTAACTAAAATTCCTTGTGCCTTACTGAATGCATACAGTCCTCCTATGTTTATAGAAAACGAAAATCATGCACGTTATGCATAGAAGGCAATGAGCAAAATGAATGATGACAATTCTCTTCAAAAGAAGATTGAAGAGCTAGGCCTTGAAAACAAACGAATTTGTTGGGAGGAGGCTACTAATCAGATTCAAGACTTTCCATGTTTATCAGAAGAAGAAATTAAAAATGTCACTTTAGGTATGTATCAGTTAGACCAAGGAAAATGATATACTTATGAACACATGAAGGCAGATTCTAGTTACAAGATCTTTATACATAACGAAATGAAGAATTTGATAAGACGCAAAATTGAATTCGTTTTTCGTCAACTCGGATTCATCAGTTATGGTTAGAATTCTTTCCTAATGGTAGTGGAGCCGAATCAATTTTAGGATATTACTGTAAGTGCAAAACTGGGAGCAGAGTTGTCGGTACATGCAGTCATATAACTTCAGTGATATGGTATTTGGGCTACGCAAGACACAACCCACATGTATTATCAAAGCACCGCAAAGGTCTAGCAGATAATATTATAAATGCTATGAATTCTGGTTGTCAAATCTCAGACTCCGATTCAGATTGAGTCTCTACATAACTTGTTCTAAAGTTACAATAGTTTAGTAAGGAATGTTTCTATGGATAAGTTTGTTTTGCTCCTTCCAAAATAATGTGAATTTTTTATGCTGCTTATTTTGGAATAAGGTTATTTCTGCGCTTATCCAAAAATTCTCCGGTAAAATAAAAACGATAATAAATGAAATACCAATTGAATACAATTTTTAGATTTTTTATTAATAATGATCGCACTTCTGTTTGGCTTGGTAGTGTGCAAATTAATTATACAGTCAAGTACTAAATGATAGCCGCACTCCTAATTTAAGATTTATTTAATTTCAAATAAATTCTTTTAAAATTCTTCCTTTGCAAAAATAATACTTTTCACTTTACCAACTTTATTCTCTGCGGCGTCATGGAAAATTTATGGGTAACCCTCATTTAGTATGGTAATAAAAGATAGCCGCACACAATATTTTATTGTTTTTAATAGGAAATAAATATAAAAAGCACAGTTATAAAAATGATTTTTTATTCCAATTAATATTTTGTGTTTCGGCCATTGTTTTTAATTATTTCGAAAATTCGATTTGGCATACTTTTGTACAAGTTTTGGCATATTAATTTGAAATATTAGCCAATTCGCGTTGTACTGATGACTTTAGTTCATGAACGCTGCTGTATTGTGTTCCTTCAGCATATACAACTCTGCTGAGTACACCCCATATGTTTTCGATGCTGTTAATGTCGAGTGACCTTGCTGGCTGTTTCAAAACTGGTATCTGAGCCTCCGTAAACCAATAATTTACTATCCCGGCGGTGTGTACGGCTGCATTATCCTGCTGGAAAATAAAGTTTGGGTCGCCATTTTGTGCATCAACAACTGGTAATGTTTCGGGATAGCATGGATTTATACCGGTTGCTGTTAAGACGACCGGACATAAACTTCACATCCATTCTTCCTCCATAGCCAATTGCACCCCAAACAATCAGAGATCCTCCACCTCGTTGACGCCTCGATAGCACAAGAAGTTCTTTTCAAAGGTCGTGAAAATAATATTGCCATTAATCAAGGCTATCCATATTCAATTTTTTTCGTCACTAAAAATAACGCGCTGCCACTTTTTCTTCCACGACATATGTTCCTTCGCGAAACGCAATTTGGCATCTTTATGATTTGATAACAGTTGTGGTTTTCTTTGTAATTTTTTGATTTGTATATTATCTGACTCTCTTAATACTTTCCTCACATTACAAATCTTTGTATTATCTCAAGCTTTTAACGCAATTTGTTGCACGGTGCCAATAAAATTAGAGACGTTTCGTAAAATTAACCGTTTTTCTCTATCAATAAGTTCCACTGGCCGGCGGCCTGCACTTTTATGCGAACCGTATAATTGCGAATTTTTTAAATAATTTAGCACTACCTTCTCACTCCAACTAATATTTTCTGCTATTAACGGATACTCATATTACTTTTCTTAATAACGTCAATTTATCAAACTCGTTCAAACTACCTTTTCCACCCATATTTAAAAAATAACAAAAATCGGAATAATATTTAACGGCTATAATACTTAAGCGGCTATCTTTTATAACCATACTAAATGGGGGTTCTCCAATTGTCCATGATCCCGCAGAAAATAATGATTTGTATTTGTGCACGCATTGGTAAACTGAAGAGTATTATTTTTGCATATATAGGAACAATTTTAAATGAATTTATTTGAAATGAAATAAATCTTAAATTAGAGGTGCGGTTATCATTTAGTACAGGACTGTACGTCACTGTAGTGTGCAAATTAATTATAATTCGCATAATTAGGCTAACATACACCATAATTACTGTTTGGAATATTTTTTTATTCAAAACAAAGCAATTTATTGAATTTAGAAAAATATAAAAATTATAAAAATGACAAATGCATAAAACTGCTGTAACACCCTGTAAACAAGTGGGAGGGAGTTGCGAAATATTTTTGCAATTATAAAACAATATACTAAAGAACCACCAATCCTAAAAAGTCGCAAAAAATATTTAGAAATATCGAAAAATGATGTATATTCAATTATGTAATATTTGCATTCAAAACCGGAAGTGCGTCACTGTAGTGTGCAAATTAATTATAATTCGCATAATTAGGCTAACATACACCATAATTACTGTCTGGAATATTTTTTTTATTCAAAACAAAGCAATTTATTGAATTTAGAAAAATATAAAAATTATAAAAATGACAAATGCATAAAACTGCTGTAACACCCTGTAAACAAGTGGGAGGGAGTTGCGAAATATTTTTGCAATTATAAAACAATATACTAAAGAACCACCAATCCTAAAAAGTCGCAAAAAATATTTAGAAATATCGAAAAATGATGTATATTCAATTATGTAATATTTGCATTCAAAACCGGAAGTGCGTCACTGTAGTGTGCAAATTAATTATAATTCGCATAATTAGGCTAACATACACCATAATTACTGTCTGGAATATTTTTTTTATTCAAAACAAAGCAATTTATTGAATTTAGAAAAATATAAAAATTATAAAAATGACAAATGCATAAAACTGCTGTAACACCCTGTAAACAAGTGGGAGGGAGTTGCGAAATATTTTTGCAATTATAAAACAACATACTAAAGAACCACCAATCCTAAAAAGTCGCAAAAAATATTTAGAAATATCGAAAAATGATGTATTCCATTTCATGCAACTGGGCCCAAGCTTATCTATGGGGAAAATAGAAAATACGTTGTTTTGGGCCCAATTTACTATGCTTATCCTATAGGGTCCTTTGGTGATAGAATTTGTATTCCAATTTTTCTTTACTTCGATGATTTTGAGATAAACAACCCTTTGGGATCACATTCACAATTAATAACTGGTATCTATTTTAAATTACCAATATTAAAGAACACTTCTAAATTAGATACTATATTTTTCACTGGTTTTGTAAAATCAGATTACTTTAAAGAATTTGGAAATGATCGGTGCTTGAAACACTTGATTAAGGAGATCATTTCTCTGGAAACAGAAGGTTTAGTATTAAATTTTCCAGGGCAAACCCTTCATGTTTTTGTAATATTAGGATTAATTATGGGAGATAATTTAGGAGTGAATTGCGTGTGTGATTTCAGTAGATCTTTCTCTAGCAATCACTTTTGTCGTTTCTGCAAAATACATAAAATTGAATCACAAAGTTTATCTGAAGATAATGTTGATTTGCATCGAACAATTGTAAATTATGAGGAAGATATAAAAAATGGTGATTTTAAAAATTCTGGAATTTACAAAAATTCGTTGTTTAATGACGTATTGTCATTCCATGTTGTAAATAATTATTTTATTGACGTAATGCATGATATTTTTGAGGGTATCTGCCATTATGATTTATGTCATGTCATAAAATATTATACAGAAGAGGTTAAAATTTTTTCTTTAGACACATTAAACTACAGAAAGCAAAATTTTAATTATGGTCCCATTGATATTGGAAATATTTCTCCTCCTATTGCAACAAATCATCTTAACAAATTTAAACTAAAAATGTCTGCTAGTGAAATGAAATGTTTCATTCATTACTTTACAATTTTACATTAATGGTTGGTGATATGATACCTGAAGATGATGAAGTTTGGGGATTCTTAATATGGCTTGTTAAAATAATAGATATTTTACTATCTCGTTCTTTTAATAATGAACTAATTTTTCTTTTACAAAAGTTAATTAAAGAACATCATTCGAAATATATTAATATATTCAATGACACCTTAAAACCAAAGCACCATATTTTAATACATTATCCTGAAATAATTCGATATTCCGGCCCACCAATGCATTATTGGTGCTTCGGGTTTGAAGGTAAACATAAAGATCCCAAAAATTTCGCCAGGTCAACTAATTCAAGACGAAATATTTGTGTAACTTTGGCCAAAAAAGCTCAAATGAAATTTGTTAATTATATTATGAATCCTCCTCAATCCGCTTGCCTTACTTCCGAAAAAGATACATTAGAAGTCGATTTCAAAGATTTGCACGATAAATTAGGAACTAGCGAGTTTGTTTGTTTTTCCCAAATTAAATACAATGGCACTTTATATAAAAAAGATTTTCATTTATCTATTTTTAAAGACGAATTAGAATTATATAAGATCGTTGGAATTTTTGTTAATACCAAAGATGAATTAAATATCTTAGTTTGGGTTAATGAAATATGCGTCGGTGCTTTAAATACTCATTATTTAGCGTATGAGATTAATAGCCCCGACACAATTATACAACAAAATATTATTCTACCTATCAACGTTTTTAGTGGCCCTCCAGTAAATTTAACTAAAACTTTGAAAGGGGACCATTTACTTCGTCTTAAAGAATATTTTTAAATAAAAAAGTTCCAGATCACTCCATGCGATTTCATAGTTTAGATTTTTGGGTTATCGAAAATAAATGAATTATTAAAAATAAAAAGGAAGAAAGGAGAAAGAACAAAAAATATTCCATCTATGGTCATATAATTTACCTTTTTTTATTGTACAGGGGTCCTATTGAAATACACTCTACTATTTTTAGTGCCATAAACACATATTAAAATTTAAAAACAATACAATTAATAATAGGAACGAACACTTCATTACTATTATTATTATTTTTATGGTTTTTAAATTTAAATATGTATGGCGCTAAAAGTGTTTCATTGTAACACTGTGCCCACTATACAATAAAAAAAGGTACATTATTATATTTTATGTCCATAGATGAAATATTTTCTTATTTCCCCTTTCTACCTTTTTATTATTTATGTTTTATTATTATGTATACTTTTTTTTGTTTAATAATACTTATTTAAAAAGAAATTAAAAAAAATTATGATTTTGAAAATATAGAACATTACATATTGGAGGGGTAGAACATCTGTACGTTCGTGAAATAAACACATAAATATTGTAAAGAAAAAATATAATTTGTTCATATTCGCTGAAAATTCTTATTCTTTCATTCTCCAGTAAATCCAACAAAAAATTAAATTTTTGTTGTTGTTTTACTGAAGAATAAAAGAATACGCATTTTCAGCGAGATATTGTTTTAACTGTACATATATTATGTGAGAATAAGAAAATATTGAATTTAAACCACCTTTTTTGTTATAGAATACAATTTATAGTTTGGTTGTATTAAATGAAGGGATATTGCTATAAATACCTAATGTTTCTTAAATATTTAAATTAGATTTGTTTATCTTCTCAGTGAGCAAGTATTATACTTTGAAAGAAAAGCTTCTACCCAAAATTATTTACTTTTAAAAGTATTTTGACATAAATTCATAGTTTAATTCAAATTTACCTGTCTTACATAAATTCAATAGTTTTAATAAAAAGTTATAATCAGTTCACTAAAAATGGATAAAGAAGCCTGTAGTAATAATACCTTATTGGATTTGGATTTACAAGAATTGAATAATAATATAGAAACAACCGATATCACCAACCACCTTATTCATCATCCGTTACTATCAAGTTCCGCGCATCTACTTAATAATCAGCCACAATCGTACGAACCGTATCAAACTCAATGGTCTACAAATACTGCACAAACATCACAACCATTAACAACAGAACAACAAACAGGATCACAAAATGAACAGATAGAAAAAGAATCACAAAATGAGGTTTGGGAATTACTTGTTTCATGGAATCTGCAAAAAATGTATCCGAAATGTGTTGGTAGGTGTGCAAGTGCAATGTTTTTATGTAATATGTAATATTGAAATTTATTCATTTTCAGAATTGGGTGTGGATATTACAGCATTGAAGCTGTTAGGTGAATACAAACAGACTTTTTGAACCATTTTGATTTGGGAACACAAATTAAATTCACGCAAAAATATAATGATTGGATAACTCAAACCACAACAACAATCTGCTCTGAATTATCAGACATAGGAACAACTGTCAGCTCCGAATCCTCTCAGGGCACCAGCAACTACAAGTCCATAAATTTAAGAGAAATTTTAAAAGATACAACGGATGGCGAATATATTAGTAATTTTTATACGTCACACACAAAATTAAATAGCGGGCTTCGTTCAATGTTGGTTGATGTAATTGCTAATCATTTAATCAAAAACAACATTAAAATGACGTGTTGCCTTGCAGATGAAATCGCCGATAAAATAATAGAAGTCTTTCCTAACGAAAGCAAAGTAAGAATTACAAAACTATTTTACTAGTTTTAATATTAAATTTATTATTTATTCTATTTATTATATTTTCAGGTATTATATTATTATAAAACCAAAAGGAAAGCACCTAAGGGGAAACTATACGAAAAATATTTCAATAAATTAAGGAAACTTAGAAAAGTAGGAGTTTTGCCAGCCAAACAACAGCAAGCCGAGTTAGAGGAGCCGTCCAATATTTCAAGAGGTATTTACGCACGATAACAACAATTCTAGTTTAAAAATTTACTAATTAATACATAAATTATATATTTTCTATTTGTCAGCTGTTCAAGAGGACGACTGTGAAGAAAGCATTAACGCTTTAGCAGCAAATAACTGCAGTTGGGCCGAAATAGAACATCACTGGCTTAACACTAATAAAGTACGAAGCACTTTCATTAATTCTGGGGCAACAACGGAAGACATATTTAAAAGATGGTCACAATATAGGAAGCCGTTAGGTTATAAATTGGTAAGTTTGGTAAATGTGTTTGTGAAACTGAATCTTAATAAATTATTTGATACATATTTCAAGATTGAATTGGATTTTAAGAAGATGTATCCAAACGTGCCTAGTATCATCAATTCATTCCCGGAATTTTTGGAGAAGATCATCCCCATGCTCGAGGAGAAAGTAAAAGGAACACATGACCAGAATTTGCTGTCTGTATTAAAATGCAAAGAAAATTTCAATGAAAGTAAGTCTATATTTATATAAATTATGTATGTTTATATAAAAATTGTAAGTTATTGTAAATACAAAACTTAGTTAAATGTATAGAAATAATGTAATATTATATTTATAATAAACAGAAAGTATAGCTATTAATAAATTAATTTCTGTTTCTTTACAGACGGTCAAGCAGCCAGTTTATTTCACCTCATCCACCATATTTTGCCACCAACAGCGAGGGAGGTTCGTATTGAAAATCATAGAAAAGTGCATGTGCGATTTAGTTTACAAGATGCTCAAAAGAGCTTCATCCTTCTTGGTGCAACTACAGAGGATTTAGAGGAACAATTAACTTTTCAACTAGGGAAACAGAGGTCTATCCAACCATTGTTGCTAATTACAGGGACATTGTCTAACCTGTAGCGTGTAACTTGGCAGAAATAAAAATCAATCAAGAAAACTTATTTCTTATACAAATTTTGATTATGAAAATTTAATTTAATTAACTTATTAAAATAGAAAAAATTATTAATTAAATAAAAGATAAAATTTAAAAATTTTAACAAAAATTTAATACAAAATTAGATAATGAAAACTTAATCAAAAAAAAAAAAAAAAAAAAATTAAATCATTGTTTTAAAATTGACGTTTGTATGGTGTTCCAACAAATTTTGATTCCTGAACTCTCTCTTCATATATGTATGAATTCCTGAAGAGAAGAAAAAAAAATTACAAATTAAAGCGAAAATATTTACAAAAGAAAAGAGAAATTCCAAAATATTTAGATTCCCGCAACAACTTGATGTCAACATAAAATTAAATTTGTTGTTTCTTTGGGCGCCATGACATCTAACACGCTGAATATGCACCGGCTCAACTTTCTAAGCAATCCACTCTGGCGTAGGTAAGGTTGCAAAGGAACTTATGAAGTTGGAATTATAAACTGAAAAAAAATATGAAATTTAGGAAAAATAATTGTTTGGTAACTCACCGAGTGATTATAATTTTGTAGCTGCGTTCTTTCCTCCAATATTCGATTTAATCACGATCACCATGTGTTTGATTACTTAACGGCAGCCATTGTGTAAAACCATCAAGATATCCCACTCGGTTAATCCTGTCTCGTTCTCCAATCGTAAACAGCATAAATATCACCTGATTATCCGGCGTACTGTTATAAATATCTTACAATAAATATTCATATATTAAAAATGAAAATAACACCAAACTGTGTGTGCGCGCACTATAAAGGGCTAAATATCGTGTAACGTAAGACAAAAAGCACAAAAGAAAATTTGATTGACTCTGTGTTTGCACAGGCACAAAACTCCATATATTTTGTCTTCGTTCTCTTCTTAATGTTTATTTTTTTTCAAAAAAAAAAAATGGCCCTTTATCTTATTATTTTGCTTTTATCGCAGCACGTTCACCTATCTGTTTTTTTTTTTTGTAGATTATCACCTCTTTATTATTTTCTTCCTCCCTTACCGTCACATTTTTCTGCTCTTATATAGCCAAATCGTTTTCCCCCACTCAATTGGCAACAGTGTTACCAAAACCAATTATTTGGAATGAGAGGCCTCTATGTTAGGTTGGAAACCAAAATAAATTACTCCGAAAATTTAATTGGTTGTCTCTATTCAATGGTAGATGCCACAACGATCATTTAAAACAAAAAAATTATCTACCAAAAAAAATTTTTAATTTTAAATACAGTAGCACTCCTCTTTTATTTTTTTTTTTTAATTATTTTAATTTTTCCATCAATATTACCGTTCAAATTAAGTAACGTTCACAAATCAAAATCCATGAACACACCAAAACATTACAAACCCTACACAAATTGTGGTTTATTTTGACGAGATCAAATACAAAGTATTTTCGGTTCTTCGAGGAATTGAAATATTGTTCGCAATTATACATTTATTTAATTTAAAATATCCATTGCAATGCATGTCGGTTTGGATGTTTATCCAAACATATTTTTTTAAAATTAAAACTAAATATGACGTGGATAATATAGCCGTCAAATATTTAATAGAAAGATTGGAAAAGTAGTGTTAGTAATGATTATGATTTATTAAATAAATAAAATGAATTAATTTTTTTATGTTATGAATAAAGAAAATGAATTATAATAAATGTTATGAATATTTTATAGTAATAGGGTTAAATATAATAAATATGTATTTAAAATAAATAAATATCTAAAACTGAAGAATTTTGTTTTATATGTACATTTTACACATTAGAAACCATTTGCCTTTTCGATTTTAGGCCTTTCGCTTTGTTATTTAATGCTGAACCAGGAAATATGTAAACACTTAAGTTTTCGTTGCCATTACCTATATATATATATATATATATATATATATATATATATATATATATATATATATATATATATATATATATATATATATATATATATATATATATATATACATACATATATAATATATATATATAATATATTGCAAGTCAATGGTCAACATAATAAAATATTTGTTATTTTTACAAAAATGTCAAACAGACGAATTTTTTTTTGAGAATATTACAAAACTTATTTGTACATTTAATCAAAACCTGTTTGGAAATTATCAAAGTTTTTGTAATAATCACAACATATACTGTTAATTTAATAACTTCCGATGTCAATTTTGTTTGTTTTATTCTGTATATTTTACAAAAATTTTAGTAAATTTACAAAAGTATTTAAACTTTTTATAAATATAATTTTAAATCTTACAAAGGTTTTATTATATTATTGTCAAAACCGTTTTGTTATTCATTCAATTCATTTTATAAGATTTACAGAATTTTTAGTTAAATTGTAAATTTTACAAAACATTTTGTGTGCTCTATATTTATAGAAATTTTGTAAAATATATCTGGAATTTTGTTATTCCAACCTATATTTTTTTTTGAGTGTGGTGGATTATTATCATACTTTGTAAATTACATAACCAGATAAATAAATCTGATTAAAATAACGATATAAATTAACTTTAATTTTATATATGATAATTTAATTTATTCTCACTGTAAAACTATAAAATATTACATAATAGACTTTACAACGATTAAATTTGGACCAAAAAACTTTTTCTTCTTATGATTATGCCCCTAAGGAAAAACTTACCGGTAAATAATACTTCAGACTATAAAATTTTGATTACTAATATAAAATTAATGTGTTTCTACTACGTACAATGAAAATTCTTATGTAAGTGCATTAGAAAAGTAAAAAGTTTTTTTTTTTTTGTGTGCATTGTATGAAAAGATAAGAATATAAAACCCGTCTTATGTCTTATCATATTGCAGTTCAATTCCCTTTAGTAGTAACCTAATAAAATCTATTCTTCCAAAAAAAAAAAACAAGAAATTGGTAACACTATACCCCCAACAACAAAATGATCTGTCTATTCTTCTTGTGCACAGTTTGAATACATCGAAGAATAAAAGCTTCAAAGATATATTTCGTCTTATGTAACAAGAAAGAATCAAAATCGAACGGGAAGTAAAAACAATAGCGCACACACACAAATGGAGAACAATTCAATAAATAATTGTTTGAAAAACGGAATTGAAAATTTTAAAACATGAAATTTTCCCTATTTTCAAACAATAAAATAAACGAAATAATAGACGATCCCAAAATAAAATTTTTAGAAACGGAATCGATTGAACTTCCTTGTTTTTAACACTTTTCTGTATACAGTAGTTGCCTTCCATAGAGTCATATACAGTTTTATGTCTGTTTTGTATTTTATTTTATTATGTATGGAAAGAGTTACCAAAAAAAAAAAAAAAAAAATGGAAAAGAGCCACAACACAGCAACAAACAAAATCGTTTAGTATTCTATAGTGCCAGAACATATTATTTGAATGTAACATATTATACTCGTATATTTTATTTTGTTTTTACCAATATTGGGTGCGAGAAAAGTTTTTATTTTCTTGTTGGTCTGAAATTTATGAAGAAAAGCTTATGCTAACGTATAACGTCGTGTTTCATAAAGTTGTTCTTGGGATGTTTTTATAAAATTGCGGCATGGTATATTCGTATCATTTCATCAGATTTTAGTAAAAAAACGCGCAAGAACATAAAATAAAGTGGTTTGCTAAAAGCTGAGTGAAATTAAAAGTAGCGTTCTATAAAGCAATACATAATTATAAAAGATGTACTTTGTTGTCTTAATTATTTATTTCGCAGAAATTTTATAGAAAGTTATAAAGAAAACAAAATAAATTATTAATTCAACCGTAGATGAAGTGAAATGGAATGAAACACAGAAAATAAAAAAATAATATTTTAATAATTTTATTTTTTCTTAAATAATTTCTTTTTATTAAAAAAAAAAAACAAAAAACAATAAAAGAAAAAGGTAAGAAAATATAAGAAAAACAATTAAATGAAGAGAATATTTTTTTACTGTATTTTCTTCTCTTTACACAAAAATAAATTTTAATTAATTTTTTAAAATTTTTATTTCAGATTCCTGCAACAAGAATACAAGTGAAATGTTTTCCTTAAAAGGAAAGATATATAAATAAATAGAAAAGTTTTAATTGGCTTTCAATTTTATCATTATTTTTTTCAATGTATCATAACATTTATAAATTAAAAGTTATGGTTAATGCACTCTTTAATACACAAAGTATAACATCGTTAGATCTCAGGTTTAATTTATAACTTTATTCCCTGGATTGCTCGACTGAAAACTTTTATATCATTTATATTAAATCAGGGATTCATACAAGACAAAAAATTGCTAATTGCCCCAAATACATTTTAGTGGGAAATGTCAACAACTAAAATAAAATGATAGTGTTAAAAGTAATGATTAGTAGGTAAGGAGTAGGGCATCCAATCCCGATATTCCAAATTCTGGTATTCCGGGACACCGGCCCATATTTTGATTTCGATTATTCCGGAATTGATGAATTTCTATTTTTCATACTAATTTAAGTAATTTCAACATAATTTTATTTAATTACTAGCTGACCCGGCGAACTTCGTACCGCCTAACAGTCGATTCTTTAATTTTTTTTTTTTTTTAATACTTATTCTGCTATTCGGGACACCGGGTCAGCTAGTAAGCTAAAATAAGCTAAAAAAAGAAAAAAGAAAGTTAATATGTAAGCCAACAATTACATTATGTCAAAAAAGAAAAATTATAAAACACTTAAAATTCTTTTAATAGTCACTAAAAAATCACAATGAAAATTACAATTTCAGATGTCTTATTATACCTACTTATTATATTTCATTTTATTTTTACTTATTCTAAATTAAGTTTCATTTTTATTGTAGTACATTATGGTACACGATAGTTTTTGTTTGATTACCTGGCGCGTAAACAAACAGAGCAAATGGCTTCCCAACACGGGAACAGGCAACATACAATTGACCATGCGAGACACATGGGTTTTCTAGATTAATACCACAAACACTTAATGACGACTGCCCCTGGGATTTGTTTATAGTCATAGCGAAAGCAAGCCGTACTGGAAACTGCAGTCGTTTAAACTCGAATGGTACGTCAGTCGGAATCATTGGAATGCGGGGTATCAAAACGTCTTCTCCTTTATACTTTCCTTTCAATATGATTGCTTCTATTACGTTATTCAGTAATTTTTTTATTGCTAATCGTGTGCCGTTACAAAGTCGCGGTTGGTTAATATTTCGCAACATTATAACTACAGATCCAATCTTTAATTGAAGATTGTGAGGCGGCAATCCTGGCAAATCTAGTGAGTTTAAAAATTCCGATGGATAGTTCACGACATCATCGTCATTAGTTGCCGTATCAACTGATTTATATGTCCTCATTTCGCCCGGAATGTCATCTTGAATTTTGAAATTTAATTCATTTACATCAGTGTTTTTGGCAGCCAGTATAGCTCGTTCGCTCAACCAATCATGGAATAAGTAATTTTGAGTAACATTTGGAAACACTTTTTGAATGAGTTCAGATTTTTATTGCGTTAACTGACAAAAACTCTCAGGAAAGGTGATGCAGCCAGTCAGCACGTCTATAGGAAATTTGCCATTACCAATATCAATCAGTCGTTTAGAGAATATGTCTCCAGATTGATCATTTTGCAACATGACACGCATATTCTTGCTTAAATGTAATACCTTGACATGTTTCCACAAATTGGAGGACTTTAAACATGCATTCAGTTCATCAGCTTGCGTTGAACGTGGAACCACTGGCAATGTTTGCCGAAAATCTCCTGATAATAAAATCATTGCGTCACCAAATTGGTTTTGGTTGTTCCGTAGATCTTTTAAGGTTCTATCTAAAGCCTCTAAAGATCTTATATGCGCCATCGTGCATTCATCCCACACTATCAGTTCACATTGCTGCAAAACCTCTCGTTGCTTTGCATATTCAATGGCAATTTTAGAGCTGAATTGTTCGACCGCCTTCAAGCAAAGTTGCTGCAATGCCTGATGAAGCAAGAGCAAGAGCAATTTCATTTTTTGAGCGAATTGTTGCCAATATTAAAGTAATCAAACAAGTTTTTCCTGTACCACCAGGAGCATGCTTCCCACGCTTATCAGTTTGTATTATTGCCCCATCCATGAAAAGCTTATTTGTGATAGTAATTATAAATTTCGGGTTTTCTCCTAATGTAGCAATTAAGCATGATTTACAAATGCTAACATCAAATCCATCAATCTTTACTGCATATTTGCAAGTAAACCGGCGTTGTCTTACTGAAGTTTTTTGCAATTTTGATGTTCTTTACCCGATAATTTCAATAAACCCAGCAACGAACGCAACTCTTTTGTTATAGTCGTCCAATTCCCAATAGTCATTAAATAAGTTTTGTTGTTGTTGCCGGATAATTCTGGATGCACATTTATTGCGGCAAGGAACTAATTGTGTAAAGTGACGAGCAGGGACTTCTTTTCCACTTTCGCTAATATACGCTTTGCCAACATTCCTTTTGAATTTTTTGACTTTTCGTTTGTTTGTGGTCTTTTCGATTGGAACGTGTTCGACAGAAGTCAAATTGCATTCTAATTGAATCGCCATGGCTTCTAATTCTGAGTCAGTAATTTCCGACATATTACCAGGATTATATTCGGGGTCACAATCGGAATTGTAACCGTCCCCATCGTAATCCATTTCAAAATGGTGAACTTCCTTTAAAACAGTATCATTTTGGATACCTTTCATATCCAAAGATGCAGGGATGGTTTCGTTTTGGACAACTTCATGAAAAAGCTGATCATCTGTAAACTGTAACGTTTTGTTTTTCTAAACTTAAAAGAAATATTTATTATTTATTGAACATTTAATGGCCGTTCATTTATTATTGAACATTTAATGGCCGTACATTTATTTTTAACTTATTCAAAATCTTACCGCTATTATCAAGTTGAGAATTATTTGGTTCGATTTCTCTGATAGGTGCTAATTGTTTACATTGGTTCATTTTAGATATTCCTGTAATAAAAACATAAAATTATTTACTAATACAACAAATACCCTAAATTATAATTTTATAACAATTGTTTAAAACTTATATACATACCAGAAGGTCCGGCAACAGGAACATTCCTATTATTAGACGACATAGCCATCTCTACCATTTTACGAGCACGATTAGCCATTTTATTATTTTAACCACTTTACGCACTTATCAAAAGGAACTAAGTATAGTTAAATTTTAAAAACCCGAAAACAATGATTTAACATAAGGGCTTAACTGATGTTGTGACCAAAAAAATACTGCTTTGACATTATACATAAGGTCACAATTCAAGTTAAAACAATATGTGAAAATACAAACGATTCCACAAAAGGGCCTAACTTTTTAAATAAATAGATATGCCCTTTTGTTAAATTAAAACTTACCTTTTATGTTTTATTTTTAGTTTCCCTAACAGACTTATATCAACTTATGCCACTTGAATTATTAAATTTAAAAAATTTTAATTTTTCAAATGGAAATATAACGAGATATGCCTTTATGAAGAATGCAAAAATATAAAAATATAACTTGTGCCTAGGGAATCCAAATTACTCGAGTTTCAAAGTACCCGGGTAGTCGAGTACTAGTTTTTTTAATACCCGGGTTACCCGGGTAGCCGGGTAATAAACAAAAAAACATAAATATACATAAAATCTATAAAAAAAAATCATAGATCATGCTATTGTCACCCTCTCTTTGTATTAATAAGTGGCACATACTACATTCTGAGTCCTATTTCTCTTCCGCCTTAAAATGGTCTCATATGAATTATTTGTTAAAGCAATTTTTTTAAAATCAAATCAGGTCAAATATTTGTTACATTTTTGTCGTAACTTAAAATTTTCGGAAATGCCTTACAATTTAAATTTGTAATTATTTTCTGTTGTACTCATGACTACAAGCCAACCAAATTGAATCATTGTCTTAATTAAATTTAGTTGAATCCAACTAATTTTTATTTTACCATGTATTATTAAAAAATGATTTTAAAATCCTTCATGGATACGTGAAGAATTTATGTTCCTGTATATTTAAAATATTTGTCACCATCTACTCGTGATTTTCTAAATTAAATAATAAAACAAACTAAAAATCTGAAAGATAACCAAAAGCCGATAATAAAAATTATCGAAATTTTAATTAATCTGGAAAATTGATAGAACGCATCAAATTCACATTTATCACTCGACACAAACTAATGTCGTTTTAGATTGATTTGTTTCCTCTCTATGCAAAAGCAATCGCAATTTCGGCGTCAATCGATCAAGAAAATCTCATTGATTTTTCATGTTTGTGCATTATCGTCAAAATATAAGAACCTTGCAAATTGCACATATAAAATCTATAAAATTCGTTTGCCAAGCAATGTTGAGATTAACTTAATGGCATTTCTAATAAACACAATAACCACAGTAAAGTTATCAAACTGAAAACGTCAGCCAATTAGCCAAACTGCTAATAAATCTTTAAACATACTTATGTAAAAGGGGGATATATCTACGGAAAATCTTTATCGAAAATGTGCCCTCGAGCTAAAATATTTTACTCTCAGAATAACGTTTTTCTTCAGGTCGGTCGTTGACGCTCGAAGAAGAAGGACGTGTTTTGGTCGTCTTCTTCGAGAATATAATTTTAATTTAATTTAATTAATTTTATTTATTTGTTTAATGTAGTGTAAAGTTTTAAATATATAATTTATTTTATTTAATTTAATTTAATTTAATTAAGTGAAAATTTGTGTGTAACTATAGTGAAATTTAAATATAAATATGGATAAAATGCAATCCATCGGGATGCATTAACCAGGCAATGTTTTTTAATTTATAGCGAATTAAATTAAGCTTTGGATCTTTTTCGCTTAATGATGCATGCCTCTTAAATTTGTGTAGTCAGTGTATAAAATTCAAATACATTATCTCATATTTAGATGTAATTAAAATCGATCAAATTGATATGCGCAGTTAATTTTTTGTTTCTGTACATGAAATTTCAAGTTTTTTGTTTCTCTCTTTACTCTTATGAGATTATTTGTATTTTTATTTTGTATAAATGAGACAATTATATTCTTCATATTCTTTATAGAAATGAATATATTTCGTCGTATGCTATGCGGTTTTTTTTTGTTTAGTGTATTCGCAGCCGTGTGTATGTTCGTCGTCATTTTAAAAATATGTATATTCAACAGTATATTATAATTCTCCATAACATTTTATAGCAGGAAATCTCGCCATTGAAGTGTTGTACATATGTGTAGTGTGATATCAAATGAAAACTACGTCTCCGGCTACACATAATACATATAAAGGATTAAATGAGAATATTTCTATACGTATGCGTTTTCATTTTGATTCCGCTTACGCATAAAGAGTATATGAAAATATGTATGTACTTATTTTCTGTATGTGTGGGAGGGGTTTAATATTGCAGCAGGATTCTAATATTTTTCCTGGTGTTGTTTTCATTTGTTCTGTTCATTTAAAGTGCTCTTTATATACCAAGAGCAACAATGTTTTTGATTCAAATGGGATTCTTATATGAGTAATTCGTATAATCGAGTACATGTATTGAATCGAATGGGTCATATAATTCATATTAAATCATTATATGAATAGGTATTTCAAATGACACGATTTGTTTGTGTATTTTGGTTTTAATGCGGAGTAGTATAGGCAATGTAGAATTACACTAATTTTTAAATTAATTAAATTAATTTAAATGGAGTCTTATGTGTAATTATCCAATATATAGTTTAAATTTAAATTTTTTATTTTTTTCTATTTAACTTATAAATTACTTTTATTATTGGTAAATTATCTAACTTGAACGGTATTTTTGGGATCAAGGTAAGACGAGTCATTATGTTGTATTATAGGTTTCGTCTTGATGCAAGCATGGAAGGTGATGCGATTGGATGATGTGAGCTGCAACAACAGAATATGGTTTTCTTATTAAGTTTTAATTTAAATAGGGTTCCAGAGCATTGCTGCATCCTCGTTGGCGTATGAAATGATTGGTTTTGGGAATTGAATGTTTAAAAAACAAATTTTTTTGTTAACCATAAAATTGCTGCTGATTTATTTGTAAGATTTTTAGTACATAGAGTACAATATTAATATATTTATTTCCGATGTTGCGTGATGTTTCCATTATGATGAGATGACATGTTTTGCAGCTTACGTTTGACGAAAATTGCAAAAATGTGTAGATGAGGAGTTTTAGTAGTCGGGATATCCAATTATTTGAGTATTTCTGGAACTCCTTGGATCTCGACGGGTTCATCAATTACATTTATGTTTGATAATTTAGTATCAAATTACAATAATTTTTTATAGAATTATACTTATGTTCACGAGCTCCAACTACTCGAATTAATATTTGGTTTGAATTTGCAGAGATATTGGTCCATGGTGGGGAATTTGATTGGTCATTTGTACCAGAGCCTACTCTATAAATAAGAGCCTCCAGTATCGACTAGATTTTTTAGTAAGCTTAAAATAAGATACATACATTTTTTTCTTTACTATGAAACTATATAGAAAAATGATTGTTTTCATTTCCATTTTTAGTCTATAAGAATTATGAGCTTTTGTATTATTTTTATTCGAAAATGTTCATAAAACGTTTAATTTTATTTGATTGAAAAATCGAATCATGAAAATGTTTATTTCTTAGTGAAAATCCTCTTGGAATATAAAGTATTGCTAAACTTTTATCGAATGTTGTTTTTGTAAAATACGTCATAAATATTTATAAACAATACAATAACCATCTCTTTTTAGTCTCTTTCTAAAAGTATTGCCACATGACACAAATCTACCCAAATACAGATTCATATCATGTGGTAATAACGATATTTTGTTTTAACCAAAGCTTAATGGAATGAACCATAGCTGTCGCCTCCATTCAAATTTGAATTCGAATATCTTTCTGTTATTAATTGTGAATCAAACATTGCGAATACAAATTTAAATTGTGTTTTTACGATAAATAATTCCTTATTTGAAAACTAAACTGTTTTTAAATATTTTGAGCCTTTTTTGAGGAATATTAAAGGTATGTAAGATTTTATCAATAAGACATTTTTTTTCTTCAATAAACATATGTAATTAAAATTTTAGGTTAAAGTTTTTTGAATAGATAAACATAATGCCTAGTTGCTGTGTACCGTGCTGTAAAGCAAAACCACCAGCAGATCATTTTTTTGGATTTCCAATAAATCTTGACCAAAGAGCTGCTTGGGTGAAAAATATTCCTCGGAAAAATTTGGTTATCACAAAATAGACAAAAATATGCCATGTTCATTTTGAATCCCGATACATTTTAGTGAAAAATTCAAAATGTTCCAAAAGTGGTTGTAAATATTTTTTAGTATGTACTTGTAATGTAAATCGTAGCAATACTAGTTTATTTAGCCAATATTTTTAAAAAATTCGTGAAAGTTATTAGACAGTTCAGTGTCTATACTAGAATTTAAGTATCTGTACGTACACCCTTAAAGTTACATAAAAGTAAATATTAATCAAACATTAATTATTGTTAACTACGGTTTGACATCGACCGAATTTGGGTTTGAATTATTTTTTCTGATTTTTGCTCCCCTCTTCAGTTTTTGTTTAGCAATATCTAAATTTAGGAGAGCCTAGGTAGCCTTTTTTATGATAAAACTAAGCCATTTATATTAAATATTTTAGGTGATCACAAACCATGCCAGGAATATTCAAAATCTAGGCAGAGGTTGCGAAATGATGCTATTCCAACCGTTTTCCCAAATTTACCGTTTTACCTCTCGAAACAAGTTTCTTCTAGAGAAAATGTGAGATTGAGGCTAGGTAAAACGGAAGAAGTAAAAAAGTCGAGAGACCAGGCTATATTACTTGATCAAAAAATTCATCAAATTAGTGATGTTATACTATCAGGTAAGTATAGTATTAAAAATTTTTATTAGAAAGTTGCACAAGGCAAACTTATTTTCTATAAAGTCTGCTGGAGTGGCGATAGTCCAATTATTGATGTTTCGTTTAATATTTTGGAGTCATTAGATGTAGAAATTTACATCAATAATATTAAACAGAAGACATCGCATTATGGAAATATTTTGGGTGTTAGTTTGAAGTGTGACCTGTATTCAAAATTGAATAAACTAATTATTCATTTAAATGACTTTAACTTATTCGATAAGTCTATCGAGGATCACAAAACTTCAATCCATACCAGCCTTAAAGTTTTAAAAGACTGGGAAGGTCTCGATGAAGTAAAATCGCGTCAGTTACATTTTCTGCATGAACAGTTTGAATTAACTTTTTCAAATGTTAATCGCTACACTACTGATCTAATAATTTTTGCTTCTATGCTACTTTATACTTACCCTGCTGCGTACAATTATCTTAGGAATAGTGAATATTTAACCCTACCAAATGCAAAGTATTTGAAAACCTTTTCTAAGGGCAATTTGCAGTCGGGAGCCGCTGAGCAGTATTTAGTCCAAAAATTTTCTAAACTAGATCCTCATGAAAAGTATGTGACTCTTTTAGTAGATGAAGTTCACGTAAAACCGGCAATGACCTTCAAAGGAAATAAAATAGAAGGTTTAGCTAATAACCACTCAGTTTCTCAAACTTCTTTGACAGTGGCTAAATCAATTCAGGCATTTACGATATCGTCATTATTGTCTAAAAATAAGGACATTGTTGGCCTCTATCCAGTTCAAAAAATGGATTCAGATTTTTTGTTTATCAAAATTAACGAGGTTTTGCAAATTTTACATAATGTAGGTTACGAAGTGGTGGCAATTATTTCGGACAATAATCAGGTAAACCGAAAAGTTTTTAAAAAATTTTCCTCTACCGGTGAGCTTCCAGTTTTTATTAATTCCCCTTACTTGGAAGGTAACAAAATTTTCTTTTTGTTTGACACAGTTCATCTATTGAAATCCATCCGAAATAATTGGCTAAATAATAAACAAAGGTCATTTAGGTTTCCTGATTTTGATAATACCGATGTAATACTTACCTCTAAAATCAGTCATTTAGAGACTATTTATTTAAAAGAAAAAATTTTTTATGTATTACATATATAAATATAATTAAAAGGCAACTTTTATATTATTTTTAATTTATATATTTTTTTTTTTTTTTTTTTTTAAAATAAGTATATTCCTTATAGTGAAATTTTATTTTTTAATTTTCGATTCAAAATCGATTTCGATGCCAACAAACATCATCTTCAGTTGAAGCAATACTTATTGAATTGAAACGATTTTTTTCCTCGCTTTTTATACCCAAAATTTTTCCAGTGGTTGCGTTGAATATTTTCCAAATTTACAGAAACCTTCGCTTACGTTGATTAACCGTTGGAAATCAGCTCGTACATTTTATTTGTAGCAGTGTTTATTTTGCTGTTCAACATAAATTGATTTTCCTTGTTCTTGAATATTTCTAATTCCTCTACACGATCCATCATATCTCCTTTTTTCATCCTATACAGCACCTCTAAATTTGTTTCAAAATTCACGTAGTTATGCAGCGTGTGGTTTATATGTTGCGCGAATTTGGATTCTGTATTCATTCTCCCGATTCCTCTGACATGTTCTCTAAATCTCTCTCTAAATGAACGTCCCGTTTGGCCTATGTAAAAAGCGGGGCAATCTGAACATGTTAATTTATAAACACCCGTGTCTAAAGTGGAATTAATTTTGGTTTTAACAAAACTTTCTAATTTATGTTGAGTTTTGTGAGCAATGCTATATCCGAAATTTATGAAAACATTTTGAATTTTTTGGCTAACCTGGCTCCATTCCAAAATTAGGTATTTTCGATTATTATTATTATCGTCGAAAGACAATGTTGTATTCGATCTATACTCTAATTTTCTTTTATAACTGTTATTCAATGTATCGATCATTTTCGTATCATATCCATTGTGATATGCTACAAACTTGATGATGTCAAGTTCAATTTTGTAACTCTCCTCTGCCATTGTTATACTATTTAGCCTATGGATCATATGGCGGTATACCAAAAAATTTTTGAGGTAAAGTTAGCACCAGCTCTTTCTCCTAAAGTTCTTCACCCTAATAGCTTTAAAAGGCAAAATGTTTCACTAGCCCTTCGAATTTTCGATGATAAAACAATCAAAGCCATTGATTTTTTTAAAGCTTTGCTTGGAGAGGATTCCATTGGCACGGCTGAATTTCTCAAAATTATAAGAAGCTGGTGGACCGCAGTAAACGTAAAAACACCATCGAAAGGCTTTCATTTAAGGGAACCGCTAGCAGTACCAATTACCAGCAACAATCGCCGTGGTTTACAATTTTTGCAGCAATTTTGTCATTGGTTACAATATTGGGACGATTTACAAAGCTCAAATAGATTAACAAATGAGACCCATTCTGCTTTGCTCCACACTACTGGCACGCTCTGTCATATCGCTGACTACTTGCTTAAAGAGCTTAATTTTAAATATATTTTATTCGGCAAATTCCAAACCGATAAACTAGAAGCTCGTTTCGGCCAATATAGACAAATGAGTGGTTGTTGTTACAACGTAACAGTCCAACAAGTTTTGCAATCGGAAAAGAAATTAAAAATTTTAAGTTTACTAAAATTAATGAAAACTAAAAATGAAATTTTAAATTTAAAAACCGAATTAAATTTTTCATCTTCAGATGATATCGAAAAGGTAGACTTTTTAGATCTAGAAAAAATTCTCGCCTATGCTGAAAACGTTTCACTTGAAAAAGAAATTTTGTCAGCTATGATGTATATATCCGGTTACGTTGGCAGGAAAGTAACTGGGAAATTGAATTGTAATGAATGCGTAACCAAATTAATTACAGAGAATGATCTATGTTTTGAATTTACAGCTGAAACAAAATATTTAAAAGATTTAGATCGTGGAGGTTTAAAATTTCCAACCGAATTATCAATAGCGTTTGGTATTTCCGTTTATCAAATATTTAAAACATTGACATCTGAAATGTTTTTAAAATTATGTTTAGGCTCATTACATCATAGAGAATATTTCTTTTCGGTTGTTTTGGAATATTCCGAGCGCTTATTTCTAAATGAAATTTGTCAGGCGTGTGGTCTTACGGACTTTGAACTCATTAAAAAAAATGCCATTATCTGGTGCAACATTTTTCTGAATAATTATTGTAAAAATCAGAACAATTCACTTCAATCAACCAGCCTTTCTAGAAGAAGGAAGCTTAATATTCTAGATTGTTAAAACAATATTATTTTATTTATTTATGTTACTATTTATTAAAGTAGTATTACTTCATATCACTATTTTAGTAACGTAGTACCTAATCATAGTTTCTGAGCTATATATTGCGTAATATTATATAAGCCAGTAAACATTTAATTAAGATGATCTTTTGATGCGGCAACCATTTAATTTTGACTGGGATGACATAGATATAATATTAAAATTTTATTTTAGTATTGTATAAAATGTACTTATGTAGCTGTTTTGTAAGCCAAACTTTTGTTTGCAATTACACTCATGATTTAAGTTGATCTCTATTGAGATGCGGGTATCGGTAATTTATATATACACTGAAGTATTATACCCTTACACCATAGCGGGATCAAGGAACAAATTAGCTTGTACATTTCAACGGCTAATGTCCAGCTTTCGGTTTTGCCTTCATAAGTGATTTTTAAAACATCGCTACTAGCTTCAGCCGATGGAAGACCATCATACGTGGATATAAATTCACATCCTACCAGAGGTGATCCTGTTTTTATAAAATATGATGGATCTATGGGAGTAAACCAAGAAAAAAAAACAAATGTGGTTTATAACAGATGGCTCAAGTATTCGCCATGCTTACCAATCTGCAATAAATCCAATCAATAAAAATGTTATCTCCTTTATACTTCAATAATGACTGCGTATATTTCTAATTCTAGGTAATAACAATTAACATTCGGTGCCAGGCAGAAGGATGAGTGATGAAGTCTCCAAATTTTTCGGAAATAACAAAAATGATTGTAATGATTGACTTTGTGATGTTTTAATATCGTTTTTTGTTTATCCAAATAAAATAAAGATGGTCAAATAGTGCTGATGTTAGATCATGGCATTGGAAACGCTCTACCAATAACACGTTTTATTGTAAAATAACATATTCATTTTAATAAACTTTATTTTGAAATTTGTTTAAGTCAGGCACATATAGTAGATGTTTAATCTAAATTGCCCGAACTAAACAATTCTGTTAAATTTTTCATTTTTGTCTGATTTATTAATACTAGAACAACCCGTCAAAATGACGAGTTATACATAAGTGGGAGCGCATCGAAATTCTGGTTTTCGAAATCTCGGTTTTACAAAATCTTTAATTCCCACTTTTTCAGACTTTATTATTTTAATTTTTGGCTATTTCAATCTTAATCGCCTAATTCGTGTTTAATTTTGGTAAAATCAAATTCTTCACCAGTACCATGTGTGAATATGTCCACAACATCTAAGCATGGGGTTTCAAAATGAGTTGTCGCATCATAAGACTCTGATATGAAAATTTGTGATTCTATCCCTTTATCAGTTGCTTCGTGATAATCAGTAATTAAGATGAATTTCTGTGCAATAGGACCCATTAAATCTAATCCAGGTTTGATTTCATTTTCTGGATTATCAATTTTGACCATAGCTGATACCATTCCAATAAACCAACCCTTAGCTGCTATTGGTGAGTATAATTTGTTAACGATAAATAAATATCAGAATGTCTGTCAACTTGCATTTGTGGAATAATAATTTGGCAGAGCATTCACAATGCAAAAACATTTTACCTTTTACTTACAGGTTTGTATGAATTTCCAACATAACGAGCAACAATTTTTGTTCGTTGTTGGAAATTTATACAAACCTGTAAGTCAAAAGTAAAAAGTTGGATATACTGTGAGTGAGTTGATAGTGCATCCTTTGTATTCGCAATTGAATGATCAAGAAGACAAATGCATCTAATAACTTCCCCTTCTGATGCACTCTATCAGGAATGTAACTTGGATCACAAACACTTAGCAATCTCATTACCAGATCTAACACCAATAGCTCGGCCTTCCTCTTCAATAACAATTTCGTCAATTGGCTTATTAAGCATATATGCTCCACAATATATAGCTGATAGCCGTGCAAATCTTTGGGTCAACTCACCTAATCCGTATATTGGATACAAAGGTGATTTTCCATAATGTGCCAACGATAATCAGACACCAAATCAATTAAATTGAATCTTTTCTTTCCAAATACATAAACAAAAGGCACAACATTAATTTTTGAAATTTCACATGAATTTTATCATATTTTTTTATTGATTTGTCAGGGGTGCATTTCAAATTTCAAGGGGGAAATGTAATTAAATTTATCAAATTATTGAAAGAAAATAGGTAAACCAAATTTTAATGATCTACATTTGATATAATTAATTAATTACATTGATTTTAGTGATATATTATAAAATATTTTTGTAATTCAATTACAAAATTTAATTTTTTGAAATTAAATATGTGCGAGTACAGCACTTTTTTTGAAATAGGTTTTTAGAGCAAGAAGACCAGATACAAAAAGACCAGTAAAACTATATAAAAAATTTCCTCCATTTCTTGTTGTTGTTTTCGGACAATACTAGGGCCTTACTATGCAATTCGACGACTACTTTCGACGGCTATCGTTTTGTATTAGAAAGTACAAGAAGAAAAAGGAACACAATAACTATTGTTTTCTTTTTTGTTCCTGCACCTTCTTATACAAAACGATAGCCGTCGAAAATAGTCGTCGAATTGCATAGTAAGGCCCCTGTATCCATGGCTGGGATGTTGTACCATCACTTTCATTCGAATCGACTTTTAAAGTCGATTCGAAAAAGTGATAGTTGGCATGTTGTAAAATTTTCGACTCCAAAGTGATACGTCAATAGGGCAACCATTTTTCAAAGATGAATTAACAAAAATAATTTTAATTTGACATTTAGTTGTTATATAAAGCGTTAAATAATTATTAATTCTTAAAGATTTTATTAAAAAAAAAAAAACAATTTATGATGGATAGTATTGTAACATATTTTGACGAATCGCTCGTATATCACTTTAAATAAACTGAGTGATACAAAAGTATTTATCATTATCGCGATTCGAAAATTTTACAACATACCAATTTTCGACTTTCGGTTCGAATTTCGAAAATTTGAAGTTACAACATCTCACCCCAGGTTTATAAATATCCATGAGGGGATCGAACCGATATCTTAATCGTTTGGTCTGATTTTTGCTTCGGTTAAACATATTTTTGATGGCTGTTCTCGATAGTAATTAAATATCTAAATTGTAATAATAATTAATTAATATAATTTTTTTTATATGTTTACTAAAAATGAACCATTGCATTGAAAGAAATTATGTTATTTTTACGTAAAATAATTTCTTTCATATCGATTACTCAGCCCGAAGCTCTGTTTTTGTATTTGGAGTGTTAAGTGACATCTAGGAATGGGAATTATTAGTAAGAGTTATTTTATTTTATATACTGCTCTCAATTCAAATGTACCTAATGACAATTCAAAAATTTATTTTGAATGTACATAAATCATTATGTTTTGGGAATAAAAATAGATGCCAAATATTTTTAAGTAGTATGTATTTATTTTCAGCTAGGACTTAATTGAAATAATATTTCTAATATTTAAGAAATAAATAAGGCATTAATATTTCAGTTAATGTTTATTGGTTATGTCGTTTATTTGTGATGCATAAAAAGCTCGGTCGTTGATTTTTTTCTTCTCGCTCAATGCATTGTTTTAATTTTTTTTTCTGTTTGGCTCTTTTTGGTTTATTTTAATTTCGGCTGTTGCGCGACGACGTGTTGTCTTTTTTCATCCTTGATTTTAGATGTGGATAAATGATGACGTCATTATATTGAATTTTCTCTTTTTAATACATATTGTTATTGTTGTAGAACGTTTTTTAATTTAATTTTCCTTATTTTCTTTTGACTAAATCTGGGAAATGGGGAAACTTGAGAATCTGTGTTTTAAATGAGTTGGTCATTGAGTGATTTCAGAAAAAATTATTTAAATAGGATTAATTTTTAATTCAATTTTTTTCGTCAATCGAAATCGCGTTTTTTCATACAGACTATATGAAAATAAATTATTTTTTAGTGTTTCTATGTCCTTTATTTTAAGTTCAATTTTTACATGCCGGCTCTATTCATATCAAGATGGTTCTGCTTGTACTATGGCAGGTTTAATAAATAAATAACGGGAGTTTAAGCTCTTATTTAATAATGTTAATTAAATTTTAAAAATAGTATTTAGTGATAATTAACTGGCTTCGATCTTGATTTTCAGAGGTGTTCGTAGGGGGTCAACGCAGATTTCCAAAAATTTGAAGTGAATAGCGGACAGGTAGTTTTAAAAAATTATGTTGTTTTGATTTTTATCCTCCTAAATTACAGAACTTCAGTTCTGTATAGGGATTCCGTGCAAACTTAGCATGAACAATTTATACTAAAATAAAAGTTATAGGGTGCTTTTGCAAACCCTCTACATGCGAATTGATTAGTTTTATTTGAAAATTTATAGAAATTATTTAAAATTATCATTGAATGGATAAAAGAACTGATAAAAACTCTAGTATTCGGAATTCCTATACTGAATTCATACTTTAGTAACTAATTGGTTCTTATAACTTTAATTTTGGGTACTGGTGATATTAATTGTAATTCATTACAAAACAGCAATCACAGATCAAACTTCTACACTTTAAGTGACAGGTTCACGAAAATGCTTCATATAGTGTTGAGTTAAACTGTAGTTTTCGGTTCGGATTGGAGACATTGGGATTCCAGGATGAAGAAACCAGAAGTGGCCCCCTATTTATTTTGTTCATCAGTTATCATTTATTAATATAAGTTTAATTGTTAAAATTTGTAGGGGTGTCACCTAGAGGACTTTTTAAATTATTTATTGAACTATTTAGATAGCCTAGGATTGAGGCGGATGTAATTTTAAGTATTCTTAGATTAATATGTATGTTATATCAGGAATTTAATTTTATTTTAATGTTTATAATTTCTTTTACATCCAAACAAATGTGTTGTCGGCTTCACGGTTGTACAATAAAGAGAGTGAATTTTATATTTTCAATAATTACAATACATTTACAATACATAATAATTATAATAGAATAGGATAGGCGGCCAATAATTGTGTACCAGCTACCATAATTGTTTTTAGTGTTAATAATAACTTAAGCTAGATGGCCAATATGATTCATGATGCAAACCAATATTACCATAATAATACTTAGAATAGGTGGCCAATACGATTCATGATGCAAACCAATGTTACAATAATATTTAATAAAATTGGAAGTTTATACAAAAAAAAATCCATTATAATGACTAAAAGGAAGAATACACTAATTGATTGAATCAAATTATAATTAATACAATTCTTATTCTGTTTCTAAGTTGCATCACAAAATTTAGCAAACAAATAAGATCATAGAGAAGTGTTTATCTTAAGTATACTGATAAATAATTTAATTTGTTTCAGAATCTAAAATTGTTCGAGAATTAATCGTTCTTAAAGGGATTAAATTTAATCCTAATTTTCAGTAACAAAGTTTTAGCCGGACTCAACGCTCCAGGAACAACAAGCAATTAACAATCATGTAGTTTAGAAATTGTGTTGTCTTGTGTTGTCTTATTTACTAACTATCAACCGCCATGGTGTCTGGAACCGGGTTGATTCTTTATTACTAACATACCTTTCTTTCCCTCGAGTTTTTTATTCGTAGAAGGGTGTACGGTGGACTCGGCGTATTCCGGAAAACTTGCCTTAGGCTTGGTGGTACACACTAAATCAATCATTCACAATTTATAGTGTTTAAAGAATTTTTTAAATTTAAAGAATTTATATAATTACTACAAATTATGTATATACACTTTATAAATTTTATCAATCTTTTTAATTCTATAAATGGTGTATATGATAATGATAATCGTAGCTGCCATTTAGGATCGTTCAAACATGAATGTATGTATGAGCATTAATTATAAAACTATCTCACATTTTAAATGCAATAACAAAAAATTGTTGTTTTTGGTAAAATTTTCATAATTAATTTTTTATCAGAGGTTATTTAACAAAAGCATAAATTCTGGAATCGAGAACATTCAAATTTAAAAATTCCGGAATTACTTGCTGACCAAAAATTGGTTGCCCTAGTAATGAGTAATCAGCAAGAGGAGGTCAGAAACTCAGAAAATCTAAGCCTACAACAACAAAAAATTTACAAATTTTTATTTTTGGATCAAAATTTTGATCTGACTAGTTGTTTTTATTGCCTATTGTTTCATGAACCAAGATCTGATCCGGATCAAATCAAGCATCAAGAAATGCGGCTATTATTATAATGATCGGCTGGGCGACGCAAAATTGTAAAATTGCACTAAGGTGCTGTATCTATTATATCACATCTATTTGTTGAAAATATCAAAATTTTCCAAAACAATAACAATTCTTTACTTTATTGTGCTGCCACGCAACGACGGCGATAATAGTAAACAGTACAATAAAAAAATGTAATCAACATTACATTTTAGAAAATAAGATTGCCAATCGTTAAAGTGTGTGTCGTCATTTCATAACAAAACGATATTGTATTCTTATTGTGTGCACAAAACCGACCACAATACATTTCCATTTCCAAATATAATTTTCACTCGACCTATCTATAAATCACTCTAAGTTTCTTATACGAAGAATAAAAACTAACACAACATGCAAGTACTACATAGCATCATGCAGAGCGAGAAACAACAAGATTTAAAATCTTAAAACAAACATTCCAACAAAAAAATAATGTTTATAATAATAATAATAACCAATTGTTATAATGAAAACGCAATACGAAAAAAAAACTGAATTTTTAAATTTATTTTTCCAAAGTTAGAAAGGATGGCAAAAAAAAAATTATAAATAAATTTTTGCAAAAGTATTAAAAGAAAATTTCCAAACAAAAATAAATTGAAAACTTTCTTGTTTCGTCTTATGAATATTATTGTTCATTCAACCAATTTTCCACTATTTTCATCCAATTTTTCTTTCGACTCTCGTGTGCTTGTATGTGAATATTGTGTATAATACTAAAGTCTATTCGAAGCTTGAAACAAATTTTAAGAGTGAGAGCGGTAAAATAATAATAACAATAGTAATAAAAATAAAAAGTGCCATAAAATAAAAACTTACCCGAGAAACCAACACAAATGTTCATATGTTCTATTATGGCGTGTAAGTGGTTCTCTTATATACAAAAAACCAAGTTTACTTTTTGACTAGGAATATTATGTGTAGAAACAAATCGCTTTCCTTTCTTAACTATTTGTTCAGTTTAAAATATTACATGATTTTGTCAACGTTGTTGTACTTTTTGTAACAAATAGTAAAATCATTGTACTTTTTGATTTATGTTGAATAAAAGTCAAAATTCACTTGAATCACCGGAATTCCCTTCATGCATGTGAATCCCTTAAAAATCTGAAATATTATTGTATTTTACTATTGTAGATACTTTCAAGCCGAAAGCCAGCCGAAAGTCGATAATGCAGAGTGTATTACTGCGGGATAAAGTTTACAGCTGAGAGTAAAAAATGGTAATGCAGAATGTGTTATCATAACCGAAAGCAAAAAGAAATCGGCAACGCAGGTTGTGTTATCCCAGCCGACAGTAAAATATGAAGTTGATATCGATCGGTAGTGTTTAGCCTAAAAATTACTGAGGATATATGAATAGCATAGAATACCTTTGTTAATATTCGTATATTATGGAAAAACCTGTCTCCAGCTCCTCGTGGAAAATTGTAGAAGACTCGCGAAACACAGAAAAAATATTTTATTTGGATAAAACTCAACCTCTAAAATATTCAGCTTAAGTTTCTCGTGGGAAATCTCGGAAAATTCGATATTTTTTTTCGTAAGCTTTTATTTCAATTTGACCAGAATCCGGTTTCTATACAAAATTTACCATTTTCTGCGTAAATAAATTAATTATTACAAGAAAATGAAAATTATTTTCTTAAACAATGCTTTTATATGTTATGTTTAAATCCGACCATTTACGAATATATCTCAGAGACCATAATTAAGAATTTTTAATAATTTGATTTAAAAATGTGTCTTAGGAAAAAATGATTCTTTTTTAATTATTTTACTAAGAAGAATTTGGTGTTTCCCCCTGCCTTTAAAAAAACAATTACGATTGGTCACAGAATTAGGATATTTGGAAAATATATTTAATTTTTTTTTTACTGATTACTGCTTCTAGTCGGAGAGGTAAACTTTCAACCAAGGCTTGGCAGCGACTAATAGGTATCGAATTCCATCCATCTTGAACTACTGCTCACAGTCTTTAAAATTACTTGAACTTGTTCGGCCGGGCTTTGTTACCTCCTGGGACCATTCATTAAATTTTCCAAAATAAACAACAATTCACCAGCACTAATATAATTTATTACCACTTACATTTTCGGCAGCCGGTAGGTTAGATGGTATGATGGATTCAGGGACGAAGCGTGACATTTTCAGAAGCGGAAGCACATCAACTTACAAATTAATTGCTAATTGGTATCATATGCATTTCATTTTCTTTGAAAGATGCACATAACTATTTCTATTAAACAGGGGTGAGATTCCAGAAGGTGGTCGGTGATTTTTGTTTTGGTGATAGTAAAAAGCGATCACCCCTCGGTGATCACCTCCTAAGGTGAAATTGGTACTTTATAAAGGATCACTAAAAATTTTACTAAAAGTACTAAAAATGCTATATCGGGCAACTAAAAACTGGAAACGTCAAAAAATGTCAACTTGTTACATTTTTACGTTTGCTAGAAATGTTTAATTTCAACTTGGTCAAAAGGAAAATGAAAATGGGTTTAACGTTCCTCAACAGAGTTAACGTTGTTTTAAACGGAAATAAATTTTTTTAAATAAAATAATAATTTGGTTGAAATATTTATTGTCTTTTGGTACTCAGCTAAAATTTTTAATAATTAATTATAAAAACAAAATTAAAAATACCATTTGGCGCTCAGTAACTGATTTTATTTAAGGGCCATTTGCGTTAAATTTCTTTAATCATTTAATATTAAAAAAATTAATTAAATGTTCATAAATACTCAAGTTTTCTACAAATAAATCATAAAATATTTTTTTGTATGTTATTCCCTTGTTGGTGATAACGAAAATGATAGCTTTAAATACAATCACCAAAAAGTGAGCACCAAAAGGTGATAATCACCATACGGAATTTCATTTTTGAAAAAGTGACAGGTGATAATCATTTGTCACCTTCCGGAATCTCACCCCAGATTATATTCATTAAATTATGTTAATATTCTAATTTAAATCATTTATTTCATAAAGAACTAGAAATACAAGAAAAATTGTTACACTGCACTCTAGATGCTAATAAAATGTATGCCCGGCGTAGTTTAACATTGTTGAATGCGGAACTATAATATTCCTCCGTTCTAATAAAATTGCTTAAAAGAGACGGCCTATAATTTTATATATTTTACTCAGATTAAAAAAATCAATAAACGAAATAAAACAAAAGGTTCTATCAAAACTAAAAGTAAAATTGTTCATTGTATGCCGAATAAACTGTACAGTTGTCTCATTTACACAATTCCTATTGGAATTTAATAAGAAATAGAGGAAGAGCAAAGCAACATGAAAAATAATGAATGATCTAAAATCATTATTTTTTTCTGTGTGACGTGCGATAGTGTCGCGACAGTAATATAAAATTTAACATGAAACGGGGAATGAATTTTTGTAGATCAATCTTTCATAATACATTTCCGTGTGGTTATTTGAATACCCAATCCTGTTTTTACACGGTCTTTTTTTACACGATTTTGAAATAACACGATGTAAAAAAAATAAACTAACCTTTTTTTACACGGTCGGACTTTTTTTACACGGCAAACAAATTATTTAATTTTTTCCGTAAATGCATTTATTTTTATTATTTTTTGCAGTTTGTTTGTTATTTTAAAGGTTTCCCATTCAACTCTCAATAATTCATTATTTTGGCTGTTTTGTTTTACATTCCTTGTAGTTCTTTATTTTATTTTTATTTTTATTTATTTATTTTTATTGTACTTTAACAATAATTTAGTATTAAAAGGAAAAGCACAGATGGAAACAGAGTAAACGGAACAAAAGAACAAAAATAAAATGATGAAGCTGCTTCCATTAGGCAGAAAAACCTTTTAAATTTTTTCAAACAATTTCCATCTCATGCATACACATTCTATTTTGAGCAATAGCTCATTTACAATAAAATGTACAGCAAGAGGTGAAATAATATTAAAATTTAACAATAATAATAATAATATTAAAAATAAATTTAAAAAAACTACGTATTGCCCATCAATCACGCCACTCCAAAAATTTTGACTTAAATAATTTGGCCGATCCTAAACTCTTAATTTCCAATGGAATTGAATTCCAAAGAGAAACTCCCCTAACGTAAAAGGATTTGTTTAGCGACTTACAACTATTTTTGGCCGGAATCAGGCGGAAGTTTGAGGAATGAGACCTGCTAAAAAGTAACTTCCTATAAAGATAACAAGGCTTCTTAGCTTTGAGAAGTTTAAAAATAAAAAGACAAACGCGAAATTCGTAAAAGCTAGATAAACTACATCCTAAAACAAGGCTAGAGTAGGCAGAAATATGATCGAATTTCCTAATACCAAAAATAAACCTAGTACATGCATTGAAACATCTTTGGAGAACGTTCATATTTTCCTGAAGCATACCGAATAAAACTACGTCACCATAAATAAAATGAGGAAGAAGATAAGACAAAAACATTTTTTTCCTAAACTGACTATCAGAAAATCCTACTACTTTATACAAACAACTAAGCATACCAAAGACCCTCTTACTAATACTAACTAAATGGTCACCCCAAGAAAGAGTTTTATTAATAACTAAGCCTAAATCTCTAACTGTATTTGAATACCTAATTAGCGAACCCTGCAGAAAAATACCAGGAAAGGACGAGGTGGCTAACGATTTTTTATAAATTATGATCGACTGAGATTTATTCGCATTTAAAACGAGCCTATTAGAGACCGACCAACTAGCGATATTACTTAAGTCTTCATTTATCAGAGAAATATTCCTATCAATAGAACCCTGATCTAAACGACTATTTTTATAAATTTGGACGTCATCAGCGAAAACGTGAAATGAACAATGGTGAATAGAGGATTCTATGTCATTAATGTACATAGAAAACAATAGAGGACCCAGCACTGAACCCTGAGGAACGCCGGAAATTACAGGAAGGAAATCAGACAAAGAATTGTCGAAAAAAACTGCCTGAGAACGATTAGAAAGATAGTTAAAAATTAGTCTGGCAGCGGAAACCGAAAATCTAAACTGAGATAAGAGTTTGTTAAAAAGAATTCTGTGATTAATAGAATCAAAGGCCTTAGAAAAATCTAACAAAGTTAAAGAAGTCAATTCCCTATTATTCATATTACGCCTAATATCATCACATACATTTAGTAACGCAGTAGAAGTGCTATGAAATTTTCTAAACCCAGATTCGAAGAAACTAATTAAACTATTGCTATTTAGATGCGATTGAATTTGAGTTTTAACAACTATCTCGAAAGCTTTAGAGAGAGAACTTAAAATGCTAATTGGCCTCAAATGGGATAGCTCTAAAGGATTACTAATCTTTGGGATGGGTATGATTTTTCTTAGCTTCCACTGATCTGGATAGGAAGAGGATGTGAGAATAAAATTAAAAATATGTAACAAATATTGTTACGGTTATCGAATTTTTTTTTTTAGTTATTACTGAATTTGTAGCATTTGTGTTCCAAGCTGATATTTATTTTGTATGGACTCATTTTGATATAGTTTGCGTAGATCAGCGAAATATTTTTGTTTGTATAAATTTGTACGTTGACAATACATTGGTATCGCATATTATTTTTTTTGTTTGTCTTGCAATTGATCACGCGTCATCATTTGGATTCCCTGCGTGACTAATAAAGTATATAAATCAAATAAAGTATATAGATCGAATGATAATTTGTTTATGTACTTAGACAATGCATTGGATACAAATATTTCGTTTTTGTAGTGGGGAGGGATTTTTTTTTTTTTTGTACCAAAATGCATCAACCACCGACTACATACATAAGAACCGCTTTATGTACTCGTAAATTGAATTTTATTTAATTTCGGATACATAATTTGTTGTCAATTGCATTTTGTGTGAGGCCATCGCAGCTAGGTGGACCAAAAAAAAAAAATTAACAAAATATTAAAATAAAATAAGAATAAGTGAATTATAAATTATCTGTGCAAAGTCGTGTGCATATAAAGAAAAAAAATTCTACTCAAGTGCTATATACAACATTAGTGAGCGTATAAAAAGAAACTCGCTTACGTTGTATCTATACAATAGGAGTACTTTCCGCTTGGATAGCGAGATTATACATAAGTATATACGGATAAAAATGTATTAATCAGAATCCTAAACGGTAAGCAAATTCTAAAATCCTTTGAAATTTATGTGCTCGTATTCAATACTGGGTAATAATACCTTACAAATTATTTTTGTGTTTAGATACTTTCCCCATGAGTTAAAGAATTTAAAATAGCAGCGGGGTCTCACAATATTAATTGTGTAATTGTGCAATTTTACATTTGTGCATAGGCAATTTTACCAGCACGGATTGCTCGAGAATTATCCATATAACGGAACTCAAGTGGTTTGCGGATTTATTGAGGACAAACATAAAAAAATAAAAAAAACGGATATTGAGTTTTTTTTGCTCGCAACAAAAAAAAAATAAATATAACGAATCTTATATACAGATTTGTATTCTGGGTCGTGTTAATATATTTGTGACACCAGAAATTTCTTTTATAGTAGATTACATACATATAAGTGAATTAAGTTAAAAACAATTTATTCTTAAAAAAAAGAAAAAAAAAATATAAATTAAGAAAAATTTAATGAATTTTATTATATAGAGTGAAATTAATCAGGAAAAAAAAAATTAGTGTAATAAATAATAAGTTTTTTTTGAGTAATATTAAATAATTAAATCAAAATAAGCTTAAATTTAAATCGGTGATTCTCTAGTAAAGTGAATAAAAGGTGGTAAGGGAATTAACACTAGGGATAGTTTTTTTTCAGCCAAGTATATTCACCGAGAGTACTCTACGGCAGATATGCATATGGTGAGTTTTTGAACATTTTGTTTATTTTTTTTTATAGCAGTTTTGTGCTTGGATTAATCAAATTTTATTCACTTTTTAAGAAGAGTTAATAGTTCAGGCTTTAATTTAATAACAAATACGTAGGTTAGTTGTTCTTCTTTAGATTATGAATAGTTATCATTATATAATTGATTTTCTTCAAATAAATGTTTAGTTTTGTTTAAATTATGGAGTGATTTTCTTATTATTGGTTGATGGTGGATCCGGAACAGTGTAAGGACGAATCTAAGTGTGGTTTTTTTTTACCTTTGAACACGATGGTATTGTTCTACCAATATTTTACGGCGACGAAGAACCTCCCACAATCTGACTGCAGCCTATCCTATTAGATCGTGTTAGTTGCCGTATGGTATGTAACAATAATGGCGCCGAAACAGGGACCCAAAGGTCATGGAAGATTCCACGTTGTTGAACGGGTAGACCACATGGCCGCAAGGTCATAAGACCACATGGGCTGAAAGCTTAGTTTTATAGTTTGCAAACATGTGATTTTATAAAGTAATTTATTTTGAATTTTTTTTCATGATGTCATAAGCAATGATTATTAGAATATAGGTTTTATGTTTTCTTAATAAGGTAGACCTAAAAAGTCATCCAAGTGGCCTATCCACTCAACAAGGGCATCCAGATTAATCGCATATTAGATTTAACTGTTTTTTTTAGCTTCAGTATATTTTTCTATTTTCAAATAATTTTGTTTTGCGGTTGGTTGCCAATTTATTAATTACTTGATTTCATATTAATTCATATTCGGTGTTGTCTTTCTCCTTGAAACAATAGCGGTTGATACTTGATGATTTCACGATTTCCTTCTAATGTTTTTAGAGGAAAGACTACGTTTTTTTTATTTTTCATTCAAAATTTCGTTTCAGTATTTGTTTTTTTGAAATAGTGTATTGATACAGAGATGGTTACCAACGGTTGAAACATAATGATATTATGAGTTCCTGATGATAATCTACTACTGAGTTCTGCACTGATATTTTAATCTTCTCTTGCTGTCATTTTTTTTCTTATTCAAATGCAATAGTTTCTTTATAGTATATGGTGGACCGGACATTGATAAATTTATGATGAAGCACGTGGTCGAATAACGAGAGAATCTGCGTTACATCCCACGAATGCTTCGTTGTGAACCTCCATGAATCGGTTTCATAATGTGCTGTTTAAGTTTGATTTGCTTATGCGTCATGATTAGATATTCATATTTTATTTAGTTTCGTCCTTATTTAGTTCTAAGCATCGCCATCAACCATAATTTAATTTACGTATCTTTATTAAATAATTTTTTTTTGATATTGCGATTATATTGTTATAAAGGTATTACAAAAAAATTAGAATTTGTGTTATATATAAAACTTTATGAAATATTATTAAACAATTTAAATTATAAAAGTTAATATTTTCATAATTCGTCGTTAGTTAGTCCTATTTAATTAGTCGTATTCAATATACCAATTATCGTCATTAGTGCTTTATATTGTAAACTATATCAAATCTTGTCGAAAAATTTAAAGTTTGAAATTTTGTAGCCAACATAATTATTATTCGATCTATATTAAACAATGGATCCTGTCATTTATATTCAAATGCTAAGTGCTCCTGAACTCGAAGTCGAATATGTTATAAGGGGTCTCACCAGTAAGGCAGTAGATGCTAAAGAGATACTTATAAACACGCTTAGAGCAGAGCAATTAGATAAAGCATTAACCCAGAAAAATTGCCATATTACCGAAAATCCCGAATTAGAGATCGAGGAATGTAACGACCGATACGAAGAACTGGCGAAGGCTTCGGAGGAACAGGGAAGTTCACCTCCTTCCGACTTTATAACATTGGCATATGTTAAGGCGAAGCACTATAAAGAGAGAATTTTTCGGCTAATAAATACTTTTGGTGAATCTCCCTCTTTTACGAGAATTTCTCGCAATTGGCGTCATGCCTTTAATGTTTACCATAAGTTGTGGTGTGAGTATCAAGAGTCTGATTCTCCAGAAGTTTCACTGCAGGGTAGAGCTGTTGCATCTAGCTCTTTTGCGGAAAAACTCGACAATTTGTTATCTAACAATTCGCTAACCGCAAAACCACCAGAAGTCTTAGCTCCACCACAACATGAACAAGGTAGCCAATCTAAACACGTTCCATTTGTTGAGCCTAAAAATTTAAAAGGGTCGGTTGCAGATTTCTTTTCTCAAATTGGAACTCGGCAAAGTAATCATTTCCAAAATAGGAATAATCTGGAGATCTCAAATGTGTCTGGCAATTTTAATGAACGTCCAGTAATTCAAAACCTAAATCGAAATATTCTAGGACATGAATTTGCGGAAAGACCTCCAGAGCGGGCAATGGCACAAGCAACACAATATCGGGTAGACAATTTCTATAAAATTCGGCAGAGATGGAATCTTTCTTTTGATGGGTCAGATACCTTAAATGTTCACGATTTTGTTTATCGGCTTGAACAAATGGCAGCTGACGACGGCTTTTCAAAAGACAATCTTGGTAAGGTTGTCTATTTATTCCTTACGAAAAAGGCGGAGGATTGGTACTGGGTGTACAAAGCAGATCATCCAAATGCAACTTGGGCAAACATGAAAAATGCTCTTCTTTCATATTTCAGCTGCTCTAATTACGAAGAGGAAATCAAAGAACAAATCCTACGACGAGTGCAAGGAAGCAAGGAGACATTTTCTGACTTTTCACTTAGTATCCAAAAGATGAATGCACGGCTTCAAGCTCGATTGTCGGAACAACAAGTTGTCTACAGGCTTTGCCAAAACATGTATCCAGCCCTGAAAAATGTTACACTGCCGTACCATGGTAAAATTAGAACTGTCAATGAGCTGCGCGTATTATGCCGCGATTATGAGAGACTCTGGGAACAATCTGGTTATGATCCAAGGCGTTTTGGAGATACGTTTAGCAGACGCAGGCAACCAATGAACGAGTTAAACATGGAGATGAAAAATCTAGACATTTGCCACAACCAAAATTCTAGTAGTGATAACGCCAGGTTGGAAAGCCAGCACGAAATCAAAGAGCCAAATTTAGAAGCATTCCATAGGAGAACGGACACTCGCGGTGTTGACAATGAACATGCATCCCCGAATAACTATATTTGTTGGAATTGTCACGATATTGGCCACAAATATCAGGAGTGCGAGAAGGATTTTCTCAACATATTTTGTTTTGGTTGCGGTGAACGAAATGTGCGGAAACCAGCATGTCAGAACTGCCTTAAATTTCAAAAGGGAAACTCACAGCCGAGCGCGAATTATGTGAGAGGATCACGACTCGGATCAAACAACAACCAACTGTCGGAAACGAAGAATACCAACAGCAAGTAATACAAGCAACTCTCATAAATCAACCTAATTTTAATAATTTAATGAATAATAAAATAATAAATCTATGTAACATCCATTTGAATTCAAAATGTCCTAATAAATGTAAAAAATTAATTCGTTCAATTCGATATTTTCGTGAAAGACGTACTATTATCAGAAACTGTATTGCGTCCCTAATCAAATGTACTGCCAATGATCCTCGTCCACATGCTGATGTAGAGATTAAATCAACAAAAATGAATGGGCTTCTTGATAGCGGCGCATCAGTGAGTGTGCTTGGGAAAGATTCAATTAAATTCCTCTCGGAGAACAATTTGAAATTTCATAGTCTCTTTACACACATTAAAACTGCGGATGGCACATCTAACAGAATTGAAGGCTACATCTGGTTGCCAGTTACGTTCGGGACCAAAACTGAGAATATCCGATTTTTTATTGTTCCTTCTTTGCAATTACCTTTGTATTTGGGTATTGATTTTTGGAGAAAATTCAAATTATTGCCAAATATTTCCATAAATGAAATCGAAGATGTAAGCCATCAGAAGACCGTTAATTCGCACGCACTCAATGTTCAGGATCAACAAAATCTGGAGAGGATTATCAATTTGTTCCCGTCATCAGCAAAAGAAGGCTTAGGGAAAACAACGCTGCACGAACATGATATTGAGTTAGTCAAAGATTGCAAAGCGGTGAAGCAGCGGTATTACCCAGTCTCACCTGCAGTACAAAATGACCTTTACAGAGAAATCGACAGAATGTTGAGTTTGGGTGTCATCGAGATAAGCAAAAGTTCGTGGAGCTCACCGGTAACGATTGTTAGGAAAGCGAACGGGAAAACCCGCCTCTGTCTCGATGCACGCAAACTCAATAGTTTGACACTAAAAGACGCTTACCCCCTTCCGATCATTGACGGACTTTTAGGACGACTCTCCGAGACAAATTACATTACTGCACTGGACTTGAAGGACGCATTCTGGCAGATACCGCTTGCGGAATCTGCCAGAGACAAAACAGCTTTTACTGTACCGGGACGGCCGCTCTATCAGTTCAGGGTGATGCCGTTTGGGCTGTGTAATGCAGCCCAGTCAATGTGCCGTTTAATGCACAAAGTGATACCACATGAACTCCATGATCGCATTTTTGTGTATCTGGATGACCTGTTGATCATTAGCGGCACATTGAAGGAGCACCTTGAACTGCTGGAGACGGTAGCGACTTTAATACGGACGGCTGGGTTAACTATTAACCTGGAAAAGAGTAAATTTGTTATGAAAGAGATTCGTTACGTAGGCTATTTGGTGGGAGAGAAAGGACTCAGACCAGATCCGGGAAAAATTGAGGCAATAGTTAACCTAGCACCACCCACAAGTACAAAACAGATACGACGACTGATAGGGATGGCTGGGTGGTACCGTCGTTTCATCGAGAACTTCGCAAGCGTAACAACGCCAATTACAGACTGTCTGAAAAAAGGCAAATTTCAATGGACACCGTCAGCTCAGCAATCATTTGAAAAATTAAAAAAGCTACTTACTTCAGCTCCTGTTTTAATTACACCAAACTACTCAATCCCATTTTTTATCCGATGTGATGCCTGCACCGAAGGTGTAGGAGCAGTACTATTCCAAAAAGATGTAGAAGGAAACGAGAGGCCAATATATTTTATGTCCCAAAAGCTAAATAAAGCTCAACGAAATTATTCCATAACGGAACTTGAATGTTTAGCTGCTATTCTAGCCGTTAAGAAGTTCCGTGCATATATTGAAGGGCATGAATTTACTTTAATTACAGATCATGCTAGCCTTAAGTGGCTAATGAGCCAGCGTGATTTAAGCGGTAGGTTGGCAAGATGGAGCCTGAAACTACAAGGCTTCAGGTTCACTATACAACATCAACGGGGAAAAGACAATATCGTACCAGATATGCTTTCTAGAGTTTACTGCGATGAGATGGTGGAGTTTGCCGAAAGTATTCAGAAAATAGTACTGCAGCCCGATGCAATTCGAATTATTGGTTCAAAGGAGTTTGAAGATGGGGAGTATAAAAGTCTACGTGTAAAAATCTGCGAGAAGCCTGAGGATTATCCCGCTTTTAAGGTAGACGATAAACACATATTTATACGTTTAGAACCCAAAAAGCGCGATGAACTAACGGATTTGTCAATTTGGAAATTGTGGATTCCTGATGGATTAAGGCATTCATTGATCGAACAAGAACATAACAGTCCATCGGCGTCACATGGAGGGATATTCAAAACGGTTGAGAGGATTAGAAGATACTTCTTTTGGCCCGGAATGGTTAAACAAATTCGCAATTATATACTAAACTGCGAAATATGTAAAACGACGAAACCACCAAACAAGCAGCAAAGACCGCCAATGGGAAAGCCATTTATTGTCGAGAGACCGTGGCAACGAATCTACATCGATTTACTCGGTCCATATCCGCGATCGACGCAAGGGAAAACTGTGATATTAATTGTACTTGACCACCTAACGAAATTCGTATTACTTAAGCCTCTGAATAAAGGAACATCCCAAAACGTTATCGATTTTCTTAAGAATGACGTTTTTTGCATATTTGGAGTACCACAAGTGATTCATTCCGACAACGGATCACAATTTCAGAGTGCTGAGTACAAAAATTTTTTGAAATTCAATGGGGTAACAGATTCAAAAACGGCAGTGTACTCCCCGCAGTCAAATGCCTCTGAAAGGGTCAACCGATCGGTTATATCTGCAATCCGAGCTTATATTAGCGAAAAACATAATACATGGGATAAGCACATCCATGAAATTGCCGCCGCTCTTCGAAACAGCATTCACGAAACGGTTCAGCATTCACCACATTTCCTTTTATTTGGATACCACAGAATTAATCATGGTTGCGATTATGAGGTGCTGAAGCAATTAGGAGACATCTCAGAAGGTCAAATATCACTTCCTTTACCGATCAGACTTGCGCTGGTTCATGATGCAGTTAAGCAAAATATCGCGAAAGCCTATGAGAAAAGTGCACAGCGATATAACCTGAGGAGTCGTCAGGTTCAATATCAAATCGGACAGACAGTGTATGTAAGAACACATCCGCAGAGCGATGCCGTAAAAAAATTCTGCGCAAAATTCGCTCCTCAATTTACAAAGGCAACTGTAGTACGGCGAATTGGTACCGTCAACTACGAACTAAAGGATATCAATCATAAAATTTTAGGGGTTTTTCACGGAAAAGATATGCGACTGTAAATTTTATAAAAGTTAGACAAATAAATGAAGACAGACGATGGATTATTATTCGATAAACATTTTTTTTTCAGCTACTTTGCCATACACTTACAGTGAAATCAAAGTACCTGCCCTGTTACGGTTATCGAATTTTTTTTTTTAGTTATTACTGAATTTGTAGCATTTGTGTTCCAAGCTGATATTTATTTTGTATGGACTCATTTTGATATAGTTTGCGTAGATCAGCGAAATATTTTTGTTTGTATAAATTTGTACGTTGACAATACATTGGTATCGCATATTATTTTTTTTGTTTGTCTTGCAATTGATCACGCGTCATCATTTGGATTCCCTGCGTGACTAATAAAGTATATAAATCAAATAAAGTATATAGATCGAATGATAATTTGTTTATGTACTTAGACAATGCATTGGATACAAATATTTCGTTTTTGTAGTGGGGAGGGATTTTTTTTTTTTTTGTACCAAAATGCATCAACCACCGACTACATACATAAGAACCGCTTTATGTACTCGTAAATTGAATTTTATTTAATTTCGGATACATAATTTGTTGTCAATTGCATTTTGTGTGAGGCCATCGCAGCTAGGTGGACCAAAAAAAAAAAATTAACAAAATATTAAAATAAAATAAGAATAAGTGAATTATAAATTATCTGTGCAAAGTCGTGTGCATATAAAGAAAAAAAATTCTACTCAAGTGCTATATACAACATTAGTGAGCGTATAAAAAGAAACTCGCTTACGTTGTATCTATACAATAGGAGTACTTTCCGCTTGGATAGCGAGATTATACATAAGTATATACGGATAAAAATGTATTAATCAGAATCCTAAACGGTAAGCAAATTCTAAAATCCTTTGAAATTTATGTGCTCGTATTCAATACTGGGTAATAATACCTTACAAATTATTTTTGTGTTTAGATACTTTCCCCATGAGTTAAAGAATTTAAAATAGCAGCGGGGTCTCACAATATTAATTGTGTAATTGTGCAATTTTACATTTGTGCATAGGCAATTTTACCAGCACGGATTGCTCGAGAATTATCCATATAACGGAACTCAAGTGGTTTGCGGATTTATTGAGGACAAACATAAAAAAATAAAAAAAACGGATATTGAGTTTTTTTTGCTCGCAACAAAAAAAAAATAAATATAACGAATCTTATATACAGATTTGTATTCTGGGTCGTGTTAATATATTTGTGACACCAGAAATTTCTTTTATAGTAGATTACATACATATAAGTGAATTAAGTTAAAAACAATTTATTCTTAAAAAAAAGAAAAAAAAAATATAAATTAAGAAAAATTTAATGAATTTTATTATATAGAGTGAAATTAATCAGGAAAAAAAAAATTAGTGTAATAAATAATAAGTTTTTTTTGAGTAATATTAAATAATTAAATCAAAATAAGCTTAAATTTAAATCGGTGATTCTCTAGTAAAGTGAATAAAAGGTGGTAAGGGAATTAACACTAGGGATAGTTTTTTTTCAGCCAAGTATATTCACCGAGAGTACTCTACGGCAGATATGCATATGGTGAGTTTTTGAACATTTTGTTTATTTTTTTTTATAGCAGTTTTGTGCTTGGATTAATCAAATTTTATTCACTTTTTAAGAAGAGTTAATAGTTCAGGCTTTAATTTAATAACAAATACGTAGGTTAGTTGTTCTTCTTTAGATTATGAATAGTTATCATTATATAATTGATTTTCTTCAAATAAATGTTTAGTTTTGTTTAAATTATGGAGTGATTTTCTTATTATTGGTTGATGGTGGATCCGGAACAGTGTAAGGACGAATCTAAGTGTGGTTTTTTTTTACCTTTGAACACGATGGTATTGTTCTACCAATATTTTACGGCGACGAAGAACCTCCCACAATCTGACTGCAGCCTATCCTATTAGATCGTGTTAGTTGCCGTATGGTATGTAACAATATTTTGAGACGAAAGGGAAAACTCGTTTAACGAATTTTAAATTGACGTTATCCAGACCAGAAGATTCCGACTTAACATTCCAAATGGCAGACTGTAAATCCTCGAGAGAAATATTTGAAAACGAAAACGAATTAGAGGACGCATTAGAGAACAAATCGACGGTACTACTGCCCGAGTTCAAACTAGAGCAAAAATAACTATTAATATCATTGGACTTAAACACCCCACTAGAACTACTCTTGCATCTGCCTAGGCCTAAATTACGAACATTACGCCAAAAAACCTTTGGAGGAAGGGAGGGGTCTAACTTGTCCTTAAAATAATTACGTTTAAGCAATCCGAATTAACCCTACAACTCTATTACGAGCCTGCTTATAATCTAAATGAGACTGACTATTAGGATACCTTTTCCATAAACGATATTTACTAACTCTAATACTTATGGCATTCGAAACTTCCTGAGACAACCAAGGCGGAGATTTTGCTTTCGTCGAGTAAGGTGTTTTTTGAAACATGTAATAAACTAAAAACTAATTCAATTTAAAATAACATTCGCAATTTTTTTCAATAATATTGTTTATGTACATTTCTTATTGTAAGTGCATATGCGAGTTTGTCATCGGTTGGAAATAGTTTTAATTTCAATGAGGCTACAATCAGGACTACCATCTGATCAAATTTGACCCGGACTGGTAAAAAGAACAACATTTTCATGTATTTTAATACAAATCTTTATTATCGCCTTCAAAATAGGCTCCTTTTGAACCAATACAAGCATGCCAACGGTTAATTCACTTTCCATACACATTTTATAGGCCGGGATGGCCCCTTTTTACGGCTTCAATCGACTCATGGAGCCAATATTTGAGTTTCGGAAACAGAAAAAAGTCACAGGGAGCCAAATCTGGCGAGTATGGTGGCTGAGCGACGATTTTTGTTTAGTGTTTGGCCAAAAATTTAGTCACAATCAGGCTGGAATGTGGCAGGGCATTATCGTGATGAAAATCGTGATGGGCAAACAGCCCATAAATCCGGCCGTTTACGACGAATTGCTTCACGTAAACGCATCAAAAAGGCAAAGGAGTATATGCTTTATTGACCGTTTGACCCTCTGGAACGAATTCATGGTGAATCACACCACGGTAATCGAAGGAAACGATGAGCATTACCTTGATTTTCGACCGACTTTGGCGTGGTTTTTTCGGTTTTCGCTCATTTTTGGCGCGCCATTTGTTAGATTGTTGGACAGTTTCGATGTCATATTCATAAACCTACGTCTCGTCACAAGTAATAATTCGTTTGATGAATGTAGGGTCTTCAACTCCGTTGGCAAGCATCTCTTTTGCGACCTCTACTCGATGTTCTTTTTGTAAAAAATTCAGGTCTTTCGGCACTAGTCGAGCAATGCGTTTCATACTTAAAACATCAAAAAAATGGTTTGAGTCGATCCATAAGAGATGCTGACAGCCTCTAATACCAACACTACGATTTTCGAGTACAATTTCACCTCACAACCCCCACTGAATGCTGTATGCCACTCAAATACTTGCGTTCTCGATAGAGTAGACTCCCCAAAACACTTCTGCAACATTTTCAATGATTCCGTAGCCGTAATTCCATTGGAAACCCAAAATTTCAAGCAAACTATTCTGAAGCAATCTACTCAAACGTCACACGAATGTCAAAAAAAGTTGTAACAACCTAGAACAAAAAAAAAATTACCGATTCGGGTTACGCGCGCGGTTTAAATGAACCGTTCCGGGTCAGATTTGATCAGATGGTGTCAAAACACAAAATTACTATCGGTTGTTTCAGGTTCCAAACTGAGCTCTGAGGCATCTTCGTGATCAAGAGATGCAACATTAGAACAAATGGAAAAATCATTAGTAACTTGGATTGAGGATAACACTAAAAAACGGATTTCGGTGGATATTAATCTATCAAACTCAAAGCGTTAAGAATTTTTGAACAAATTAAAAGGTTTAAACTACGAATGTCTGCACAATCCGCTAATGAAAAGAAAACTAAATTTTCTACAAGCAACGGCTGGTTGCATTGTTTTTTAGAAAGTCCATTGTACAACGTCAAAATTAAAGGCGAAATTGCCACTGGTAATATGGAAGCTGCTAGAGAAACACAGATCAAGTATTTAAGACGAAACGGGCCTATTTTGGAAAAATATGCCAAGTAGAACAAACATAGCTAAAACCGAGAAATTTGCTATCGGTTTAAAGGCATGTAAGGACCGAATGATATTTTTGCTTTGTAATAACGCGTCAGGCGAAAAAATGTTAAAATCGTTGGTTAATTAAATACTTTGCCAGTACAGTACGCTTGATGGTGAATAAAAAAGCCTGGGTCACTTCAGCCATTTTTACTGATTGGTTTCACAATTGCATTGTTCCTAATGTCAGGTGATACTTAAAGTTCAAAATTATTCAAAGCTCCCGGTCATCCAAACTTTAAATATCCCGATGTCCAAATCGTATTTTTTCCACCTAATGCTACATCACTTATTTAACTTGTTTAACACTTATCAAGGTATCATCGCTACGTTTAAGACTTATTATGTAAGGCGGTTATTTCAATTGATATAAAACAAAATCGATAACGACCCTTACGTGATGGTAATTGACGCCTGAAAGCAATACAATTTTGGATTGTGTATACGTTTTCTTTTTGGAATTATCTGAAATAAAGTCTTGTACATTAAATTGTCTGCTGGAAGGCTCTTTGGCCAGAATGTGTGACGAATAATGTTTCTAAGCTTGGAACTCTCATTGATGATGTGAATTCAGAAATACTAACGTTAGCTCAAACGATTGGCGCTGAGGGTTTTGTAATTTTGGGGTTGCTGAATATTTCAACTAAACATTTCATTTAATTCTCCAATTACAAAATATACATATCTACTTTATTTTGTACCCAAAAACGAATTTTTGCACGTATCGATTATTTCACCATTTACTCTGTGTCTTTTTTTACACGTTTTTTTTTTTGCACAACCAATTCTGGAACGCATCTACCGTGTAAAAAAAGGATTAGTGTATAGCGCTAGCAGCTGAAAACTAAAAATGTATAATTTTAAGCAACGACTTAAGTAACATTTTTCATAAATTTTATATTTTTTGGAAAAAGAAAGAATAATTAAATTAAATATGATTTGATTTAAATATGATTTAATTTAATTTTTAATGATTCGTCAATAGTTTTAAAATAATATTATTGACAGTTTAAATATTTGTACGGAAGCACTCATTCCCTTCAATATATGAACGCTTCATCCCTGGATGGATTACTGATCAATAAACGGGGCATTGGTTGATGTGATGTAGATGAACTGATATTATTAGGCTGGTCGAAGTTTGAATTCATGGACGCCTTTCTTGCCAGGCAAGGAAGTTATGAGATGAAACATATTCATGCGTAGATTTATGTAGAACTTTCATTTTCAGAAATTTTGTTTTCATTTTCATTACGCTTTGGGCATAACACTGAATTGGCTGCTTTTTTTTTATTCACTGCAATTGCCACACTTATATTAAGATTCTTTTCCTTTGGTCAGAGAATCCATACCATCCAAGTGAGTAAGGCTGCAAAATGTACACTTTGTTGTAATATAACAATTCAAAGATGTGTGACCCAACATGAAGCAATTTAAACATTGGGTGAGCCGCTCCGGTTTTCTGTGAGGTAAGTCCCTTGAGCACGCAATGTTACCAATGAATTTGTGATTTCTTAAGTGGTTTAATGATGTACAATAGTTTTTGGAAAAGAAACAAAGTATAGTGCGCTGTTGTCGTCAGATATGTTCTTTGTTGCAACCTTGGACAATTTTGTCAGAGTAAGCCCTGCTTCGTTATATTCTGTTCAACTTCGTTAACTGGAAGGGATGGCAGACGAAATAGAAAGTATCGCGGAGGTTTATTCTCATCCAAAATGAATGAGAAGAATTCGGGTTTCATCTGCTTTAACTTATCCTTCAGTTGGGTGTAATGGTTTGGATCGTATACCAAAACTTTAAAACCAATTGACAATAGTTTCATTTCATATTTTGAAATGTTGAGCTAATTTATAAGCACCCAAATTTCAGAAGATTTTGACTTTGAAATAAGAGGGGGAAATTTACACATTTTTTATGATTTGCATTTTTATTATTCACGGTATTAACGTTTTTATTACCGGCTTGCAAGATGCCTTGGAATTGATTGCTGGTATAATGCCATAAGAAAACGGGAATGACTTACGGTTGATCTACATCAAGGCCATGACTTGTTTTTCGAATATTTTTGTGCATTTTGTGCATTGTGAGTTAAATTAATAATTTAGATAAATAATTCAATCGAATTGAATTTTCGTAGTTTTCGTAAGCTGATTTTATTCATTCTGTACAGTGAATTTACGAAGATCATCGAATGTGTATGTGAAGGATCTGACTGCTGATTGACGTTCCGAACGCATTTGCTGTGTAGTTTTTGTTTCGGATATCATCGTGAGTGGAATTAAAATCGATTTCAACAATTTTTGAATGCTGATTTTTTTCACTTCAAATTTCCCTCAGCGAATTGGTGATCACCGTCAGTATTAAAATTTCCATCCGTGTGTGAACAGCTGATTGACATCTAATAAATTTAAACGAATTTTTCACGTCGTTCCCGTACAATTATGCCTCGTACAATGGCCGATCTACACCTCAAGCACGGAAGAAAAGAGCATTACGAGCCTCAGAATCAGACGAGCAAAGAGCATTAAGGCTGGAAAATCTTCGAGTACATGCCGCTGAGACCCTTTTTCAACCCCCCCCCCCCCCCCCCTTGATGTGTCGTCATTGGAAAAATGGATAAAATTTGCATGTATTGTAGCGCCCTCAAATTTAAGAACGAAACGCCAGGAATGTGCTGCGCCAATGGAAAAGTTAAACTGCCAGAATTACATCCACCACCCGAACCACTATCAACGTTGCTATCAGGTGTTACACGTGAGTCGAAGCATTTTTGGAAGACATCCGCAAATACAATTCATGTTTTCAAATGACATCGTTCGGTGCAACGAACATCGTGTGCGAAAATTACATGCCAACATTCAGAGTCCAAGGTCAAATTTATCATCGTGCCGGATCGCTTCTACCATTGCCGGACGCAGATCACAAGTTTCTTCAAATTTATTTTATGGCAAACAGGGATGAACAAATTGAACAACCATGTCATTATAATGCGGGCACTAGACGAGAAATCGTGGCTGCGTTACAAGCCCTTTTCGATCAACACAACGAATCAGTTCAGTTGTTTAAAACCGCCATTCAACGAACGCCAGCCGATGACTACGCAGTTGTAATTCAAGCACACGATAGACCCGTTGGCCAACACGAAAGACAATTCAATGTACCATCAATCGATGAAGTGGCGATCGTGATTTGTAACATGTTACCATGTTACAATTTATTGATCTACTATACAAATGTGTCAACTTCATGTATATCATTGTTATCTATAAAAAGTACTGAAAAAAAAAATCGATGTAAATCGAGAATTGACAAATTGTTAGGGAAGGAAAAGAAGAGGGAGAAAAGGGTGTGCTTTGAAACAGTCAAGTCGTTTTTTTTGTGATTTAAAATTAAATATTTTTTTTTTTTGGTTTCAATATATTAAGTGGCTTACTTTAATTGTCTAAATTTATTATAAAGTAAGACCAACTTATTTTCTGAGTGCTTAAAAATTCTAAGTTTACCGAAAATCATGTTAACAATTATGCACATGTGGAAATACAATAAATTATAAAAACATTTTGTGCAAGAACAGTGAACGGTAATGCCAGTAGTAAAAACTTTATCTCACCGTTTGAATGAAGGTTCGAAGTTTTAATTTTGTGCATTTTTGTGTTGTGAAAATGATTTGATCTGGCAAATTATTACAGTCATTTTTAACTGAAAACACACAAATTTGGGAATTTATAGTGGTTGGATTAATGATCATAGTGTTAAGTTAAAATTAAGTAAAATTATAAACTTGTTATGAAATTTGTACAAAAATTCTGAGCGTATGATGGTCATTGATAACATTTTTGTATAACGTATCATCATGAAATTTTTTTTTTGTTGTAATGTTACGTATGCTGACGAATTATCTAAAATGGTCGTTGAGCATTTTAATATCATCTGCTAATATCTAACTGATAATACATATATATCTAATATCAATTTCTTCATTAAATACTAATTTCTAAAACTAAATTACTGTAATAAAAATTAACAAATTAAAAAAAAATCAAAATAATAAAAATGTTATAATCATCTGTGAAACATAAACTCAAGAGTTTCAAAAATAGTGCGATCCAAAATAAACAATTGGCTTGAATCATATCTATAAACTCGTGAAGTGACTGGTAGTATTAGCAATATAAACGGTTTCATATTGAATAAACCTACCAACAATTTTATCGGTGCTGAAATTAACGGCGTACAACATCTAAATAGTGAAGATTTATTCGTATTATAACCTTACGTAGTATACGCATAATTTCACCAATAATTAAACCAGCAATTCATAATTTGCAAACGAATATATGTATGGTAGCCCAATTGAATGGTTACAAAACTCATCGCTTCGCTTCGGTTCTGGTATCTACAATTCTACATATATACCTAATCATATCAAGGAAACGGCGGTACATCATATTATTTTATGGAATATTCGGCTTACATCGCATTATCATCATATCATAAACCAAACATGTAAAGTAGACTATTTAATTTAATTAATTTCATTATCATTATTTTCTTAATTATTTATATTATAATTATTATTATTTCTAAATTTCTGATTAATTTTGATTAGTTAAGTTAGTAATTAAACAGTTCGAGAACTTCTTAAAGTTTATTATATATGTGTATGAAATATATTTTCGGGAATTTATTTATGAATACACACATACACATATACAATAAACATTAATTAATCAAACCAATTATAAATTACCAATAGAAATTCAATTCTTAAATTTTTTTTTTGGGTTCTTAAAATTTAAATCATATGGTGAATTTTTTTTTGTGTTTCATAGTTGTATTACCAAATTTTTCTTATAAATTTTAAAATAAAATTAAATCGGGTTTTTGGAATATTGTTTATGACAACGAAATTATTTTTATATTTATTTATTTATATTTTGTTTTCACTAATTGGAAAAATGCCTAACATGCATTAAATTCGCGTTGTGTGACTATGAGCGGGGTAAGTAGTTGAGGTCTGCAGTGAAATGTTGTCTTAATCATAACTATCTACATGTCATCATACCAGCAGTGAGTACCATGAAGAAAAATCTATCCACGACCAATATTACCTCTTCGACGAGCTAGGGGAAAAGATGACATTAAGACCTTCTTCATGGCCACTGATATCTATTTATGCTAACGGAGACAAACAAATTTTGTACCCCGTTACAATAGTTGGCGAAGAATTCGAATCGCGCGACATAATTCTTCATCGCAGAAGTGATGACGTTCAGCGAGTCTCCGATATTCATCGCTCATACGACGGATTACAGTATCCGATTCTGTTTTGGCGAGGAGAAGATGGATATCATTTCATCACGAGGAAACGAATAGGAAAGTCAGTGCCATGAATTATTATTCGTATCGATTGATGATTCATCAAGACGCTGAGAACCACATTCTGAAATGTCGACAATTGTTCCATCAATAAATCGTCGACATGTACCTACGCGAATATTGAAACCGAACGACTCGGTTACATGAATCCAAACGAATTGGGAAGAATGGTCATATTACCGTTTACATTCACGGGAAGTCCACGGCACATGCATGAATACGCACAAGATGCGATGACATACGTTCGCGCATATGGTCGTCTAGATTTGTTCATCACATTTACATGCAATCCAACATGGGATGAAATTAAAGAACTTCTGTTAGCTGGACAATCATATTCGGACCGCCATGACATTACCGCACGCGTATTTAAACAAAAATTGATATCTTTGATGGATTTTATTATCAAGCATCACGTTTTTGAAGAGACACGCTGCTGGATGTATTCCATTGGCAGAAAAGAGGATTGCCACATGCACATATTTTGGTTTGGTTAATCAACAAAATTACGCCAGATCAAATTGACCAAATCATCTCAGCAGAAATACCAGATAAGGACATTGATCCAGACTTATTCGACGTCGTTACCAAAAATATAATACATGGTCCATGTGGCGCATTCAACAACAATTCACCATGCATGTCTGATCGGAAATGCACGAAACGATACCCAAAAAACTTGGTTTCTGATACCATCACTGGCAATGACGGATACCCATTGTATCCCATTGTAAACGTTGATGTCGAAGTCGATAATCGTTGGGTTGTGCCATATTCACCGTTGCTCTCAAAGATCTTCAAAGCACACATTAATGTTGAGTATTGCAGTTCAGTGAAGTCGATCAAATACATTTGTATATATGTCAACAAAGGAAACGACATGGCCATCTTCGGAGTAGGTAATATGGCCGCACCGCTCGATGAAATCAACCAATACCAACTTGGACGCTACATTAGCAGCAATGAATCAGTATGGCGCATCTTATCATTTCCAATCCATGAACGACATCCAACAGTAGTACACTTGGCGGTGCATCTCGAGAATGGACAGCAGATAATGTACGTGCAAGAGCATTGGTTCCACCGGCAACAACTTTAACTGCATTTTACTCATTGTGCCAAGATGATATTTTTGCAAAGACTCTACTTTATTCTGAGGTACCGAAATTCTACACATGGAATGCAACAGCTAAAAAGTTTCAACCCAACCTGATTCCCATCTAATCCAAAAGATCTTTGGGAAAAATACAAGGACTACATGAGTGAAGATATTCTACATCGTTTGCGCGCTGCGAATCAAAATCCGGACATTCAATTCGCACCAAACGTGTATAATGAGGCATTGATTTTGATTGAAGACATATCTTTGGCAATCGCTAACAAGGCAGTGGTGCAACTGCGAATGATTGCTCCGAACCGACCAGCGAACGACCTTTTCGATCGTGATTTGCAACGAGAAACACACTTTGGTTCTGACGAACTGGGGACATTTGTTCAGACAAATCTTCCGCAGTTGGTTCCAGAACAACGCATTGCGTATGACAGAATTATGCGTGCAATCACAGAACAAAGCAGTGGACTGTTTTTCATAGATGCGCCCGGTGGTACAGGCAAGACTTTTCTTCTTTCACTCATTTTGGTAACCATACGGTCACAAAATAATATTGCACGTGCATGGTGGCCGAACAGCGCATTCAGCATTGAAACTGCCGTTCAATTTACAAAACACTGAGGCACCAACATGCAACATCAGCAAAAACTCTGGAATGGGCAAAGTACTCCAAACATGTCAAATTATCATATGGGACGAATGTACATAATGTCTCACAAGAAAGCATTGGAAGCGCTTAATCGTACACTGCGAGATTTGAGAGGAAACGCACGGATCTTCGGTGGCGCACTCATTTTATTGTCTGGTGATTTTCGACAAACACTGCCGGTTATACCACGTTCAACACCCGCTGATGAACTCAATGCATGTCGCAAATCATCAGTTTTATGGCGTCATTTTCAGAAATTGAGTTTGAAAACCAACATGCGTGTACAACTACAACGGGATGCGTCGGCTGGAAATTTTGCAAAACAATTAATGGATATTGGAAATGGGCGAATGCAAATTGATGAATCTACGCAATGTATCACCTTGCCAGCAAACTTCCGTAAGATCACAGAAAGCATAGAACAATTGGTGCAAAAAGTTTTCCCAAACATTGCACAGAACTACAAAAATCAGCCGTACGCGTACTATATTAGCGGCCAAAAACATCGTTGTCAATACCATCAACTTCACTATTCAGAATGGAATACTCGGCGAAACGACAACATATAAGTCCATCGATACTGTGGTGAATCAAGACAAAGTTGTCAACTATCCAACTGAATTCTTGAATTCGCTTGATTTGCCAGGCATACCACCGCACGTTCTTACATTGAAAATTGGCGTACCCATCATTCTTCTTCGAAACATAAATCTACCACGACTTTGCAACGGAACCAGACTCTCAGTCAAGAAAATGATGAACAATGTTATCGAGGCAACAATTTGGACTGGAAAATTTAAAGGTGAAGACGTACTGTTGCCACGTACCCCAATGATCCCGACAGATATGCCATTCGAATTCAAACGTCTGCAGTTCCCGGTGCGACTCGCTTTCGCAATAACTATCAACAAAGCACAAGGACAATCGTTGCAAGTGTGTGGATTAAATTGGAGAATCCATGCTTCTCGCATGGGCAGCTCTATGTGGCCTATGTGCGACGATATAATGTACTATAGAAGATAAAATATAAGTCGAGTGTCAATTATTATAGTTGAATTACACAATTTAAATTAAAAATTATAAACTTGTCATTAGATATGTATAAATAATTTTTAAACACTAATGCTGTGTACCTCACGTCAACTTTTTCGACTAAATCATTAGCTTTTCTAAATTGTTGACTAGTTCATGCCAGCCATTCATAGATGGCATAAGCATAAATAAGACTAGCTGTGCCTGGTTTTTCATTAGTCTAAATATCGGCTTTTGGAACGTCTACCGAATGTAGTTATTATTTAACGATCACCAGGCGTACCGTTTCAAATTGCGGCAGATTTATTTACCGTATTATTTTGTGTCTTTTGAAAATAATCAATTTTTCGAATATAAAATTGCATACAAAATATTAATTAAGTTTATTGGTGGTATTAGAAATTCTCAAAACTACCAGCGTCGTAGATGAGTTCGACCATAAATGGAAACGGACTAGGTATTTTAGCATTACTAAAGCAAACTAAACACGGTCCTTCGGTTAAGACCAAAACCGACCAAAAACGATCTGACTTATATTTCCTAATAGGGCGCGCACAAATAAAATGGGTATCGCTGTTGCAGCAACATTAATGCACATTCTAAGAAGACCCGTTAATAAAAATAAAGTCTATATGTTATATTCACTATATAATTATTAATTTGCTGGTCGTTATGCCCTTTCATGCCAAGATCACGTAATGGCAATTCGACGTATAGTCCATAAACACTTTCAATAAAAGCATTTTCGCGAGCAGCCTTTTCGTTAGCCGTTAGGTAGTAAATAACGTGTACCATAATTTAGTTTATTCAGAAATTTAGTGAAAAAAATCGACATGAGGCACATAGTTCAGGTTTTTTGTTTGTGGAACAAAACTACTTATCTATATACATAGCCTAAATATACGTTCATAACAGTGTCTCTCAGGGATCCCACGGTAAAAAATGAGACGTTTCCTCTATTTGGGTAGTTAAAATGTGGGGGGTCAAATGGTATTAAAAAAAAAATGAGAAGTCATTTTTATTACTCTTTCTGTATTGAATAATTTAGTTCTGGTTTTTCGCCAAAATCCACACACAAAGCCTAATTACAATATCGTTTTCACTTTAAAAAAATGTTAATCAATAAAGATTTATATAAATTTGTCAATTTAAATAGTATTCGTTACTTGGTTTTGATATTTATAAGTGGTTTAAATTTAACAAAAATAGTGGGTCCAATTGACGACCCAGTAATAATTCAGAACTTAAATTTGATCACTTTATTTTATTTTATTTGTGCCTGAGTGATTGAAGGACGTCAATTTGAACTCTCATTAGTACATAATTTCTCTAGCTAGCGAATACAATATCCTCTTTCCTCTTCTTTTGTTTTAATAACTGCAATATATTTGAATATTCATCATCAGTCGTATTATAAAGGTCAAAGTGTAAAGATTTAAATACAAATTAATTATTTTTGTAATTATTGTTGTTATTGTGCGTGGAAAGTGTAATAATAATTTTAATATTTGTATAAAATCATAAAAATTCTTTTTAATTAATAAGTGAGAGTACATAAGTGTGTAATTTAAGAAACTTTTAGGGTGTTTTGTACTAGAGTGTAAATATTTTCAGGGATGATTCCTTGATTAATTTCAAGCAAAAAATCGTTCCTGGAGGGGGGGCCCATTTTCAATATTTACTGAGATACAGTGCGTTAAAGAAAATCAGTTTGGGGTGGTACCTGCACGCATATTTTTCTTAATTACTCTAAAGTTAGGAAGACTAAGCCAAGCATTTGTGATATTATTTTTAGAGATTAGAATTACCTTTATTTTAATGTATTATGTAAGTACGTATCCCATTCCGTTGTTTAAATATTAATGTTTAAACTTTGAATTTTATTTAAAAATCACTAAAATTTTGCGTTTTTCATAGTTTTTTACTCATAAAACATGGAAATAATAAGTCATTTCTAATTTTTGCTTATTCCCCAGTCAAATACCTACAAAAATCTCATAGACACATTTGATGTGCGTTTCTAGATAACATGAGAAATTAGAATACAAATATGTCATGTCAATTAAATATCAATAAATTTTGTAAGATTTTTATGACATTTTATTAGTTTTTCGTAAAGACTTTTTACTAAAACATTTACCAACACGTTTAAAAGATTGCGCGAAGCTGGAAGTGTGGCTAATCATCGGGTGGGTGCTAATCCGGGACTACTTTTATCTTTTTATAGCGATGATGCTGTGATACGAACGGCTACAAATGAACCTTCAATCAGTATCAGACGTTTGTCTTTACGGTTCATTTGTTTTATGTCAAACTATAAAATTTAGACTATTCTTCATGACAATAATCTTTATCCATACCATTATACCCGTTCAGGGTCTTTTACTCGCTTATTTTGAGAAAGGAAGAGATTTTTGCTACCTACTTTTACAAAGGCAAATGGATGACGGAAACTTTTTTTCAATATTCTATTGGCGGACGAATCACAGTTTATGAGGGACGGTATTATGAGTTTCTATAATCTGTATTCGTGGCCTAAAAAAATTGTAAATTGGGTATGGGGAACAATGAAACGGTTGGTTTATTAATTTGTAATTGTAATTATGGAAGATCTAAACGAGAGAATTGTTGCGGCTGCAATAAAAGCAAGGAAGATTTTCGATAATAGAAAGGATCAACAGAAATTCAGAAAAGATTATTAAAATGCATTCAAAATAAAGGTGGCCATTTTGAGCACTTGCTGTAAAAATTATTTACGAAAAACTAATAAAATGTCATCAAAAAGCTACAAAATTACTTGATATTTAATTGACATGACATATTTGTATTCTAATTTCTCATGTTATCTAGAAACGTACATCAAATGTTTCTATAAGAATTTTGTAGGTATTTGACTGAGGAATAAGCAAAAATTAGAAATGACTTATTATTTCCATGTTTTATGAGTAAAAAACTATGAAAAACGCAAAATTTTAGTGATTTTTAAATAAAATTCAAAGTTTAAACATTAATATTTAAACAACGGAATGGGATACGTACTTACATAATACATTAAAATAAAGATAATTCTAGTCCCTAAAAATAATATTACAAATGATTGGCTTAGTCTTCCTAACTTTAGAGTAATTAAGAAAAATATGCGTGCACGTACCACCCCAAACTGATTTTCTTTAACGCACTGTATCTCAGTAAATATTGAAAATGGGCCCCCCCCTCTGGGAACGATTTTTTGCTTGAAATTAATCAAGGAATCATCCCTGAAAATATTTACACTCTAGTACAAAACACCCTGTATAGTGATGTTTTTTTCTATTTAATAATGGATGATTTTACGAACAAGAGTTTTTTGGATCAAATTACAAACAATGTTATTGATCCTACATCGTCAGTTTTATTAACTTTACAATATCAAAGTGACAAACAATACGTTTTAGTGCCATACGATAGTAATAATACAATTTTTCCGACATATAACGACATTACTATTGCAGGTAATTATGTTTTACTTGAAAAATGAATTTAACTGTAACCTTTTTGTTTCATTCCCGTTTACATGTAGTGGTAGAATTTTGTCCTTTTTTATCAAAACCACTGCGGTATTGACGAATAAAGACAAAAAAAGATTAGTCGCTTAAAAATCGGTTAAAAAGAGAAAATCTTTGATAAAAGAGAAAATCTCTGAGTAATTATATTCAAGCAATTCTCTTTTTTCTTTATTTTTAGTTGTTTATTTTGTATAAGCTAGCAATGTAAACTACATGAAGCACGAATGTTTTTAAGCAGCCTGGATATATGTAGTATAGAATTGCTTATACCACGTTTACACAGTAGTATAAAAGTATGTAGCAAAAAAATATCATGATGTAAATGCAAAGTATAATACTTTAATACTATATAGCATATTTTTTTGATATTTCATTATAATAGGTATCAAAAAAGTATAATATTTTGTGGTGTAAACTGAAAGAGAATTATAGTATATTAGCAAATAAGTATTAAACTATTAAAGTACCTATGGTGTAAACGTGGTATTAGTATATTATACATTAGTATACATTTTTTTTAATGGATGGCTTGGCCCATATTGGGAGATAATGAATTTTTTGCAATTATCGTACAAGTTAGATTAAACATTATTCGAGTAATCGAGTAAATCGAGTAAAATCTCAATTATAAACGGTAAGAGAAAGGCTAAATGTCGCAATATAGAAATTACTAAGTTTCAATCAGCAACTTTGCGTAACACGCTGTATACTACTGAATTATGTATACATCAAACATAACTTCGATAATTTAATTTTCTTTGACGAATGTTATATTGTTTCATTTTTTAATGTAAAAACACGAACGAATTGGAGAATATCACCTGAAATATATCTAAAACTTGTTGACTGTAAAGGCATAGACATTAAGGAAACTCTACATATATCAAGAGTTTGTATATAAATTCAATTTCAACTTGGGTCTACTTGAAATCAGACCAATTGAGGTGGTATTAACTGATATCTCGAACTTAACGCCTGCTCAATCTTGCTCAGTCACAACTACCATTACTAATGAAAGCACAACCACAATTACCAGTGTAGATGAATGGAAGAAACCGGAATTTTTAGAAGTTGAAGTCTTAAGAGTAAATATTTGAAAGTGCGTGAGGAAAAAACGAAAGTACTTTAAAGTAAAACATTTAAAATACCTGGCTAAAAATTACCATAATTTATAAAGTTAGAAAACTAGAAATTAAAAGAACTGTTAAAATTATCATAGAATTTAGAGAAATTCTGAAATGCAATAGCACTGACATAGCTATTATTAGTACGAATCACTCGTAAATATAAACTTTTTTCCTTTAATATAGTTTTAAGAGCATCCTTCACTAAAATTAAATTTAGTCTCCAACCTATCTTAAAAATTAAATTTCTTGCCTGTAACATCCCTCCGTATATTATATAATTAGTGTGTATGTGTTCCATACGACAAATGGCCATCTATTCGTAATTTGCTGAACTTATTTTCACGAAAAAATTTGAGTCATGTTTATAACACAAAGTTTAAATTTAGAAGTAAAATTATCTCAGAAGACAGAACAAATAAACCGGCATATAAAATTAATTTAAGATGTTATCATAACAAATTAACAAAAGCTGGCTTACACATTTAGTACAATTTGAGTTTGTTTTTTTATATATTATATACTTTTCTAAATAAATATACATATTAGCAAGATTTTCCTCCTTATCAAAAATGTTTGCATCCTTGGTAGATAAAATGTGCCCAGTTTGCAGAAAATGGTTTGAAATTGCGCCATATGTGTGATTAAAGGTTTTTGTGGAATCATAAATAAGTTGGTAAACCCATTTCTCAAGTATGGTCTAACAAGTTCTCTTCCTCAAGAACGCTTTAATTTTTAAACTTAATTAGATTGTAATTCTATGGGAACTTTGCAAACAAAAATATATCTAAACTGTTCAAACGTATACCAACAAGTTTTTTATCATAATTACCTGATCAGATCTATCACATAATTCATTCGATACAAATTATTATTTCCTACAAAATGATTACTGTGACAGCAAATTCTATTACCGGAATTTTTTCCCTGTAGGAATGAGTTATTTGAAAAATCTGAATATCTTAAATTAATTTTGTATACCGGTTTTTGTTCTGTGATAGTTTAAACAAATAAAAATAAGTTACATTTGTTTAAATATTTACTTTTTATGCATTTTTCGTCAAACTCTAAATTTAGGAAATGTTTTATGACCCCGTCATAAAAGGAGGTTGGATTGGCAATCGGCTTAAAACATTACGAAAGGAGAAAGTTAAAAAAATCAAAGTGTATCAAAACAATGAACCCAATACAACGAGAGACGAGATTCAAACGCAGCTAGAGATAATAGAGATCAACATAATTTAGTAGAAATAGTAGAGACTCTAAAAATATCGGATCCCAAAGTTGGTAGGTTAAATATTATTGATGGAATGAAAACAACATTTAATCTACGACGCCAATTTATTCTGTCGAATAATTGTAGTTTAGCGTTGTTAGAATATCCTAGGTTTATAGACACATATCATTTGGTGAGAGCTTGTACAATAATAAATGAATAAACAAAATTTTCTAACATCCGATATTTTCTACTCTTATTTTCCAGATTCACTACGATTTTGAACTCCTGTATCCATACAGCCACATCAATTTAAAACAAAAATTTAGTGCAATATTTTACGCCCATATCAAATAAATTTCAGAAAAAATTGGGAAAAACAAACCAGTAACTGAATATTTTAAAGGTAGATTTAAACCATTAAAAATGTATATGTATTTTTAGTCTATAATGGTGTTTTCACTTCCTTTCAGATTGGCACCCAGATATTTTGGGAATATTCTACTTACTAACTTTGCTCCCAGCAACATAAAAAGGTCGAGGTGCAAAAAATCGAGCAGATATCAAATCAACCGGAAATAAGCTTATAAGGTTTATTGGTATAAACGAACAAATAACTACCGATCAACAATTAATCATAATTGCGCAAGGTGAAAGTAAATCAAACATTTCGAAACTGTATATTATATCACTTGATAATAAGCTTATGCCAACCAACAATACAGTGCTCGATGCGTTTGATTTACTTTTTAAAACTCATTATGTTTTTAATCTTAAATATGATGAAAATCTGGAAAAAAAATTTAAATACATTCAACATTACATCTTTGAAATACATAGTACTAAACTGTCAACGACTGTAAAATATTGCCATACCCTATTAAATCCAGATTTATAAATTTAATTTTAGACAAATAACGCTTTTTTAAATATTTAGTAACATATTTTTTCTAATTTTCTTTATTCAAATTTTGTAAACTTTAAAAATGAATTGTTTTCTTTGCGAATTTGTGCCAGAGACAATAAACTTGTATGTATCGCATCTTAAAACAGAACATGGTTTTCGTGAAGGTTCAACTATTGAAATAGTTTGTGGTTATCGAACCTGTAGTAAACGCTTTCGATCAAGCAATGGTCTTGAAATATATATTAAGATAAAATAAAATCTACTATTAATATATTAAGATAACTTAAAGAAAATAATTAAAATAATATTTGAATAAATAAAGATTTTATATTATTTTAAATTTAACGAATTTTAGTTTTATGCGTTTGTGAACTCCACTAAAAATTGTGAAAACTCCCTCCATAAAATTGTGGAAACTCCCTCCAAAAAATTGTGAAAATTATATTCTTCTTTCTACCCAAATTCGTTGCATTTAAGTAGACCAAAATATGCACAAAGCATTGTTAAAAATGACGTTTTACAGAAATTCAAAATTAACGTCCTGGGATATATTTAAATTAGAAATCTTTACTATGTTAATTAAATAAAATATTCATATTTGACGCTTCTGAAGAGTTTTTAAATAGGTACGTTCTTTGGGGGGTTAATTTCGAATTCTGTCGCGATTCTCTTTAATATATTTTAAATACTAATTTTAAGCTACACTTTTTAGTTAATTATATATTCACGTCCAAATCAACGTCTTTAACAACCTACCAAAAAACAAGTCTTGCGGATCTACATTTTTCACGTTCGAAAGTTAAGTTCGCGCTGGCGTAAGCCTAAAGACGTTAAAACTCACGTCTAATTTTTAACCGTGATGCCCTACAATTTTTCTTATTTTCATTAATAAACGGTTATCTGGGACTTTCAATCCAATTCAGTTTTAATTCATGCTTATGACAGCGCTACATTTCTTCATCTTTTTCTGTACCTTGCTCTACCTCATTGTGAAACAACGTATTTGCAGAGAGCGTTAAAGTGAGCGTTAGGCTTGAGTAATACCTCATTTCAGACTCCGAATACTACACGTTACAGAGTACATAACATGTCCTACAATATGGATCCGGTACTATGCTATTTTTAGACAAAACGAAGTCGTTTACTTACGTGATAGATCGATAGTAAACTGAAATGATGTCACAAAGAATGATGAACGGTACGGTACCATCAAAAAAATGCTCACCGAAGCATAAACGATTTTAAACAGCTGATCATTCATTACGCAAAACAAATCAATTACCTTCCGCATATTGTGAACAATATTTCGGCACCTTATACTCAAATGACCACACGAACGAATGACAGCAAAATTAATAAATTTACCCAACTGAAAATTTGTACATTGTACACAATTTTCATTTATTTTAAAGGTTATCTTTTATTATTTCTTTTTTCGCAAAACAAAAAATGAAAAGTATAAATTCTTCGTTTCAGTAGTCAATGGACAAAAAAAAATAAAAATATTTTGTCCTTTTCAAACAATAATCGTTTACCGAGTTTCAGAATCAGTATGGAACAACACGGCAACTACAAAAAAAGAAAACTTATCTGTAATAATAAAGTATGTACATAGAGCAAAAAATAAAATGTTCACCTTCAAGATATACATTTTTTTGTTGTTGTCAGTTTCTTATTTCGAAAAACAAAACACAAAAGGAGCAGGCAAAATAATAAGAAAATCAAGAACACTTTTTTTGTTCCTGCTTCCGAACGAAAAAGATAATTAACTTATTTGGGTGATACAAAAAAATAACAAATGAACATTTTTGGTTTGGTTTATCTTCTGTTGAGTGCGTGTATGATAAAGGTGAACATTTTCTATTAACGTAACGTTTACGTTTCGTACGAATACATAGTAAGGAAGAAGTTTACCTCCCGCATTTCGCAGTAGGTAACTGATTGCATCAAAACTCAATATGGTTGTTTATATGTTTAGCACATTCACACAAAAATCGGAAATAATTTATTATTTTAATTCGTTATTTCCAATACAATAAAAAAGCTCGATTACGTTTTCTTAATTCAAATTATTTTAAAACGTATTGGGTGGGGGTTGAATTACGAGTATGTAGCTACTTAAAACCGAAAATAAAATTGAATTTCAAATGTAATTATGTAATGGGTTTGTTTTTACTTCAAAAATGTAATTACATCCATCGATTACTTTCTATATTTATGTTACCCAAAACATAACAAATAAATCGTTTAATTTCATATTAGGTTCAGATTAATGTTATTCTCGCATCGATTGGTATCGTCAACCCGCAAAAAATGTATACATGTGTGCCGGATCGATTTATGCACGTGTAGCGTACATATGCGAAATACGAATTAAAATATGATTTAAAACATCATCAAGAGGTAGATCAAAACAATAAAATTTTCATGGATTTTCGGATATTTCTCTATCATAATTGTCTATTGATTATAGATATAGAGTTCATCAAACTGGCGCGTAATTGACCCAAATTGAAATATCATTATGTACCATAAATAGCGAGAGAGAGAGACTGAGACCGCCATCCAAAAAACGTTTTCTTTTTCTCTGTCTAAACATGAAGCTCTAACTTTAAATGTTAACAAAAGATTCTGTGTAAATGTACTAGAATACCAAATTTTTTATTTATTTATAATGAGAAAATGATTAATTATTAAATAATAATAATACAAAAAAAAATATGATTTCTGTTTTTCTTTTTTGGCAAACTCGTTTTCAATTTTTTTTTTTTTTTTGCTGATTATTCTATCATTTTCTCTTGTGTTTAGCTGAAAATATGAAAATAAAAAATTAATCAATCCGTTTGAAATAAATAAATCAATTTGAGATGTTTTTTTAGCTTTTCGTTTTGTTATCGAATCAATCATTAATAAATTTGTGTAGAAAAATAGAATAAAAAATCCAAAACAAAAATCAAACGAAAAAACCAGGGAAGTGGAATAAATTATTGATTAGAATCAAAATATTTATAAGGATTCTTGTTGACTTTGTTAGACTCTCGTTCATATAAAAGATATTTTTGGAATATGATTAATAAAATGTTAAAGGCTGAAGAAAATGGTTTTTGCCTCCCGTTTCAAAAAAAAAATTAAATAGAGGAGTTAAAGCAGAATTATTTTTGATTTTTTAAAATCAAAGAAATTTATTTTGTGTTGGTTATTGTTGGTATTATAAATTCCCTTAAAATTGATCTCTATAGTGAAGTTATTGGTATAAATTGAATTCAATTTCTTACTCCCTCGTAACTAATAGTATATATGTAGATGTCGTCTTTTAAATTAGTTGTAAATTTATGCTTTTATTTATTCGAACAAAAATTTAACCATGTGAAGCCTTATTTAACAAATATTTAATATGAGCACTTAATAGGTTTTAGTACACGGAGAGAAATGTTTACTTCCCTAGGGCATAAACCAAGCCAATTTCGCATTAAATTGTCACTAGGAACATTAGATGATAATTTAAGATTTGAATTATCGTTTTCACTTGATTATTAAAACACACGGTTCTCGCTACACTTATCATGTTTACAGAAAATCCTTATTGATTTTTGCAAATCTTGTGCCTAATGAAAGATTAGCATTCAAAAATAGAGAACTTGTTGTTCCTGAACCAGTATTTTTAATCGTAAATTATACTCACAAAATAAAATCTTAGTTCTAAAAATAATCGTTAAATTTTTTGAATTATAGAATTATTTTCAAAAATTAAGAATTTGAACTTCTTGAACTTTGATTGATCAGAATGTACGACCAAGCCTAAGCAAGATTCTCGGATAACACCGGACCCTCTCCGGTTTATACATAACAAAACAGAAGGAAAGAAAAGTTTCTAGCACTTTCTAAACTCCCGAACCTATTGATCATTCAATGGGCTCTGACAATTATGAAGAAATAATTTTAGAAGGCATAAAAACTGATCCGCTTCATAAGTGCATAGCGCAAAGAACAGAGCTATATGATGGATGATCTCTGATCGTGTAAATCAAAAGGAATAGGTAAGCAATAAATAAAACGGTTTTGGGTGTGCGTAGAACTGCGCTTTTAACGAAGCCTATAACTGTAATATAAAGAAATACACACAAGCGATTAGAAATGGGCGATTTCAGAATCGCATACCACTTGCCAACAACAAACTCAAAGAACTGGAAATAGAAGAACCTAAAGGCATAGCAGCAGCTAGATTGCTTCAGATAGAAAAAAAGATTTAAGAAGGATGTAAACTTTAATGATCTATACACAAATTCAGGAATAAGCACATCCGACTAAGCCATATGAATCTCATTAAAGATGATTGCATGACAGATGATTCTCGTGTTAACACATGCCACATCATTCTGTCATTAAAGATAATAGCACAATTACGAGATTGAGAGTAGTTTTTCAGGCACCATCACTAAATGAAACGACGCAGTAATTATTAAATCATATAATTTGGTGGGTAGGGTCTGAGCTATCCTGTTGGAGCAATCGATGACATACATGCTGCGCCTAGAATAAATTATATATTTAATGTTTTGTTAGAGAAAATTTGTATTTAAAACTTTTCTTTAATTTCTTACCACTTGTTTTATACTGCAATACGCATATAGCTTTCTGAAAGACATTTATATAAATATTTTAATTTTTAGCTTACCTGTGCTTTTGTTTATATCCAGTAATGATAGCTGACAATATTATTAATTATCAAGGTCGGTATTCACGTACAATTAAATTGCGCAATATATTGTGTTAAGGCCGGTATTCACGTACAATTAAATTGCGCAATATAATTGTGTGACGTCAATATTGCACAATAAAATTCCAAAATCTTGAATAAAATTTGAGAATATTGTGCAATGTTCTGACGTCACACAATTATATTGCGCAATTTAATTGTACGTGAATACCGGCCTTTACGCAATAAAATTACAATAAAATTCAACATTTTTGAATAATAATTGAATATATTGTGCAATGTAATGACGTCACACAATTATATTGCCCAATTTAATTAAACGTGAATACCGGCCTTTAGCCCCTTGTACATTTTAGCTAAGCTAAGCGAGAAACGTAGTTGATATTAGCAGAGTTTAGCCCGCTTAGCTCACTCCGTTGCACATTTGAGCTAATTACATCGCTCACACACACATTGATGTTTTTGCATTATTTATTTATTATGATTTAAAGGTGGCAAGCTTCAGTGTTTGTTCAGTTGAGTGCCTGTCCATTTCGTTTGTGTAATCATCTTTACTTTCAATGCGATTATTTTGTTCTACGAGAAGCTGCTTGTCCGACAAATTATTTCTTCGTAGGTACCACTCTTTTGACCAACAACTTTTTTTAGTTTTTTTTGTTTATATTTTGCATAAAAACTGCACCAACCATGATCATTGCTAATTCTTTTTTTCTCCCCTTAACAATATTTAGATGTATTTTAAATTAAAACCTCAGTTTTGAATTTAATATTGACTCACTTATAGTTCGGATATTAAATAGCCAGTTAAAATAATTTCTTTCGCATCAACAACAAATAATTGCGCAGTTAAATGTATCGTCAGTGTTGAAAGATAACGCAATTACTTTTCTTCAATTTTTTGCGCAATTTTAACTGTGCAATATAATTGCACGTGACTACCCACCTTTATATAACGAAGTAGCGTACGAGTTAATAATAAAATATACAAAAACATCAGATACTGTTAAAATTAGCGGAAAGTAGCGAGGCAAAAGTGAAAAGTCGGTAATGCAGATCGTGCTACCCCACTCGAGAGTAAAAAAATCGGTAATGCAGATTGGGTTATCCCAGCCGAACATAAAAAAATGAAGCCAATATCGTTCGGTAGTGTTTATACTAAAAACTACTAAGGAATATAAGGATGCATGATTATCATTGAATACCTTTGTTAATATTCATATATGGCAAAACCTGGCTGCAGTTCCTCGTGGAAAATTGTGTAAAATACGGTACACTCTAAAAAATATTTTAATTGGAATAAAAACCACCTCTAGAGTGTTATGTCTGGAGATGCATTTTGTTGATCGCAGGAAAAAATTCCAGTTCAAGTTTCCCGTGAGAAATCTTGGAAAATTTGAAAGACGTTCCAGCCGGAAGTAAAAACATTGAATTATCCGAAATTTCTCACGGGAAACTTGAACTGAATTTATTTCATGCGATAGCTATTGACAAGTCATATCAATTAAATACATCTCCAGACATAACACTCTACAGGCTGATTTTATACAAATTTTCTAATGATTTTTGGAAAATCGAATTTTCCGAGATTTCTCACGAGAAACTTGAACTGATTTTTTTTCCTGCGATGGCTATTGACAAATCCAATAAACACATACAATTTATCTTCAGATATACACTCTAGAGGTTGATTTTATTCCAATTTTGTGAATTCTTTTGATTTTCCAAAGTTTTCCACGTAAGACTCTTTACAAAATTGTTTATTACGATACGAGCCATGTATCCTATTTACTTTCGGCTGATAACCACACATTTTTTTATTTTCGGCTGGAATGTTCATAAGGTAATCTGCATTATCGACTTTTTACTATCGGCTGGAAACTTTCGGCTAACTTTAACAGGGTAAACATCAGTTTATATGTGAGCGATGTTAGCTGATATAGCAATGCGAAGACAACTCGAGCTAAAATAGTTTCCATCGCTCAAAACAAAAAACATATACCTGCCATAGCTTAGCTCAAGTGTGCAACGTTCCATTAAAACCCTTTATTTACAACCGAAAGCTATGCTCAGAGCTTATATCGCGTAGCTTAGCTTAGCTGAAATGTGCAACGGGCCTTGGTATCCCGTCAATTCACAGAAAAAAAATTCACAGAAAAACAATTCACAGAAAATTTACAGAAAAAATAATAGTATTTCCCAGAAAATCGCGCAAATATCTGGAAAATGGAGATTTAACATTAAAATTAGAATTAAAATCTCCATTTTCCAAAATATTTCAACACAAAATTCTGGATAAGTAAGATAAAATCTTCATTTTCCAAAATTTCTGTATTTTTTTTTTCTGCGAAATGTTTTTCTGCAAATTGTTTTTCTGCGAATTGTCGTGGAATCACGGCCCTTATGTCAATTTTTGTTGGTTGCATTCAGTAGTTATTATTTGTTGTATTTTGGTTAAGTTCAGTTTTAATTTAAAGAATAACCATCTGCCATAATTTTTATGTACTACCAAAATTAACTTTCGTAAGAAAAAATAAAGTCACTCGTCATTACTCCATCAAACATAAACCACCATTTTGTGAATAAAATAGTTTTGTGAAAAAATAGCAAATAACGCCCTGCCCACAGTTTTATTTTTCGGGAAACGTGTTGTATAATTATTTTGAATATTAGTTATGGTCCTTCGACCCGGATCCCGATGTTGAGTGCACTAAAATCATAGTGTATAGTTATTAAATGCAAAGTTTAGTGACTAACAAAGTGTAACAAGTTTGCGAGTAAAAATTATAACCACGCGGTTTGCAAGAAAACGCTGCCATATTGGATGCAGAAACATACAGTTTGTGGTTTAGCATGTTGCGAAATTGAAGTGAGATCAAATAAACTCGACGAGCTCTGGCGTGAGTTTCAAGAACAAGAGACTCAAGCTATTATCATTCTTGCAAATAATCTCGCTTCAAATGTTAAATTAAAGCACGAAGAGTTCGAAGCAAAATTTTTTGATACGAAATTAATATTACTTAAAGCATTTCGGAAAAAACAATCACCTATAAAACCTCAGGCTGTTAACAATAATTCATTTGATCAGCTTTTAGATCAACAACGACTATTCTTGGAGAATCTGGCGGATTGTACTCGGAGAATGTTAAATTACCGCATGTCTCGTAAAAAATATTTATTTATTGCTTTGATACCCACAGTGGTTACAATCGGTGCAAACAATTAGGACTAACTACAATTAGTTAGAATTATACAAAAACAAATTAAATAAAACATTCTTGAATGAATGTCTCGACAAATGGAAATCGAACATTTCAAATACTGAATTGAACATCCGTGATGTTCTCAGGATAGGTTCCGGAAGACCATAATTAGGGGGCACCGGGTCAATGAATAAAAGCCCATCAAGTTGCCGCATTCGATGTTCAGGAGCATAGATTTTTAGACGTGCAATTAACTCGGTAGAATCGATGCGGGAATTGATGATATCGCACACGAACAGCGCGGAAGCTACGACCCGGTGACAGTCTAGATGTTGCAGTTTCAGAAGATTACATCGATCCTGATAAGGTGGGAGGACATATTCCACAGCACGCATGGACGGTAAACAACGGAGCGCAAAAATAACAAATTATTTCTGAACGGAGCATATGCGTATGCATCAGTCGTTTATCTCCATTCAACACACAGCAATGGAACCAGCACTAGAATCGTAGTGGCAAAAACGAAAGTTGCACCATTAAAACAAGTGTCGCTACCAAGACTGGAGCTTTGTTGAGCGGTTTTGTTAAGCAGACTTAGGTATTCAAATACTGTTAGAGATTTAGGTTTAGTTATTAATACAACTCTTTCTTGGGGTGACCATTTAGTTAGTATTAGTAAGAGGGTCTTTGGCATGCTTAGTTGTTTGTATAAAGTAGTAGGATTTTCTGATAGTCAGTTTAGGAAAAAAATGTTTTTGTCTTATCTTCTTCCTCATTTTATTTATGGTGACGTAGTTTTATTCGGTATGCTTCAGGAAAATATGAACGTTCTCCAAAGATGTTTCAATGCATGTACTAGGTTTATTTTTGGTATTAGGAAATTCGATTATATTTCTGCCTACTCTAGCCTTGTTTTAGGATGTAGTTTATCTACCTTTTACGAATTTCGCGTTTGTCTTTTTATTTTTAAACTTCTCAAAGCTAAGAAGCCTTGTTATCTTTATAGGAAGTTACTGTTTAGTAGGTTTCATTCCTCAAACTTTCGCTTGATTCCGGCCAAAAATTGTTGTAGGTTGCTAAACAAATCCTTTTACGTTATAGGGGAGTTTCTCTTTGGAATTCAATTCGATTGGAAACTAAGAGATTAGGATCGGCCAAATTATTTAAGTTAACACTTTCGCGGACATGACGGCAAATGCCGTCAAAAAAAAACTTTCCTTTAGGACATGACGGTATATACCGTCATGCCGTTTTGTGAACGTCGAAACCAAAAAAAATATTGAACAAACCAAACTTACGAAAAAAGTTTTATAAAAGGGTCCAAATTAAAATCGCAATACGTTTTGCTGGAACATAAAGTGTTATTTTTTTGACTGTGTTTACTGGCATGCCTCGAAACAACTTTTTTGCGATGACGGTGTATACCGTCATGTCCTAAACGAAAGTTTTTTTTTTGACGGCATTTGCCGTCATGTCCTCGAAAGTGTTAACATTATTGGGAGTGGCGTGATTGATGGGCAATACATAGTTTTTTTTAAATTTATTTTTAATATTATTGTTATTATTGTTAATTTTTAATATTATTTCACCTCTTGCTGTACATTTTATTGTAAATGAGATATTGCTCAAAATAAAATGTGTATTCATGAGGTGAAAATTATTTGAAAAAATTTAAGGGGTTTTTCTGCCTAATGCAAGCAGCTTCATTTTTTTTTTGGGGGGGTTTTCTTTTCTTCCGTTGACTCTGTTTCCATCTGTGCTTTTCCTTTTAACACTAAATTATTGTTAAAGTGCAATAAATAAATAAAATAAATAAATAAAGATAAATTTCTAAAATCATGTGAAACCTAGCATGTCCTAAACGTTCACAAATCTCCCTATGGCAAAATTAAAAACCATCACTCACCACACGTTCATCTTTATCACCAGAAAATACTAACCGAAAACATTTCTGCGTTGGTAACCTTTCCACACATATGGATTAATTCCCATGGCATTGCTGTAAATAAAACCTGCAATGTCTTCTTTACCGTACACAAGTATATACATATTAAAAATACATGTACATACCTATAAAATTCAAAATATTTAAATAACCTAATTATCTAAAAAAAAAATTTCATCCCTTCAGAGGCAAAATAAAGTTATCATGCGAGGCAAAATAACGAAATGGTAAAATGTATGTACATATTGTATGTATATGGTTGTACGGTATTCACCAGCAAGGGTAACAAATAATAATTCTATCACAACGAATTTTCCAAGCCAATTTTTTTTCCGTTTCGTTTCTTTTCGTTGTTCATTAATCCTAAGTCAACTGAAAATTACCAAAATAAAAAATAATTTAAATTTACACATGAATTTCATTCTCGGCGTTTTTGTTTTCATCTTTCGTTATTTATAATAAATTTATTATCCTTAAATAAAATAAATCAAATAAATTCAACTGGAAAATAAAAAAAAAAAATTTCCGTTTCCATTTTTTTTTTATGCTGTAGCACGAATTTTCATACATTTCCTCTACTAGTATGTATCAAATTGTATTTGTTTAAATAGGAAAATTTGTAAAATGTATAGGCAAAATTAAGATGTATATTTGAGTGTATATATACAACTAACTAAATTCATGTACGAATGAATGCATAAATTTTATATAAATATGGTGTGAATGATGGTGATGTGAAATGTGATTTTGTTAAGCCATAACGAATATTTTAATTAACAAAATCAAATTTTTTGTCTCATTGAACCTTACAAAGTTTTGTTAGCGGGTATAATAGGAAATGACATTTAGGCAAAAAAGATGCCACACATATTGCTAAATTTAACATAACCGAGGAGTTGGTAAAGTCGGGGAAAAAAAATATTTAATAAAGATATTCGAAATTATTTAATTATACCCTTATGTTACGAACGAGCAATTAGTGAACTTGGTTTCGCTTTTAAGGATGATTTAAAATGGGACGCAAATGATTTACAATTTTAACTGGCTGTTTTATATGCAAATGCAGGGGTTTCATCTCCCTTAACCAGTTTATGGTTCCTCATTACATGAATCATATATACTCTGCTTTGTTGTTGACGCAGATCATTTTTAGTACCCTCGGTTTGGTAGTCTTCCTTTTGTTCGGTTTGAGCAATTGCCCAACACATATATTTTCAACCAGTAATACTAAAATGAAAGAAAAAACTAATTCGTCCCTCTAGTAATGAAACAGCGTATAAAAAAAAATAGTGGTTTTAAAATAATTCGCATTTAAATGTTTTTTGAAAAAACTTTTTTAAATAAAATCTTTTATTTCATAGAAAATTAAATTTTCTATAAAATAAAAGATTTTATTTCAAAAAGTTTTTTCAATAAACATTTAAATGCGAATTATTTTAAAACCACTATTTTTCTTATACACTGTTTCATTACTAGAGGGACGAATTGTTTATGTCTCGGTAGTAGCATACCATATAATAGAAAATTTTTTTTTCGTTTAAACGTAACAACATAAACAAGAGATATTTTCAAATCTACACAAACTTATTTGACTTTCAGCGTGATGTTAAACAGTTCTGTTACATTAACTGTTTTTTATTAAATTGGTTGAAATTTCAATCAACATTTTTGAACTCTGCGCCAACATAAAACTAATGAGTTTTTCATTAAGACATAAACCCTTTTTTAATTAAATTATAAGTTGCCATTTTCTGTTTTTATTTTCTTTTAAATTATTATTAATATTCTATCTAGTTCTTGTGTATCCTAAAGTTGTCTAATAACTTTGAAACTTGTCGGTGTAACACTATATTTTATTAATTGATAAGAAAAGTATATTTTTTATAAAGAAAATACGTAGAAACTAACTTAAATGTGTATATTACTTAGGACCAAAGCATTGACGATGATATGAGACTATGGATACGTTTTTATTTTTATGTTTTTTTTATGTTTTTGTAAAGCTAGTACTAAGCTTTCAAATTATGTAGCGAAAGTTTGATCAAAAATAGAAACATATACATGCATATTGTATATGGTTAAGTTGTAATGATTGTATTATTAGTTAAATGTCAATATAGGTTTTCGATTTTTTTGATATTATAAAAAAATTGAAAAATTATAAAAAACTAATTTACCACGATAAAATTTACCAATATTAAAATTACAAAATTAAAACTGAAACTAATGCTACTAGATTCCAGGAACAACAAACAGTTTATAATCATGTAGTCTAGATATTGTGATGCCTTGTGCTAACTAATTCAATATATTTATTACTAACAAATTTTGCTAACTATCGACTGCATAGGTGGCTGAAACCGAGTCGAATCTCTAATAATAACATTCCTTTTCATATCCTTCGGATTTGTTGTATGCAAAATGGTGCACGTTTGACCCGGCATATTCCGGGAATCTTGCTTAAGCTTGGTCGTTCACTTGTATCAATCATTAAACTTCAGCAAATTGTAAAGACTGAACCTTTCTGTATTTTTTTAACTTCAGTGTGATCGAATAAAGATCAGAAGCTAATTTTTACATTATAAAAGCTCTCAATGATAAAGAGTAATTATAGTTATCCAAATATATGGATCCTTTTATTTTACAGACAAGATTATGTGGCAGATTTAGAGATTGGATTAAATTTGTTGGTAATTAAACTGGATTCTGAAACTGAGACTGACAACGCATGCTTCAGAATCTTTTGAAAATTTCTTATGAAGTCCTGAAACATGATTAAGGCATTTGGTGGCAAGATTAGAGGGGAATTGAATCTGTACAATTCGTAATCTAATAAATGGTTTGGAAATGAAATGCAGTTTTATATAATTCTGTTTTACAAAATTTTGTTTCACGTAATTCCGCAAAAAACTAATTCTGCAATTTATTTGTTTGCAGAATTATAAAATCTTAGTGAAGTAGTACCGGATTCCTATACCGGCTAAAAAACACCTTCCTTGCATTAGCCATTTGCCGCCCCCTTCCCCCCGAAAACAGCACTTGATATTTGTTTGGAGAGTACGCTGAAAAAAGAATAGGTAATTTTTTTTCAAAGAAAAAATTCAGCTTACTTAGCGATAAGGTAGAACAATAATTGAATTGCTAAATTAACTATGTATTTATTTTTATCCAATTGCAGTGTAATTTTAACTAAATAAAAGTAAAAACACTTTGCGCATGTTTAGTAAAGTTAACTTAAATGTTAAGTTGAAATGGACAAATAATTAGTGAAATATCCAAATTAATATTTCTAGTTTAGCTAAGCACGGATGATTTAATATGCAAAATTAACTAGGTTACGAAAGTTAAAACAAAAAAAAAAATTAACTTTTGCTAAGTAAATTTGATATTTAATTTTTATTTTATTTAATTATATATCTATATAAAACATTTTTTTTTTTTTGTTTTAATTATTTAAATAAAAGTGAAATTTGTTTAAGTTTTAATCTAAATGCAAATGTAATCTTTGATGAATATATTCAATAAATTTAGAAAATTATCGTACTTCAATTCTCGTAATTCACCTAAAGTATAGAAATTTCTTAATGAATTATACAGCTTAACTCCATTATACCCTAATGATCTTTGTAAAAAAGATTTACTGTACAGCGGGGATCAAAAATGAGTATTTCCAGAGCGTTCTAGAGTATAGACAGAGCCTTCTAGAGTATAGAGCCATAATCATTATGACGTATTTTTTTAAAGCTTTTTTAGTGGCATAACTTTTCACTGATTTTCATAGGAATCCATAGTAAAAATAGTGTTTTTTAACTTCAAGTTTTATAATGAAAAAAGCAAAAATGTTACAAAATGTTTATACAAAAGTGTTCTACATATCTTTAGCAGCAATATACAAGAAGGGTATATTGGTATTAAGTAAACATTAGTTGCAGAAATATTAAAATTAAATTATTTCTAAAATATATTTTTCGAACTTTCATTTTGAAAAATACATCAAAGTTGGCTCTGACGAATTAAAATTATACTTGCTAAATTTATTTTTAGTTTTACTAGTGTACGTTAGATGTCTCAGATTTATACAGAAAAATACGAAAAAAATTGTTTAATCACAAAATTATGACACGTTTTTAATATTTTGAGAATTTGTTTTGCTTTTCCTACAATTTTTGCACTCGAAATTTCCCCAGGTGGCAATTTTTGGTACGATTTTCCAAAAAAAATTTTGCCATCACTGTCATCTCTGTAATGAATATTGACTTAATGCACACGATTTGTAGTAAGCTTTTCTTTTTAATTTGACCAGAAAGCTGTTGTTATGAACTTTTTTTTATATTTTGGTTTAAATAAATCAATTATTACAAGAAAATGAAAACGATTTACTTAAACGAGATTTATATATGTTGCAATTCAAACATTTATGAAAATATTTCAGAAATCATAATTAAGAATTTGCAACGTTTTCATTTACAAATTTGTCTTAGGAAAAAAAGTGATTTCCCATATGTTTTATGTATTTTACTATGGAAATTTTGGTTTTTTCCTCGTTTCTAATTCCCTTATAAAAGCTTCGTTTTTTAGATTATGGCTTGTATAATCAAGGTTGCTTTGGTATTTCTCGTATTATAGCAAAGCAACCTTGATTATACAAGCCATAATCTAAAAAACGAAGCTTTTTTAAAGGAATTAGAAACGACGAAAAAATCAAAATTTCCATAGTAAAACACATAAAACATATGGGAAATCACTTTTTTTCCGAAGACAAATTTGTAAATGAAAACGTTGCAAATTCTTAATTATGATTTCTGAAATATTTTCATAAATGTTTGAATTGCAACATATATAAATCTCGTTTAAGTAAATCGTTTTCATTTTCTTGTAATAATTGATTTATTTAAACCAAAATATAAAAAAAGTTCATAACAACGGCATTCTGGTCAAATTAAAAAGAAAAGCTTACTACAAATCGTGTGCATTAAGCCAATATACATAGATGGCAGTGGGCAGTAAACATTTTGAAAAACCGTACCAAAAATCGCCACTTGGGGAAATTTAAGTTCAAAAAATGTAGGAAAAGCAAAATAAATTCTTAAAATATTAAGAACGTGTCATAATTTTGTGATTAAACAATTTTTTTCGTATTTTTCTGTATAAATCTGAGACATCTAACGTACACTAGTAAAACTAAAGATTAATGTAGCAAGTATTATTTTAATTCGTCAGAGCTAACTTTGATGTATTTTTCAAAATGAAAGTTCGAAAAATATATTTTAGAAATAATTTAATTTTAATATTTCTGCAATTAATATTTACTTAATACCAATAAACCCTGCATGTATATTGCTGCTAAAGGTATGTAGACCACTTTTGTATAAAAATTTTGTAACATGTTTGCTTTTTTCAATGAAAAACTTGAAGCTAAAGAACACCATTTTTACTATGGATTCCTATGGAAATTAGTGAAAAGTTATACCACTAAAAAAGCTTCTAAAAAATACGTCATAATGATTATGGCTCTATACTCTAGAAGGCTCTGATTATAGCTGTGAACTTCTATATTAGTACAAAGCATTGAATCTAAATAACTTGGAAGGTCTCCGTTTTCAAGGCGAAACAACAGTGTAGCGGTTCACTCATTCACTATTTATCTTGTTCATTCATTTCACTACTACAAATAAAATATATCAACTAAATATATTTTCCGCACGAGATAAGTAGTTACAAAATATATCAAACAAATATATTTTCAACGGAAAATACAATTCATTTTCGAATTTATATTTTCCGTTCCAAACCGCGCGCCATATCCTATTCAGTACCGACTCAATTGTCTGCAGCATATTTTGCGCCACCCGTTCTACTACTACTATGCGCAGTACGTAATTGAGACCATTTTTTATTTTCCGTCTGTCATTCTACATAATTATCTTTTCTCGTACGCATCAGTGGTGAAAAATATATATTAAGATTATGTACTTTTACTTAACGGAATTAATATACGTGTCTGTTTCATTAAATAAAACATAATAGTAAATTGTATTTAAAAACTTAAATCAGTAATAAATTGTTTACAAATAAACAACATTAATTGTGTGTTTATTCAACGACACAATAAGTGGTGACCCCGACACAATAACAGTTTCACAACATTAAAGTTAATCTTCTGATTTATGGACTTCCACCCCAACACTCCAAGCATTTCTCTTGTACGGGTTCTACTTTCTGCCCTTAAAATAGCTCGCATAAATCTATTTTGTATCTTTTTGAAGACGATATATTTGTGATTGGTTCATTATGAAAAATACTGATGAACAATAGTCAATATGCGGGGCGACAACTGATTCGTAGAATATAATTTTTGTCTCGGGCGGCAATTTGTCCTTAATTCTATTAAAAACTCTCTATTTTTTATTCATTTTTTTAGCAATATAGTTCAAATGATCGTTGAAATTTAAATTTTCATCAATAACAACCCAGGTATTTATAATGTTTCACACGTTCTATGATTTGGTTATCTATTTTTATATTTTCATCATATTCATTTTGGTCCTTATTGACATTACCATGTACTTTGTTTTTGAAATGTTAAGTGATAGTTTGTGGAACATCAACCATTTCCTTAAATTCTCTAAATCTTCGTTTACTTTTTGTACAGCTTCTACAAGGGTTGGTGCTGAAGTTGTAATGAGCGTATCATCTGCAAACATGTTCACTTGACAATTTTTTATGACTTCGACTATGCCATTAATATACAGGATGAAAAGCAATGGTCTTAATATAGATCCCTGGGGTACTCCTAGATTGTTTAGTATCGGTTCAGAGACATAATTATCTATTTTTGTGTTGTAGCAGGCCTTCCTTCGGGATAATTAGTGAACCACTCAAGTGCTCTTCCTTGTACTCCATAATTATTTACATTTTTAAGCAAAATTTTTCTATCGATTGTTTCAAAAGCGCGTTTGAAATCCAGGAAAACTGAAACCACTACTTTATTATCTGTCTATTTTATTAGGTCTGTTGCAAATTATGTTATCAGTTAGGCTAAATTATAGACCATTTAAACAATCTTTTTAATAAATTTCTTTATTAAAAAATTTTTCTCCTTTAAATCCACTTTTGCCAAATTTTCGGTTGTTTAAACCATTTTCAAGGCACTCAAAAAATTACTAAAAAAATAACAACTTGTGTATATACCAACGAACTATTTTTTGTGACTAAAAGTTCGTTGGTATATACACAAGTTGTTATTTTTTTAGTAATTTTTTGAGTGCCTTGAAAATGGTTTAAACAACCGAAAATTTGGCAAAAGTGGATTTAAAGGAGAAAAATTTTTTAATAAAGAAATTTATTAAAAAGATTGTTTAAATGGTCTATAATTTAGCCTAACTGATAACATACTTTATTATCATTTATTTCTGACTTCCAATTATCTAGCGATAGGTTTAATGCTGTTTCGCATAAGTGCAGCTCCCGAAATCCAGATTGTTGATAGACTAGCATATTATTTTTGGTAATGTGGTTGATTAATTGATTCCTTTTACACTTTCTGCCGTAGGCACTTGGCAAAACACACTTAATCCACATATTTTTAAAATTTTTAAAAAAACACTTGTTAAATATTTCGCAAAATTTTGCGACCCACGAGTTTTGCGTGAACTAATCTTTTTTTTTGGTCCTCTGGTTTTGTTTGTACCGTAATTAATCGTATCGCCTAAAAAATTACCAACGGTAACATGATTGCGGTTTAATTTTCGCCCGATTTGCCTAAGCGAAAACCATTCTTCGGAAAGGGCTAGAATTTTGCCATTTTCCACGTCCGTTAAATATTTTCCACGTGGCATTATTTTTCTGCGACACTGATTTATATTCGGAAGACTAAAGTGCTTTTCATGCCGGCAGCGTTGACTTTGGACTTTAAAAAATTCACGTTTTATTTTTAATAATTATCACTTAAAAATAATTTATTTTATAACAAAATATTTCTATAAAAAGTGAACACTGTTAAATAAAACTAAATTTCAAAACTTTAAAGTTACAAAACGACTTTACATTTTTAAAGTCCAAAGTCAACGCAGCCGGTATGAAAAGCACTTAATTAATACTCAAATTTGTATAATTTAGAAAGCTGAGCGAGAAAAATGATCAAAAGGCTACTGTGGTTATCTAGTTATAGAACAAGGCAATTTAAAAAAAAAAATGTTTTTTTTGTTTAAAACAATTGAATTTTGAACCGTATTTTTTATATTTTGCTGTATTACGTCCATTTTCAACTTTTTGCATTAAAAGTTTTGAAATCTTTTAATCCGTTATTTTAGATAATTAAAAAACGGGTGGTTATATAGTTATGCAATGTACTGTAGATACGGTAAATTTCACCTACAACGATGTTAAGGGCCGTTTAATTTCGTCATTATACCAGGAATGTCATTATATTTGTAGTCGCTATAAACGAAATCTACTATATATATTATATATATGTACATATATTTGTTAATAAAATAAAACAAATTGTTAATTTTGATTATACCAAGTTTATTTTATTACTCTTCTTAATATTTTAAAATTAAATATTATAAATCATATTACAATTCATTTAAATATAGTTTTGAATTATCATTTAGATATAATAATATTATATTTGTACATTTTTATCGTACATATTTGGTTTTTATGTCATAGAAGTATAGTTGAATAAATAACCATACGTTAAAGCGTGGTTTTGAATATTTCAACTGAAAAATTTGAACCACATATCCTATATTTAAAGCCATCAAATATTATTATAAATTGAATAGCATCAGTTGGCTTTCCGAAACACATTAATAATAGTTGAAGTAGTGTTTTATTTATTAAACATTTTTTTTTTCATGTTGTCCAGTTCAATTTCCATATCGGCGACCGTATCCACCTGAATTAGAAACCAGTTTTGGCTGTCTTTAATACAGTATTGTACAAAATTTTTAGTTTTAGATTTTATGTTGATCAGCACGGTGGTAACAAAATACTTAAACATTTAATTATTTCAATATGGTACGTATCTGAAATTAAATAATAAACAATTAAATATTAATTTTTTTTTTCTTGTTTTTTCGCTGGCGCTACATCCCATAGAGGGATTTGGCCGCTTCATATTGAAGTTTCGTAATCATTTTTTTAACGGAGAATGAGTGATTAATTCATTGATCCAACATTGACCAGCCGTGATTTTTTCATCACCCGCCGGGAATCGAACCCGAGAAAACCCTAGCTTAAAGCAAGCATGCTAGCCACTGTGCCACCGGGGCGGCAATATTAATATTAATATTAATATTAATTATCAAGATTAAAAAAATTAATTTGGAATTCAAATTTGTTTAGTAAAATTAATCGAATAGACTCGATCAAGCATTTGCCAATAAATATATAAGCCAATAAAATTGCGGAGACAGGAATTATTTACAGGGAACCGAGGTTCTGTGAGCATTAACACAAAATAATTTGTTTCATTATTGTTACTTAGTACACTATTAAAATTACAAGAACAAATATTAATTACGAGAACTTAGAAAGCGTTTTGACGCATTTTCTCGCAATTCTATACTCTTAATGCTTACATAAGCGACTCCTAAGCGTCCCATTTTAATGAAACTTAGAGTTCATTTCCGTAGGTTAAATTACAAAATTGTTTAAATTAATAAAAGCTTTTTAGTTTGAATGCGGCCATCTTAAGGACCTTTACGGATCTTGAACTTAAAACCACGAAACATGATTAGGTTAAGTTTTTTCAACAGAATATTATTAAATTAATAAAATGGAAACTTTGTAAAATTATTAATTTAAATCAAATTTATTAAATTAAGTGTTCAAACACGCGTTAATTTTCCTCAACGCATTAAAAAATTTAAGCTCAATTATAAAAAAAAAAATTAATGAAAATCAACGTATATTTGCAAATACTATTATTAAATGATCATAATTATTAATTTAAAAAAATTTAATTGTATTCTTAATTTATTAAATTTAATTTTAATTATTGTTATTGGAAAAATTTAACTTCTGGCCTATAGCTTCCTGGGGTCAGTTCAATGACGGTTAACAGTCCAACTTATTTTCGAACGATTTTTTTTTAATAAATCCAAACCTACGGAAATATTTAATGTTCGCTTAAAATGGGACACAAATAAAATACACAACGGAATATATGAATCAGTTGTACATTTTTGGCCGGTACATTATGGTTGTTATGTTCCTCTATATTTATTCTTACCAGAGTTAAAAGTATTTTTTTCATAAAAATCTTGAAAAGCCTTCTTGTACCCGGCATACTACAATATTGGTGAACTTCTGAATAAACAAATTCCACTTAGAATATGGCATTTGGGGTAAATTGTTTCAAAATCCATGTTAATCTGTAATATCAATCATTTTTTGTTAGATTTTTAAATTTAACGATCTATATACAAATCAGTATAACTAGTTCCGGACCAAATGGATGTTTGTACAACGGCCATTCTGCAAAATTTATCACAAGTGATGGATCATTATTTTATTGAATTTCTTTAATTCTCTCCTTTGAAGACGATTGCCATTTTTGAAGCAGTATATTTGCCTGGGACTTTGTAAATGTTTTAACACGGTTTTTATATTTAGGTGATCGCCCGAAGGTTGAAATACTGTTTTCGAGGTATTTATTGGCCACTGTTATTGGCCATTTATTGGACGTATTGGCCGCTGTATGTTTTTTTTAATGAATTTATTTATTTTTTTATACTGATAGCCAAACCTATTATGTAGTTTGTAGTACGGTGGTAATCTGCCATCGCGATGGACATAATAATGTATTCTAAATAAAAAAAAAATGTAAATAATTAGACAAACTATAATCATAAAGTATTAAATTTTTTCCAGGAAAACATTGAATGATTTCTTATGAAATTGATTTTATTTGTTTGCAGGTAGGTTGGTTTATTATTGTTGGAGAAATGGTCGCGGGGACTATTTTCAATATACATATTTGCTCTGATGATAAAATTCCAATATGGCTTTTCCGACGGAAGAACTTGTAAGGATACTGTTAACTAACTGGCAATACTTTTAAGATGATTCATTTTCAGTATTGTCTTCAATCTGGATTGATATACTTGGAAAATAATTAGTTGGAGATGACTGATTTTCTATATTATCATAGATCAGGTTTGATTTAGTTGAAAAACAATTCGAAGCGCATTCTGTTGCCAATGTTGAATTGAGCTTTTCCTGCCATAATATCAGGTAGTGCTGAAATATGACTCTAGTACCAAATTCGGTTTCATCAAAAAGATCGTGAATGTTAAACCCACGATCTATAATTTAAGAGAATTGACAATTATAATTTCACAATATTCAATAAATTACAATATTTATACACCTAAATTTTTCATATAATGAATGATTTTAGTAAATTAAACATCTCATCGATTTTGTGGTTTGATTCATTTTCATTAAGAAAACTTTTACGTATTTCTGGTTGTTCCAAGGTTTCAGAGATACCGCTTACAACAATAATTTTTCCTATGTCGTATTCTTAAACCTCATTTGAGGGATTTGAAAATCACTAGCAATTATTAAGATTAATATAGCATTTTTTAACAATGAACCAGTATCAGCCAGTTTTTCTAACTTAAATATATTATTAAATTAAAAAGAAATTTTTTACACGTACAACTTCTCCTACATTTGTTTTGCAAGTATGTATGTATTGGGGCACTATTAAAAAATGTTTTTAGTATTTTTTAATACATAATTACTAACCACGGTTTTTTAGCATAAAGAAGGCACGGTGTGCTGGAAACGAATTTTAATGAAAAGTTCTGTCACTAAAGAAAATCATTGTGAACCTTATTGAAGGGAGTGTCCTGAGCTCGGAACAGTTGAAATTAAAATCATTGGAAGTGCCGTTTATTTGGCGGTAATTCTAAAATTTGAATAAATTTCACAATATGAATGCTTCTTTTATACGTCGTTTTTCATTTAGAAGTTTGAGATTTGTTTGTAACATATTATCAATTAAATTGAGTTTTTCGGTTTTTTATAGACAAAATATATTATTTTTAATAGCATCCCCATTATTACGACTCAATAAAATAAAGAGGATATCTTCCTACAATACATCTACCAAAAAAAAAATTAAAAATTCACCCCCCCCCCCCTTCCCCCCGTAATTTCCCTAAGGGTTTTTAAGATCTACGATGTATTCTACCCTTTCAAAAAATGAAAACTTTGATTAAACTCCTGGTAGGTTGGTTTCGTACTGCTACTCTCTACTCATCAAGTACCTACGACTAAATACAAAATACAATTCCCAACTTTTACGTATAATACCTACTAGGTAAGAACATAATAATTTAGCGAATCATATTGACCAAATCTAAAATGCTATTTAAAATAATAGCGGTATTTTGTTGAGGCAAATTTAAATAAATTTAGTTTTGATTTTATTTTTGTCCTATTGATTCCTATTGTACTACTATGATTTAAATAAAGAAACATTTTTTTTTGGCTTTATTTAAATCCGCCGCATGAAATCCAATGCAATTGTTGTTGTAATTTTGTCAACAAAATACACTTATTATAAAATAAATAAAGCCGAAAAAATCATATTGTGTAATTGATAATACAGACTGTCGAGAGAAAATGTCCAAACAATAATTTTCTTCAACACAAAAATGAAAGCACTCAAATTATCTTAATTTATAATTTTATTAGCACAATTTTATTTTTAATTTTAATATTTTTTATTTCTATATTTTCACAAATTTTGGTGTACACAGCTCAGGCTACAAAATCAAAGTGAACAAAAAATTAATTATCTTAAGAGTAATAAAATTGAAAAAGCGCGAAAATACTAAAACGGCGGCAATATCATTTCAAAATAGTACGTACAAAACTAATATTCTACACTTGCTCTATCTATTAGAAATTAAATAATTAGATGCCCAATGATAGATGGCAGTGATCGATCATTATAACAATTTCTTAAAATACATAGAACTAATTTATAACAATTGAACAAACGTCAAACCGATGTTTGTAAACAAATTATTTACAGGAAAATCAGATGAAATCATAATTCCGGGTAAGTTTTCGCCTTAACTATAAAATAAATACATTATAATATAAATAATAAATTAATAACATTAATCTAAATAATTTCAGAACTATATAAAACAAAAAACAACTGGATAATAAAATATAATTGCTGTGCCACACCAACAAGATAAGTTTCTTTTTACATAAATTACAGATCTATATTACATATTTACAAATTTGTCTTTTTAGGACAGATCCTGAACACAGACAAATCTTAAATTTAAAGGCGAGACCAGACGATGTGAAAATCGACAAATGTTGGTGATATGAATATATGTAGTATGACATGTCGTGTGGTCAGTTTTCATATCACCAATGTGACATTTGATACATTGGTATATACATTCGCTAAATAGATGGTAAAGAAATACACATCAAGGCGGCACCAAACGATGCAACAATTGCCAAATGTTTGTGATATGCATATCGTATGGCATGTCGTGTGGACAGTATTCACATCACCAATGTGAATTTGTCGAACGACAGATGTTGGTATTCATCCACACGATATGAAAATATTTTTGTACAAATATTTATGAATTTAGTACGTTTCCTACTAATTTTAAAATGCACGTAAAACAATTTGATCTGTTTTATTTTTATTTAATTATTTATTAATAATTTTCTGGTCCGTATCTATTTAAAAAATAATAATAATAAATAAAAAATTAATAATTTGATGATTACAGGCTTTTTAATATTATTAAAAGTATGTTTGTTAAAAAAAATATATTTTAAGTTTGGAATATACCAACAAATTTAATATCTGCACATATGTTGGTATATAATCGCTTCATTTCAAAATTGTCATTGGACGCATCGTGTGTAGGGTACATTTGCCATGTGCTAAACTTGCACAAATATATATGCGCCAATATATTTGTCAATTCTCGCATCGTCTGGTGCCGCCTTCAAAGGAGACCACCAACATTGGTTGTCATACTGGTAATGCGGTCCAGGCGGTGTGGCATGATTTGTTTTAGTTTATTTAGAAATGTATTGCATTTTCTATTAATGTTAACATACAATTAGGTATATTATGAAATTATAATTAAGCAGACTAATTGATTTGTTTCTTTACGGCAATGGAGTTTAATCTTGTTTTGTAACATATAAACTGTTTTCAAATGCAATTGCAGGTTTACATGTATGTCGAGATTAGAAAACTATTCCTCTATATTTATGTAATAAAAGCTGGTTATTTTCTCATTTAGGTAAGTTCCAATATGAAAACATGCTAAAAGGTACATTCTGGCTCCTGTATTACTATACTATAAACGGCTATTGTCATGTCAAGGGCCGGTACAAAAATCAAGGCAGTCCTGATTTGTTTTAAATTTTTTTCCCTGTAAACAGAAAAATTTTATAGTTTGATCGCATAAGTAGTAAAAAATGGTGGTATTCTTTTCTCATCCTACCTGAAAATGTAGAGATTTTTTTGTACGTTTCTTCAATCATTAATTCTAAACATTCAATATGTCGCAAATAAACGTAAATTATAGAATAATACATTCAATTCGAGTGAATTTTAGTTCATAAATATTTAAGTCAAAATGACCGAGTTTGCATTAGTTCTTATGGGAAATTTAAAGAAGTAATATTTGCGCCCGTATTACGGGCTTTTTCTTCTAGTTTGTCCATAACGTATGAACAAATAATTAAATTCAAATTATGAACAGAAACATAATGTTAAAATTTAGAATGCACTATTTCAAACTTTTATAAATTTGTAGTTTGGTACACATTCGCTTAAATTTGCGTCGTTTCGTGGGTAGGGATCCAATGTTGGTCGACCGACATAATTTTGTCGATAACCACACCGTCTGGTCCGCCCTTAAATTTTATTAGTGTGGGCTAAACAGACATATAATTAGAGTTTTCCTTGAGTTTTAAATTTGGTAATTCACTAAATCATTACGTTCTTACCTAGTGCTATGCGTAAAAGGTGGGAAAATTGATTTTGTGTAGTTTGATCGTAGCTACCTGATGAGTAGACTAACTTTTATCAGTACGAAACCAAACTACCAGGAGCTTAAGGTAATTCACCCCCCCCCTCCCTCCATAGACGGAAGGTGCATTTTTTTTTTTTTTTTTGGTAGATGTATTGTGGGTAGATAGCCTCTTTATTTTATTTACTGACAAGTCGTAATAATGGGAATGCTATTAAAAATAATATATTTTGTCTATAAAAAACCGAAAAAATCATTTTAATTGATAATACAGACAAATCTCAAACTTCTAAATGAAAAACGACGTATAAAAGAAGCATTCATATTGTGAAATTTATTCAAATTTTAAAATTGCCGCCAAAAAAAACGGCACTTCCAATGATTTTAATTTCAACTGTTCCGAGCTCAGGACACTCCCTTCAATAAGGTTCACTATGATTTTCTTTAGTGACAGAACTTTTCATTAAAATTCGTTTCCAGCACACCGTGAAGGATTATATTTATATAGAATTTGGACTATTATAATTATAATCGTGGCAAAAATAATTTTGAACGTGTACATATTTTGTGCAATTTAATTAATTTAACACAATATTAACTTACCTTTTATTACGTCGAGAAATTCTGACTATTCAAATCCTTAAAAAAAATTAACTTTATTACTTTTTAATTTATTTAGATCCAGCACGATCGGTAATCACTACACAAGTGAGTCGTTGTCGCTGAAAGAAGTGAGTCGTTGAAGCTGAATATGTATAGAAAAATAGAAATTACCGTTATTTGGAGCATATTACATCTAAACTAAGCTAATTTTACTTTGTCTCTAATACCCTTGGCAGACTAGGGATTAGCTAAGCGCGGTTAGTGAAACAAGATTAGCTAATCCACCATAAATCCATTTGCGTTGACAGACTAGAGATTAGTTTTCTAGGCAGAGAAGTAAAATACTATGACGGTAATTCGCAGAACTATAGATAGTAAATCAGTTGGACTCATTTTTTAATTCAATATTTCTAAGATTTATACAATAAAACACACTAGATTTTTCTTTTTTATAAACATAACCTCAAAATTTAGTCAGTACAACTTGTTTAAAATGTCTTTGATTCTATAATTTAAATCGTAAACTGAAGCCGCTTGTATTTTCTGCAATGATGAAAGAATTATTTTGCATTGTAGGGCCACTTGTACCATTACTAAACTTAATACAACGAGATAAACTTTAACATTATCAATGATTAGTGCACTAATCGTGATTAAACACTAATCCTGAAATAAAATGAGATTAGCTAAGCTTCAACTTGACACACTGCAGCTAATCTCGAAAAAATCACTAATCGTGCTTATCTAATCCATAGTCTGTCAAGGGTATTAGTTAATTTATATTATTAAATAAATTATTTAACATTCAATAAATGTAGCATTACTTAACACACGCTAATTTAGCAAATCATTTTGGTTATTTTAGAAAACGCGAGTTCATGTAAATATAGCATTAGTAATGTAGAATTTACCCCTTTTCTAAGTTGAGCTTTACTTGTTTAAATTAGCTATGTTAACTTTACAATTGTAATTTCAACTTGTGTATATAAAGATGTGTTATAATAAAATGCAAGTTAACTCTACTAATCTGGTTTACTTGTTATTAAGCAAAAAATTATTTCTTTGAGCATAGGGTTTGATCTGACATTCTTTAATTTATTTTATTTATCTATTCAATTCTTCATCCATTTATAATATTACGAATTACTATTGGTTTTTCCTCTTGCGCTCAAGGTACTTAATCAAAATTTCTGCTGCAAAGCTGCAAATAGCAGACCAGCAATGATTTGAGCACATCATACATAAATATTGCTCCCGGAGTCAGCCGCAAGCCTATTGGACAGTTTTTGTCTAGCTCCCTCGAAACGCGTTTGTTCCCGGTGATAAATTATTTTAGCACGTTTTATGGCTTAATACAAATCATCTTTCTAATGATAAAAATCGTTTTTATGATAGTAAATAAAATTTTTTCTCTCTGTGTAATAAAGTTGCCTTATTTGCTTTTATCATTTTAACGTTGAACATACATATTTGTTCATAAGCATACATTAGCTATTCTAAAATTAAATTAAACCAAACTTTGTTTAACAGATTTTAGTAGAATAATATTAGAACACTATCAAAACAGCACATTATATCACCGCAAAACTACAAAATTTTAGACAATGAATGTCGAAAGCATTAAAAAATCTCATGTAGAACAAAATCATCTCATTTCAATTTCTATTCTTTCCCCCAAACCAAATTGAATCTTGAAGATGAGGCAACCGACAAGAAAAAAAAATCCCCGGTAAAATTATATATTATTTCGTTGGCAGAAAAAAAAAAAATCATAATAATAGTAAAAATAGGAAATCTTGAACACTAAGAATTTGTGTCGCCTTAAGCAATTTTTATTTTCGATTTCTTCTCGCTCCCTTTTTGTTCACTGTTCATTTTCTGTAATATTATTATATGTACATATGTATATGTATATACAGCAACCACCGCCAGGATGAAAATTCTAATATCATGCTCCATTTGTTCGTTTATCACATTTCCTTCGAGAAGCGTACAAAGAAAAACGAAAAAATTCTGCTGTAGCTCCTCGTACAAATGTAGAAAAACTTACTGTAGATATGTCGCAAATGTAGAGTACAGATAGAGCGACCGATTAGAAAATTTTTATCAATTACGATTCTGTCAGACTGTTGTAGGTTAACAAAATTTTTATATAGTGGCCATTCTATTCGAATTAAAAAATAATTTTGTGTCGAAATAATAAAATTATTTAATTGAAATTTAATGAGATATACATATGTACATATCTACATACAACTGATAAAGGAAAACGGAACTTGACATCGAAATAATGTAAGATAATGAGATGAATGCTTATTCTGTCAAGTATCTTGTGTGTTGACATTATCTTTTGATCATTTTTGTCTAACAAATGTATACGACATAACACAACAAGAAAATTGATTTTCGTTTCATTAGTATGTATGTGTTTGTGCATGTTGTACGAACACAGAAAAATTTCAATTATCGAAATAATTACAACTTACGATTATTACAGAGATTAGCTTTTGTTTCAACCTTAATTTTGTGATTTTACATAATATGCGAAGAGCAAAAAGGAGCAAAATCTTTTTTATTTTTTACAACACAAAGGAAGATGTTCGTTAAAATGCTAATAATAATTTTCTTGTGTCTTTTATTCATATAAGTATGTACATCATATAAAGACATAAATAATTGGATGCTACATACATATGTTCGGCTTTTATTTTCTTCTTTAACCTTTTACTTGTTTCATCTTAAACGAAATGTAACGGGGAACCAAAACAAATATTCGATTATAACAATTCTCTAAAATTTAATCATGAATTAAATTTTGTAATATTTTATTTAATTATGTGGAAATCGGAAAATCGTTGAGATAATTGGATTGATTTTGCTTGCGGTTAAAATTTAAATTGATTCAGTAAAATATAAAATTTTATTTTATTAATTTCAGAGTGGTTTTTATAATACACGATTAGGGTGCGAACAGATTTTTCCTTACTTTAATACATTTATACGGTTATTAGTTTTTATGGAATAAGTACTTAAAAAAAATAAATAATTTTTAACTCAGTATGGTTTTGTGAATATAATTTTACGAGTAATTTTCGATTAAATTTTAAATTAATTTCACGGTTGTGTGTAACGTAGCTTCTGTAGGTCTTAAGCCATAGGTATCTGTAGTGCATATTAAATTATTAAATTTGGATTGAGATTCTGAAAGTTTCTTGCATCATCCCTTTCCAACCCTGTTAAAGTTAAACGAAAGTAAGAAGTCGATAATGCAGATTACGTTATTAACATTCCAGCCGAAAATAAAATTTTTTGTGGTTTTCAGCCGAAAGTAAACAGGATACATGGATTGTAATAAAAAAATTGTAAATAGTCTTACGTGGAAAACTTTGTTTAATCTAATCGCGGAAAATATCGGAAAATCAGAAGAATACAAAAAATTGGAATAAAATCAACCTCTAGAGTGAATATCTGAAGTTGAATCGTTTTTATTGGATTTGTCAGTAGCTATCGCAGGAAAAAATGCAGTTCAAGTTTCCCGTGGGAAATCTCGGAAAATTCGATTTTCCAAAAATCATTAGAAAATTTGTATAAAATCAGCCTCTAGAGTGTTATGTGTGAAGATGTATTTTATTGATGAGACTTGCCGCAATAGCTATAGCAGGAAAATAAGTTCAAGTTTCCCGTGGGAAATCTCATAAAATTTGAAAAAGGTTCCAGCCGAAATTAAGAAATGGGTGTATAAAATCAGCCTCCAATGTACAGCCGAGTGTTATATTTGGAAATGGATTTCATTGATGTGACTTGTCAATAGCTGTCGTAGGATAAAAATGCAGTTACGGATTATTCCACAGTTTACGTAAATCCACTGATTTATCCGAGGTTACTTTTGGTAATTTTAAACGAGGATAGATCCGTGAATTTTTTATGTCGTAATTTTGAACGAAAACCGGCGATTTTAAGAATCATCTGTATCTTTTGTTTTATACCGTTGACAGATAGAAACATTATCGCAATAATCTCAATTTTTTCTGCCTTAAGTTTTCTGTCTTGTTGTGTATTTTATATTCATCGAGTTTCAAACTCTAGATTACGATAAGCATGTTATGAAACGCGGTAATCCTGAAAGGGTGTTCGTGTTGTAACAGACTGACAAGAATAATCCATAATCGCGAATTAACGCTAGTAGCTAGTATGTGTCCGTCGGGATTATTAGCCTTTATTCCATGCCGTGATTTGTGACATTCCTGTGCAAGAAATAAATAAAATGACAAGCGGGCGGTGCACGTAATATGTGATATTAGAAGCAATAATAGATACGTCCAAAGATTCCAAATCTTCTTCGAGAGTGTTGGCAAAATAATAATGAACTCCTTCTTAAGATAACTGGCGTAGAAACTCTTCTTTGTTGTAAAACTCCAGGTCTCCCCTATCGTGAGACACTTAGGATGTTTAAATCGTATCGATGACATTATCTCGTAATCTGATTCACCATAGACTCTTTTATGACAAAGATGAAGGTTCATTAAATATATTCTCCATTTTTAACTCAAATTTGCAAAAATTAATTTAAATAATTTAAATTTGCAATTCATTATGTATATTTTGTGTAGTATATGTAATTTGACATATAGGATATGTGATTTATTGTTTTAGACATCGATCCTGAGGTATAAATCCGAGGCTGCAATTTTATTCTAGGTTAGATTCAGTGGATTTATCTTCGTTTTAAAATACGAAAGGGAATAAATTCGCCGATTTATCACTATCTTCGTTTAAAATTATAGGCCCTAGAGTCTTATGTCTGCAGTCCTATTTTATTGATGTGACTTGTTAATAGCTATATCGCAGCAAAAAAATTCACTTGAAGTTTCCCGTGGGAAATCTCGGAAAATTTGAAAAAGTTTCCAGTCGAAAGTAAGAATTGGATTAGGAGGCATTGACTACTCAGATACTTGTATAGAGGTGGTAGGTTTTATTTGGATTTGTGTGGTTCAATATGGATAGCTTTGACAGAGAGGCGTCGTAAAAATGTGCAATGACAGTAATCGCGATTTGTTGATGACTCTTTTATGCCGTCGTAAATTTCGTATGTCTTCACCAAACACCATGCGTTGTACCCAATTAATGCATTTTATTTTAGCATTTTTGATTTCCGATGCTGGTAACCCTTCACAAAATTTCAATTGGGAATTTTTGAACTTACTTATAAACCTCAATACATAAGCAACTATCCTGTAAATGTTTGCAATTTTAATTGTTTTTCAAAGAGTTTCTCTAGCCAGGAATCATTAAGATTTTCACATTCAACATGTAATGCCATAGTAGTTGATGCATGCTTACTATATTCTATATCATGATTATCTTCTTGGAAATTGTGAATCTCATTCGCTGGCCAATTTACTTGTGGCTGAACCAACCACTCAGGACCCTTCCACCATTGTGTCAAGCTGACTAACTTCTCTGAATTGACACCTCGAGATCCGTGATCTGCTGGATTATCTTTATACTTGACATGAGCCCAATGACGTCTAGGCATATCCTCTAATATCTGGCTAGTTCGGTTGGCGATGAATGTTTTCCATTTCGACGGATACGCAGATAGCCATGGTACAACGATTGCTGAATCCGTCCACGCAAAATATTCAGCATCATTCCTGATAGCTTTTTTAACCTTGGACATCAATTTCGCTAACATATGAGCAGCACATAGCTCTAGCCGGTGTAATGATATCCTTTTGATTGATGCGACCTTCGTTTTTGACGTCAATAACTGCGTTGTGATACTTCCGTCTTTATCTACAGTTCGGCTGTATACTACCGCGCAATATGCTACCTCACTCGAACCTGAGAATCCATGAATCTGTACCTGCCCGTATTGATTAGTAAATCTCGGAATTGAGATATTCTCAAAATGTATGAACTTACTTCTTATTTCGATTTATCATCACTTTTGGAATAAAATCTTTAATAAGACTACGGACGGAGATAGAAAACCCAGCGGATCAAATATTCTGGAGGATTCTGATATTATTTTTCGCTCTGTTATTTCGCCATTCCTTTTCGCATGTATTTTAAATGTGAAGGTATCGTTCAATCGATCCCATTGAAGGCCAAGGATTTTAGTCGTGGAAGTCTCATCACAGCATATTTCACTCACTGTTGCCTCGTCGGTTGATTCGCACAAATAGTTTACATTCGATTTCCACTTTCTCAGATGAAATTCATCCATCTCCAATACGTTAGTCACCCTTTTTTTCAATTTCCTCGCTTGGTCCACATTATGGCTTCCCGTCAATGAATCGTCCACATAGAAGTTGTTGAGTTTGACATCTGTTTGTTCTAATCCCGTCGTCAGCTGCTGCATTGCTCTGATGGCCAAAAACGATTAACATGCTAACCCAAAGTTAACCCGAGTGTGTTGGTAACATCTCAACACTTCATCTTGCCGTTCTCGCCATAAAACCGTTTGATACTTCTAATGTTCCTGTGATACCATAACCTGCCGATACATTTTTTCAATATCGGCAACTAGGGCAATTTTATTAGTTCTAAATCTCAATAGTATCTCTCAGAGAGTTGGTTGAAGATTCAGCCCCACCATCAGTTTATCATTCAGTGAGACTCCGCTGGTTGTTTTGCTAGAGCCGTCAAATCCCAATCGAACTTTTGTTGTGTCACGGTCCACCTTTATCACAGGATGATGAGGCAAGTAATAAATTTCACTGTTATGCTTATGTACCGGCGCATCTATCATATGAACCAGGTTGATGTACTCTCTCATCTGATTTACATAGGCGTCTTGTAATTCATGATTCTTTTCCAGTTTACGTTCGAGTGTACGAAATCTTGTAGTAGTCATTCCTAATGAATCACCCAACATATCAGAATTCTTCTTGATTGGAAGCTTCACTATATAATGTCCATCGGTTGTTATATGATGCGTGTTTACAGAAAGGTCTTCACATTCCCTCTCTTCCGGCGCCGGCGTAAGTTTATCATTATTAAGGAATACATCCTCTATCTCCCAAAATTTCTTCAATATACTCTCTAAATTTGCATCATCTTCAATTAAAGTGGTAAACACTCCAGTATTCTCAGCAACAGGTGATTGCGGTTGTCCTGATGCTATCCATCCAAATAAAGTTTTGCTCAATATTAAAGAATTGTAGCGCCTTTTCTCGTTTTCAAGTAACTCGAAGAATTTATCCGCACCAATCAACAAGTCAATATGAGATGGGATATCAAAGCTAGGATTAGCTAAATTCACACCCTTTATCAGATCTTTATCGCCTACATATATTTTAATGCTTGGAATTCAAGTAGGTAAATGTTTGATTATGTATGCCTCTATCACAGTTTTTACCTCATGGTCATATATTGAACGCAGCGGAATCGTTGACTTGTTCCTTGCTATTATGTTTCCGGCTGTCAATCCCGTAATTCGAATGTTTGCCCTTTCTCGATTTAATTGTAATCTCCCTGCACAGCTTTCAGTTATAAACGACGATTGGGACCCGGAGTCCAATAAAGCTCTACATCTCTGCATTTGTCCGGATCTATCTCGAATGTGTACTATCGCCGTAGGTAAAATGGCTTGATGTTGTGATGCCTTCACAGAATCGACCTCAGTTTTAACAGCGACACATACCGTAGATTTCGTAGTTTCAACAGGAACCGAATTTATAGACTTATTTTGATCATCATCACTTGATGTTGCCTTTGTATCGAGATGCAAAGTGGCATGGTGTTTTCTTTTGCAAATATTACACAAGTATTTTGACCGACACACTATTGATTGATGTGTTCATGCCAAACAATTCAAACAAAGACCTTTATTTGCTACAAAGCCTTTACGATCACTACTAGATAGTTCTAAATATTTACTGCATTTCCCTAAGTAATGACTTTCGGAACACATTGGATACTCCGCCAACAGACACTTGTGATGCCATTACTCCCACTTTCTTGGGTAGCGATAGTTTGAGTAGTGTAAATTGATTCTAATGTGTCACTTCTATTCGTTAAAAATTTGAAAAAGGTTTCAAGAGAAGGAAAATTTTGATTCGTTGAATCATGCGCCCATGCTTCCCTTGACTCAGAATCCAACTTATTCACCAATATGTATATAAGCCAAATATCACGCTTATCTGACTGCTCTCCAAGAACACGTAAACCCCGAATGACTTCGTCGGACACATCTGTGAGATGACGAAGGCCTTTTGCAGAGCTTTGATGCAATACCGGTTGATCCATGAACTGCTTAATTAATATATTATGAACCACGTGCATTGGCTTATCATACCTCGCCTTGATTTTATCCCAAGCTTGAATATAATTAGCTTCGGTGAAATTTAAATGCTTAATTAACGCGTAAGCTTCACCTTTTAATAATGACCTTAAATATTGCAATTTGAGAACTTTAGACATATTCTCATTCTTATCTATGGATGCCTCTTAAAGGTCTTTAAACGAGGAAACTCCGAGTAGTCTCCAGAGAACTGCGGTATATTCACACGTGGCAAACGTACTTCACTGTCTCGTTTATTTAGCATTGTAAATTCCTGAACGAATTGAGTTTGATTTGCCATTAAATCATCCATGGATTTATTCGCCTGTGAATTTTCTGTTTCATACTTCCTTTCGTATTGATATAAAACTTGCTTAACCTCAAAATACAAAATCTCAATTTTATTCACTATCTCTAACTGCACTTCACTGAATTGTTGAAAGTCTTTCCACTCGTCGGTCAATATCGCTATATTGGCCTTTATCTCATCTATTTGAGTATGTCTGCCATATTTATCAGCCTTTTCACTAATATACTCTAAGCTTTTTAATATGCGCTTTAATGCACGAATCTCCGCCATTTTCACCAAACACTTAACAAAGAAAACGCTTAATATTTACCAATTTTAATCAGGCGATCCGGCTCGAAGGACCATATGTACGCGTGCGTACCCCAGAGGATCCGGTTGAAAATCTTTGTGTTGATCCAATACCACAGATCCTTTAACGAGTTTGTGTAGTTGTGTCTCGTTCCCAAATATGAATTAAGTGGAAAATCGATAGCTCTCAGTGCTGGTATTTTTTCGATGTAATTGCCTTTGTATTGTAAATAAAATCGCTCTTTTTAATTGGATTCTAATAATCACTTTATTTTTTATTGTTAAGTATGATCACTGTTTTTTATTTTTTTAAGTTTTATCACCGTACTTTAATTTCTCGAAGATGTTGTTTCTAGTATGGTTTATTCTCGAATGAATTTCTCTGAACTCTGATCATATTTTTTCTTTACAAAAAATTATTTCTAAATTCTAATAAAAATGACATAACATTTTACAAAAGTGACATCTAACAAAAATAGTTATAACTAAAGTTTATGTTCTAATTTTTAGTACATTATATAAATGAATATTTTGGTACGTAGTTACTATTCTATAGATCATGTTTAGCACTTGTACTAAGCATCAACTTCGCCATCATTTACGCTAGGTGCGCTAGTGTAAATTACCTCATTTGTTATGGAAAAGATAATTCACACTAGCGACAATTGCGGTACTAAAATGAACAAATATCACGATCTATAGATCATGTTTAGCACTTGTACTAAGCATCAACTTCGCCATCATTTACGCTAGGTGCGCTAGTGTAAATTACCTCATTTGTTATGGAAAAGATAATTCACACTAGCGACAATTGCGGTACTAAAATGAACAAATATCACGATCTATAGATCATGTTTAGCACTTGTACTAGACATCAACTTCGCCACCATTTACGCTAGGTGCGCTAGTGTAAATTATCTCATTTGTTATGGAAAAGATAATTCTCACTAGCGCACCTAGCGTAAATGATGGCGAAGTTGATGCTTAGTACAAGTGCTAAACATGATCTATAGATTGTGTTTTAGTACAACTGCTTCGCATATATTTTCGCAAGAGGCGCTAGTCCGTGTACAAAATTATTTGTTTACATTTTTTTTATATGTAGTTTCGGTAAAAACATGTCCAATTAAATCGCAAAATTCTTAATTAAAATTATCTTGAAGAAACGTTAAAGGCTATATTAAAACTTTGAAATACTATTTAACATATTTTATTTAAATTAAATAATCCGTTGACCTTTTAACATCCAAGAAAATTACAAATAAAAATGAGGTCATTTTTGGTATTTTCTGAGGTTATGTCCGTTGTTTTAGAAATTTATTAGCGAACAAAATATGAGATTTGAGCAATACTTTGTATTTAAAAATAGAAAATAAAGAGAAAGTTGATTTGTTCCACTGAAAAATATAAATTTAATAATAAGTTTTGTTGATAAATCAGCTATAAATATGTCAAAATTAGCTGTTTTAATTTATCGTTTTCCGGGGTATTAAAGGGTTATGGATTATTTCCTTTTTAAAAATACATGTATTAATCTATAGTAGATTATTACTATTACTTTAAACTATATATCGTGGCATTTTTAATTCAATTTATCTCACTTTTATTATAGCTGTTTTTAGCGAAACTCCATATAAAAAAAATGTAAACAAACAAATTTGTACACTGACTAGCGAAACTAGTGAAAAGTTTATGAATTAATAACACGATCTATTACATTTTGTGTTGCATGCAGCTGTCAAATTAATTTATAAGCAAAAATAAATATTTAAAATAACAAAAAAGGATCTCAACAAAATTAAATTATAATACAACATTTAATTTATACAATTTAAGTAATTATGGAATACAAATCGCCCTTATATAAACTAAATTTACTAAATATTGTTCTCTGTTTTCAGGTAATAAATACAACAATTTATAAAATGACGTATATGTCGATCCTGAGGTATAAATCCGAGGCTGCAATTTTATTCTAGGTTAGATTCAGTGGATTTATCTTCGTTTTAAAATACGAAAGGGAATAAATTCGCCGATTTATCACTATCTTCGTTTAAAATTATAGGCCCTAGAGTCTTATGTCTGCAGTCCTATTTTATTGATGTGACTTGTTAATAGCTATATCGCAGCAAAAAAATTCACTTGAAGTTTCCCGTGGGAAATCTCGGAAAATTTGAAAAAGTTTCCAGTCGAAAGTAAGAATTGGATTAGGAGGCATTGACTACTCAGATACTTGTATAGAGGTGGTAGGTTTTATTTGGATTTGTGTGGTTCAATATGGATAGCCTTGACAGAGAGGCGTCGTAAAAATGTGCAATGACAGTAATCGCGATTTGTTGATGACTCTTTTTTGACGTCGTAAATTTCGTATGTCTTCACCAAACACCATGCGTTGTACCCAATTAATGCATTTTATTTTAGCATTTTTGATTTCCGATGCTGTTAACCCTTCACAAAATTTCAATTGGGAATTTTTGAACTTACTTATAAACCTCAATACATAAGCAACTATCCTGTAAATGCTTTGCAATTTTGATTGTTTTTCAAAGAGTTTCTCTAGCCAGGAATCATTAAGATTTTCACATTCTACATGTAATGCCATAGTAGTTGATGCATGCTTACTATATTCCATATCATGATTATCTTCTTGGAAATTGTGAATCTCATTCGCTGGCCAATTTACTTGTGGCTGAACCAACCACTCAGGACCCTTCCACCATTGCGTCAAGCTGACTAACTTCTCTGGATTGACACCTCGAGATCCGTGATCTGCTGGATTATCTTTATACTTGACATGAGCCCAATGACGTCTAGGCATATCCTCTAATATCTGGCTAGTTCGGTTGGCGACGAATGTTTTCCATTTCGACGGATACGCAGATAGCCATGCTAGAACGATTGCTGAATCCGTCCACGCAAAATATTCAGCATCATTCCTGAGAGATTTTTTAACCTTGGACATCAATTTCGTTAACATATGAGCAGCACATAGCTCTAGCCGGAGTAATGATATCCTTTGATTGGTGCTACCTTCGTTTTTGACGTCAATAACTGCGTTGTGATACTTCCGCCTTTATCTACAGTTCGGCTGTATACTACCGCGCAATATGCTACCTCACTCGAATCAGAGAATCCATGAATCTGTACCTGCCCGTATTGATTAGTAATTCTCGGAATTGAGATATTCTCAAAATGTATGAACTTACTTTTTATTTCGATTTATCATCCCAATCTACATTTATTAGCCATAGCTTTTGGAATAAAATCTTTAATAAGACTACGGACGGAGATAGAAAACCCAGCGGATCAAATAATCTGGAGGATTCTGATATTATTTTTCGCTTTGTTATTTCGCCATTCCTTTCCGCTTGTATATAAATGTGAAGGTATCGTTCAATCGATCCCATTGAAGGCCAAGGGTTTTAGTCGTGGAAGTCTCATCACAGCATATTTCACTCACTGGTGCCTCGTCGGTTGATTCGCACAAATAGTTTACATTCGACTTCCACTTTCTCAGATGAAATCCACCCTTCTCCAATACGTTAGTCACACTTTTTTTCAATTCCATCGCTCGTTCCACATTATGGCTTCCCGTCAATGAATCGTCCACATAGAAGTTGTTGAGTATGCATTTTTTGACATCTGTTTGTTCTAATCCCGTCGTCAGCTGCTGCACTGCTCTGATGGCCAAAAACGATTAACATGCTAATCCAAAGGTAACCCGAGCGAGTTGGTAACATCTCAACACTTCATCTTGCCGTTCTCGCCATAAAACCGATTGATACTTCTGATGTTCCTGTGATATCATAACCTGCCGATACATTTTTTCAATATCGGCAACTAGGGCAATTTTATTAGTTCTAAATCTCAATAGTATCTCTCAGAGAGTTGGTTGAAGATTCAGCCCCACCATCAGTTTATCATTCAGTGAGACTCCGCTGGTTGTTTTGCTAGAGCCGTCAAATCCCAATCGAACTTTTGTTGTGTCACGGTCCACCTTTATCACAGGATGATGAGGCAAGTAATAAATTTCACTGTTATGCTTATGTACCGGCGCATCTATCATATGAACCAGGTTGATGTACTCTCTCATCTGATTTACATAAGCGTCTTGTAATTCATGATTCTTTTCCAGTTTACGTTCGAGTGTACGAAATCTTGTAGTAGTCATTCCTAATGAATCACCCAACATATCAGAATTCTTCTTGATTGGAAGCTTCACTATATAATGTCCATCGGTTGTTATATGATGCGTGTTTACAGAAAGGTCTTCACATTCCCTCTCTTCCGGCGCCGGCGTAAGTTTATCATTATTAAGGAATACATCCTCTATCTCCCAAAATTTCTTCAATATACTCTCTAAATTTGCATCATCTTCAATTAAAGTGGTAAACACTCCAGTATTCTCAGCAACAGGTGATTGCGGTTGTCTTGATGCTATCCATCCAAATAAAGTTTTGCTCAATATTAAAGAATTGTAGCGCCTTTTCTCTTTTTTAAGTAACTCGAAGAATTTATCCGCACCAATCAACAAGTCAATATGAGATGGGATATCAAAGCTAGGATTAGCTAAATTCACACCCTTTATCAGATCTTTATCGCCTACATATATTTTAATGCTTGGAATTCAAGTAGGTAAATGTTTGATTATGTATGCCTCTATCACAGTTTTTACCTCATGGTCATATATTGAACGCAGCGGAATCGTTGACTTGTTCCTTGCTATTATGTTTCCGGCTGTCAATCCCGTAATTCGAATGTTTGCCCTTTCTCGATTTAATTGTAATCTCCCTGCATAGCTTTCAGTTATAAACGACGATTGGGACGCCGAGTCCAATAAAGCTCTACATCTCTGCATTTGTCCGGATCTATCTCGAATGTGTACTATCGCCGTAGGTAAAATGGCTTGATGTTGTGATGCCTTCACAGAATCGACCTCAGTTTTAACAGCGACACATACCGTAGATTTCGTAGTTTCAACAGGAACCGAATTTATAGACTTATTTTGATCATCATCACTTGATGTTGCCTTTGTATCGAGATGCAAAGTGGCATGGTGTTTTCTTTTGCAAATATTACACAAGTATTTTGACCGACACACTATTTATTGATGTGTTCATGCCAAACAATTCAAACAAAGACCTTTATTTGCTACAAAGCCTTTACGATCACTACTAGATAGTTCTAAATATTTACTGCATTTCCCTAAGTAATGACTTTCGGAACACATTGGATACTCCGCCAACAGACACTTGTGATGCCATTACTCCCACTTTCTTGGGTAGCGATAGTTTGAGTAGTGTAAATTGATTCTAATGTGTCACTTCTATTCGGTAAAAATTTGAAAAAGGTTTCAAGAGAAGGAAAATTTTGATTCGTTGAATCATGCGCCCATGATTCCCTTGACTCAGAATCCAACTTATTCACCAATATGTATATAAGCCAAATATCACGCTTATTTGACTGCTCTCCAAGAACATGTAAACTCCGAATGACTTCGTCGGACACATCTGTGAGATGACGAAGGCCTTTTGCAGAGCTTTGATGCAATACCGGTTGATCCATGAACTGCTTAATTAATGTATGAACCACGTGCATTGGTTTATCATACCTCGCCTTGATTTTATCCCAAGCTTGAATATAATTAGCTTCGGTCACATTTAAATGCTTAATTAACGCATAAGCTTGACCTTTTAATAATGGCTTTAAATATTGCAATTTGTGAACTTTAGACATATTCTCATTCTTATCTATGGATGCCTCATAAAGGTCTTTAAACGAGGGAAACTCCGAGTAGCCTCCAGAGAACTGCGGTATACTCACACGTGGCAAACGCACTTCACTGTCTCGTTTATTTAACATTGTCAATTCCTGACCGAATTGAGTTTGATTTGCCATTAAATCATCCGTGGATTTATTCGCCTGTGAATTTTCCGTTTCATACCTCCTTTCGTATTGATATAAAACTTGCTTAACCGCAAAATACAAAATCTCAATTTTATTCACTATCTCTAACTGCACTTCACTGGATTTACCGTTAAGAAATTTTTCAATACTTTGAAAGTCTTTCCACTCATCGGTCAATATCGCTATATTGGCCTTTATCTCATCTATTTGAGAATGTCTGCCATATTTATCAGCCTTTTCACTAATATACTCTAAGCTTTTTAATATGCGCTTTAATGCACGAATCTCCGCCATTTTCACCAAACACTTAACAAAGAAAACGCTTAATATATACCAATTTTAATCAGGCGATCCGGCTCGAAGGACCATATGTACGCGTGCATACCCCAGAGGATCCGGTTGAAAATCTTTGTGTTGATCCAATACCACAGATCCTTTAACGAGTTTGTGTAGTTGTGTCTCGTTCCCAAATATGAATTAAGTGGATAATCGATAGCTCTCAGTGCTGGTATTTTTTCGATGTAATTGCCTTTGTATTGTAAATAAAATCGCCCTTTTTAATTGGATTCTAATAATCACTTTATTTTTTATTGTTAAGTATAATCACTGGTTTTTTTTTTTTTTGAGTTTTATCACCGTACTTTAATTTCTCGAAGATGTTGTTTCTAGTATGGTTTATTCTCGAATGAATTTCTCTGAACTCTGATCATATTTTTTCTTTACAAAAAATTATTTCTAAATTCTAATAAAAATGACATAACATTTTACAAAAGTGACATCTAACAAAAATAGTTATAACTAAAGTTTATGTTCTAATTTTTAGTACATTATATAAATGAATATTTTAGTACGTAGTTACTATTCTATTACATTTTGTGTTGCATGCAGCTGTCAAATTAATTTATAAGCAAAAATAAATATTTAAAATAACAAAAAAGGATCTCAACAAAATTAAATTATAATACAACATTTAATTTATACAATTTAAGTAATTATGGAATACAAATCGCCTTTATATAAACTAAATTTACTAAATATTGTTCTCTGTTTTCAGGTAATAAATACAACAATTTATAAAATGACGTATATGTTTACCAGTACGACTCCCGATCAGCTGCTTGTGTTTTTGTATTTTCAGATAAGTAGAAAATAAATATGTAGTTTATATTTTTTGATTATGATTCTTTGTGATAAGTTTTTCTTCATTTCAGCTTCCCTCGTAAACACTTCTCTTCATTTTCCGGTTTTGTGAGAGAGCCGCACTCTTTTTGTTGTTGATTGTTATGATCCATATTTTGGTCCCATAAGTAGCGGAGAAAGAAGTGTCCGTTCGTACAGAGATCCGCAATACACAGATAAGGCTACTTAATCCGGAGGGCGCCAAGTAACCGGATCTACCGTTAGCGACTGAGTTTTTTTTAAACTTGGCCCTCAGTTTGGCCGATTATCGGCGCGGTACGAATAACACCTTAACCCAGCCCAGTGATTTGTTTAAGGTTGACTCATGTGTTTTTGCCTAGAAGCCAAAAAATCAGCAATCTAGTTACCAGCGGTCACCACGTACAGGTAACACGAGCACTTGCGGAAGCTGCAAGCTACGGAGCTGACAGCAAATATCAACTTGAATCTCCCGAGCAACTTCACATCTGACCACCTTGCTTGCTGTTTGCTGTAAATAAATTTGAAAAATGGTCTACTGAAAATATGCGTTCCAGGAAATTAAAACATTTAAATGCAAATATTTAATGAGTATTTTCGTTATTGTAAACAAGTAAAAGTATTGAGTTGATTAAGAAATTCTTTGATAATTTTTCATACTGTTAAATGCATAAAATGTAAGGTATATACCTAGTTAGATTTTAGCTGCTAGAGAATAAAGAACAACAAGAGTTTCTAGTAAGCATATCTTTCAAATTCTCATTCTAGACCAAATCGAGTGGGTGTTGTACTCGTAGACTCTTTGATATGAACCATACTGTTGATCTAAAATTTAAATATGGTATTTTTCATTATTTGAAGTAATGTATTTTTTGTCCGTACAAAAAGTACTTATACAATTTCTGTAACGTACAGTTCTTTCCTTTTAGTAAAAAAAATGAGAAGTAACTGTAAAAAGCAATACAACAGACCAGCAAAAAAAAAGGAATACATATTTGTTAATTTGTATTAAAATAATTTTAAATTAGTTTTTTTTCCATACAATATATTCCATCTTATGTTTGGTTAGTTTCTGTAATTCTTATGATTATATTATGTTATAGTTTTGCCATTTTATATATCCATTGTGTTATGTTGTTAAGTATGAGGAGTCCTTATACATACACATACACTAGTGCAAGTTGTATTATAGTTGGAATGTTGTTGTATATTGTATGTAGTAAGTACAATTTTTTTTTTGTAGTAACCAAAACGATAATTTATTACATTTTCTTTTGTTAGTTTTTTGTGTATTTTCATTTTTTATTATTTAAATTTTATTCTTGGATATAATATCGTATAGTATTGTAAAATTTAATCAAATTTTAATAACAAAACTTCAGTAGGTTTTTTTCTTATTGTGTGGTTCTGGCTTTTCAGCTTTCAAAATATCATTTAAATACATTTTAGTTTTTGTTCTTGAGATTTCTATTTTTTTCTGCCTTTTTACTTCATCCATAACCGCATAATGTTGGGTTATTTGTTGAAAAATAATTATGCGCCAATGTTCTATTATGAGAAAATAAATAAATATGGATATGAGTGTTGAATGAGGCATTAAATACATTTTTATTGTTTTAAAAATTTGAAAATAGTAAATATAGTAAGCTTCGAAATTCAAACTTAAAGATAAAGAAACCAGCGGTTTTTATTTAGAACTGCGAAGAATACGTTCAGCAGCAAAAATGTAACCATCAGTTTGGCCTAGTTTTAATAAATGTTTCAACATCACAAAACAAAACAAAATCTCTTATTTCCAAGTTTAATTTCTCACCGTAGTAAATAATTATATAACAATAATAAATTCAAATACTGTGTAAGTTAGCATTTTTGTAAATATACACAATACACATTAAATTTATAATAATAATTAATTAACTGCTTTTCGGCACTTGCAGTTGTAACACGAGGGACGCTGAAAAATTGTGTTGTCTACGATCAAAATTAAGCAAGGTTCCCGCTAAGACGCCGGGTCCTCCGTACACCCTTTTTACATATAACAAAACCTAAGGAAAGGAAAGGTGTAATCGACTCGGTTCCAGAGTAGTCCAAGTTAGTATGTTATTATTAGTGATATACATTATATAAAATAATTAGCACAAGACATACAATTTCTAAACTACATGTTTGCTGGATGATTGAAGTTGAAAATCCAAATTGAAATTTATTAATTATCGCTATCTGCTACCTTAAAATAAACTAAAGAATTATTTAAAATTTTGAAACGCTGATTTAATTCTCTGAAATAAATTATAAATTAATCTTTATGTACTAAAATTAAATTATTATTAATATTTTGAACCCCATATCCAATAAAATATAGATAAATATAAATAAAAGTCAATTTTAGAGAAAAATAAATTATTTTATCGTTACAGCTCTCGCCAATTAGTGATGTTCGAACTGAGTCAAACCGAATACTTTTAACCTGATACTCAAAAGGTTCGAAGTATCAATTGAATCCTTTTAAAAGTATCAGGTAAAAAGAATCAATTGGCTCTTTCGAACATGGTTTCATTGTGCCGTTCGAACCTTTTATTTGTATGGTGTAGACAGAATGAGAGAAAGAGTAAAATACATAATGATTAATATTAAATATACAGAAAAATCAAAACACAATACACATGACATTTAACTAACAATAGGTATCTTACTTTAGTAATTTTACAACAACAATACCTTGTATTTTCATTCTGTTTAGAACAGTTTCAAACCAAGATTTTGGTGATACAAAATTATTCTAGCAACAATTTGAAAAATTTCAATGGTTTTTGTATTTAATTTTTAATGTCAAATTTACATTTCTATTCCTATTATTATTCCAGTTACCAACTAAAGTAAAGACGCTAAATATTTATAAACTCTGAAGTTAGCATTAGCTGAATATACATTGTAAATAATGCAAATCTACACTACCCAATTATTTTACGAGATGTCAATTTTGAGTTTTTTTGTTTGACGATTGGGAAATAACATAAAGCGCCGCTTGTGGCTGGCCCGGCCAATAGAAATAAATGTTATTGCATATAAAAATTAGATTTCGGTTCGTTTAAATTTATGTTTTCAATATAAAGTTATGTATTTTATTGTAGAAGTCAGCGTAATATCTAGATTTCAGACATAAAATTAATTAATTATATAGAACTAAAAAAAATTATTGCCAAAATGGGTCATTAATAAAAAACTATTTGTTCAGATTTTGATTCTTTTATTTATTTATTTATCATCAACAGGTTTCCTCTTTAAAAGATTCACCGGTTACCATCTGTTATATTAATTTAAAAAAAAATATTTTTAGATCTAATTTTGATATGAAATTAGCAATCATTACTTGATCTATTTATTATTCAGCTCGGTTAAAGAACCCGCGGGAGCAAATCGATAACTACATATAAAAATGGCAAATGGAATACAATCATTATAAATTATAGAAGTTCCTATGGATTTTCGTAAAATTCGTCAAAAAAAAAAAAAAAAAATAGAAACGTGGAAAAATTGTTATTTACGATGTTAAAATTGTCTGATTTAATATAAATTGTTTTCGGCTTTTTATAGACAACATACTATTTGTAATGACATACTCATTATTTTCGATTTGGCAAATCAGAAAAATAATGGAGTCATACTCCTAATATATCTACCAGCAAAAGTAGAAAATATTCATCCCCTCCCCCCTTTTCTTTCCCGCAGAGTCAATACAAAGTGTACCAACTCTCAAAAATGAGAAATCTCTTTGCCAAATCGAAAATAATGAGTATGTCATTACAAATAGTATGTTGTCTATAAAAAGCCGAAAACAATTTATAAAAATTGTTATGTTTGTGTAGTCAAAAAATCTAAATATTATTTGGAAATCAGTGGCTTTTCAGGCTACTTTGAATTAAGCAAATATCTCTTTTTAATGTAAGCAGCTTTCGATTCGCATTCGATTTATTTCCGCGGATCTCAGAGCCGAGCTGTTTATTTTGAACATAATAAAATGAAGCAAAATATACATACATACTTTGAATTTCTCATTTATATGCGTTTAATATAAAATAAAAACAGAATTTCAATTGAAACTCTTAAAAGTTGGAAACTCAGATTTGAATAAAATAAGTTAAGGTTCAAACTAGAACGATGGCCGTTCGGGTTTTTATGTTCCAATTTACTGCATCTTTATAAATAAAAGACGGAAAATTGAATGCTAAGAACAAAGGAGAATAAAGCGGATGCAAATTAGGCTCAAATTTCAAAATTTTGGAGTAACCAAAATTGACCAAGACGGAACAAATATAAAACGAACGGAACGGAATGATCACTAATGAGCCTTTAATCGTAACAGCTTTACTATACTAAGCAAACAAATCGTTGTAAACTACAAATTTAGCTCTAAAGATAGGTAGTTGAGTTTTCTTGGGATTCCCCTTACAATTCGGTTGAGATGCTGGCTTTGTTATTTTTCGGCGCCAAATTCAACTTTGAAGTGTGAAACTGTGCTGTGTGTTATTTTTTGATTTTAGTAAGTGGTGTATTTTAAATTGTGTGATTTAATTGTTTTAAATACCATAGAAACTCTGAAGAATAAATACAATAATTATTTTTTAGTAAAAGATATTTTCTGAACTATTTTAGTGCTATTTTTAGAATTGTTTTACATATAGTGAACGCTAGTAATAATGAGCGCTAGAAAACGTAGTGAAGTTTGGCTTCATTTTTCGAGTATAGACGCCATCAAGGCTAAATGTGACCTATGTAAGGGCATCTTTTCGTACAAAGGTGGTGCTACTACAAATTTAAAGCGCCATCTTGAACATAGCCACCCGACAGTGCTTGCTAAATTACCCTCTGTGAGAAGAACTCAAATCGCTAATGAAGGGAATGCCTCTAGAATTCTACCATCAGTTCCAGGTCCGTCAACGTCCACGGCAACCTCATTACCTGCTACAACACCTCAACTGATAATAATCCATAACTCGCCAGAAGCTCCAATAAACCCTAACAATCTTCCATCCGTTCTCAAACCCTTCAACAAGACACGCTAACTAGGTTTATTGTAAGACCAGCATCAATAAGTCGACAAAAAAGGTTAAACAATTCCCTATTAAGGTTTATTGTCAAACACTTTCAACCTTTTTCTATTGTGGAAGATGAAGGTTTTCGAGAATATTGCACGGACCTTGACCCTTCCTTAACTTCCTTCTAGATCCATGTTATCGAAATCATAGCTATCTCAACATTATGCATTGGTGCATGTTTTCAAAATGTCTTCGGCATGATTAATAGCTCACTAAGTATTGCGGCAACTACGGATACGTGGACATCTATATCTGCAGAAAATTATATAGCGATCACTGGTCACGTTATAACCAACGACTGGCAATTGTATCTGATAATGCGTCAAACATAACGGCTGCTATTAAATTATCTAAATATGATAATATTAAATGCTTTGCTCACACCATAAACTTGGTGGTTCAAAATGGAGTGAAGCAAATAGAAAATCTTCAAAAAAGGATTAAATCAATTGTGGAATATTTTCACCGAAGTAGTTTCGCTGCAGATAAATTAAAACAAATCCAAATCCAAATGACAGGTGTAGGTAGCAATTTGGAATTTTGATGCATCTTAGTTTTATTTAATTAATTTGATTTTGTTTGTTTTGGGTTCAAATACCCTGATTTATTTCCATTATATGAATATAAATTATAACTTTTCAAGTATGTACGTTTATTTGCATTCATTAGGCATTGCTATTTGTTAATTTTGTTTTGGCAATCTCTCTCTCCTCATTCGTTCTGTATACGTGTTTGATCTTTTGGAAATGTGAATGATTATTTTTCCATTTCCATTACGTATTACCTAATTGCAATTCGAGATGATCACTATGTATTGGAATTTGGAAAATAAATGTATTTGGAGCGGAAGAATGATGGGATGGATAGGAATGGAGGAGTAAAACACCTATGAAGAGAGGAGAGCCGATGCTATGGATTAATTTGGATTTGGTTTGACGAATAAATTCGATTTTTTTTTTTTTTTTTTGGGTTTTTTGAGCTGAAGAGGAAGACATCTCTAGATCGTGGACAGCCAATAAAAAGAAAATATATTTGTTGACGAACAATTTAATTTTTGTTTGCAGCTAATGATTAAATTACTTCATTAATGTTTTTTTTAATAAAATACGATCGGTTGCTGAATTTATTGTCGTATAGAGATATAGGTAATGTTATTAACTTAAGTTATAAACATTTTATTTTTAAGATTATCTATATTTTTTTTTGTGTGACACAAACATTATGGATATTATATAATAGTGTCACCAAAATGGCTACGAAGCCTCATGGTTTTTTTTATTAATAAATTCATTTGTTATGTGGGTTAAAGAAAATTAACTTTCTGTGATTTTTTTGCCAAGTGTATTTTTTTAAATTTTATTATCTAAATATTAATTACCGGAGTAAAAAAAAAAAAAGAACAAATTTTGTGTGATTCTGTGGGATGAAACGGTATTGTGGAGTGCACACATTTTTTTGCTGATAACCTTGACAGTATATTGCTGCATCTCACACTGTAATTAAACCTGGAGAATTGCCGCGAGGCAAATACAAGTGGATCGCTAGGACCTCCTGTTGATAGATCTTTTGCTTGGATGGACTGCCGAACACGCGGAAATTTGTAAGAAGAATTGGGTGATGATTTCGGGTAAGCAATTCCTGTCGAAATTCACACGTTTTTTTTTATTCGTCTTCTAGAAGATCGTTTACCTATATGGATATCTTGTTTTTTTGAGAGATTTGTTTTTGTAAATTATAAATAACGTTTTTTTCTTAGTATACTTAAAATAACAATTTTCTTTTTCTATGTATTTAATTTAGCGTTTCTTTAAACATTATTTTTTTTGGTGTTTGATTATTTTTTTTTCTCTAGAGATTTGCTCAATCGACCCACCCTTAGCTTTGATTGCTCGGTGGGATAGCCACACAAAAGTTAAACGCGTGTCGCGTTCTTCTATTTTGAAGATGGCGCCCAACTAATAATTTTTTTTTACCCGAATGAGTGAGCAAATTTCTAGTTAAATTGTTGAAGTAAACTTATAGGTGTAGTTATTAAAATTCTGAGTTTAAGTGTAGTGATTATTTTATTTAACGAATAATTTTATTTTTTTTGTGTTTTATTAGAAAACCAAATTTGATGTTGCTACTGCGAGCGGAAAACTACGCCATCTGCCGGATTTCAACTTTATACATTTATACTTATACCTTTTTGTCTCTAAATGGTGTAATCAGTTTGTTTTAAATATTAATAGATTATGTAAAATAAAATTATTGTATACGTTTTATAACGAACCAAAATTTATTCATTTAATTTTTTTCTTGGGTTTTGTTGGTTTTTTTTTTTATTAAATTTAGAGCACGCGTTACATAGGTACATCCACCCCACTTAAATTAATCAGCGATGTGGCTACTCGATGGAACTCAACATTTCACATGTTTCAGAGGTAAAACAGTTTATTTTAATTTAAAAATATTTATAACTACTAACATTTTTCTTTCAGATTTTGCCAGTTACAGGAACCTGTTGAAGCTGCAATAGCTTTACTCCATGTTGACCATTTAGAAATGCTGTCTACAATAGAGATAGCAACATTAAAAGAAATTTGCTTAGTAAATATTAGAACCGTTTGATGGTCTAACCGCTGAACTAAGCGGTGAAAAAACTGTCACGGTCTCAAACATTTTGGTGCTCATTGCGAGCCTAAAGCACTACCTAAATAATTTAAAAGGCTCGTTAATATCAAACAAAAAATTGAAATTTTTCGGTTTTTTGTTTTATTTGGTTTTAGTTTTTTTGACTTATTTTGTTTAAAACAAAAGTTTTTTGACATTTTAAAGTGTCATTTCGATAGGAAATTTAATTCCCTATAAAAACTTGCATAGAGTTGATATACTAAAAATATATAGTTTATGACTTATAGTTAAAAAACTATAAGGTGTCCAAATTTACTCTAATTTACTCAGTTCTCAAAAGTCCAAGCCTAAATTTAATTGCACTTTGTGGATTTATCATTGTTCGGATACCATCCAACATATGAAACAATAAAATACCTTTAACGAATTAGTTCCTTATTCCTTATTGCTGTAACTTTACTTAACTGGCTAATTATAATTAGAGTTCAAAATTTTTTGACCCCATTTTTTTCCCATAGGATTTCTATGAAAACAAACTAACAAAAGAAAAAACAAATAACAAAATACAAGAAAAAAAAATCAAAGCATCAATAACCGTTTATGTTCATAAAGCACATCGTTTTTGTTGCGTAATATTGGTCTTGGGCCCGATTCAATGAAAATCTTCTATAAATCTTTTCTTCTATTCTTCTATTATTGCTATGAAAATAAATTTTTGATTAAAAATTGATTTCTAAATAGAAAATGCATTAAATTTTATAAGGGGCCAAAATGACCACACTACACGGTTATCGGCCTAATTTTATTTATTTGATGTAAATTACCCTAAAATTAACCGATTTTGACGAGTTTTTCTTCTAAATCTATTAAATTGATGTCTGTTTAGGCATATCTAAAAGGAATTATCTAAATATTTGATAAATAATTTTTTATTCAGCTTCAAACAGCTCTGGGGTCAGTTAGACCCCACTACACGAAGTGAAGGTTAAGGAAACATTTAAGTTGCGGATATTGATTTTTTATACGACAAAAAAGTCATCTAGCGTCTCTAAAAAGCACATATTACGACCACAAAATTAAATAGACCGTACACGGTTATATAAAATACAATAATGTTTTATTAGTCGGTCAATAGTTGAAAATAGTAAACAGAAGTAGTTAAGTAGATATAAAATAACGATCTGCCCATTGGTAATATAAAACGTCGCATTATGGTTGTGCCGACGAAAAGCTTAAAATATTTAGTTCAATGTCAAAAAAGTGAATTCCTTCAAATTTGTGACGTTGTCTCGACGTCGGGAATGGGTCATTTAACTATAAAGTTATTTGGTGCTACTTGGGAGATATCAGAAGTTGTTACTGGAAATTTGTTGATATGATTCAGAATATATCTAACTATTAACTATCTAAATCTAATTTTGTAGTTTATAAGAAAAACAACTGTATTCTGAAAAACCATTTTGTTGTATAACGTTACCATCCCACTGTAGTTTAACAATATAAAAAATTAGATAAGACATTAACATTACCCATATGCATAAACATAAATGCGAGACAAACACAAATTATATAGGTCAATGTTACGAGTCCGCATTCCAACCGTATACAATTAAAAAACTATTTATAAACAAAACAAAAGTAGCAAAATAAAAAGAAAAAATATTCGTACTAGAGAATTAAACCGGTTGAATATTTATGCACTTGGTAATAAAAATAACACTAGCTTTAAGAATAAATTCAGGCAAACAAAAAAAGAAAGCACTAAAAGCTCAACATGTTGTTAATCAGCATAAGTTGAGGCGTAAAATAATCGCACATGTATTACAAATGATGTGAATGAACCATGAAAAACAAAATTATAAAAAATATTTATAGAGTCAAGCAACAAATTGCAATTAGGCTAAATAATTAATTTATCAAAAAAAAAAATTTCAAAATCAATAACCTAAAAAAAAAAAAGAAAGAATTTGCGAATTTAACGAAATAAATTGTTATTAGTGTAAAATGTTAACGTAAATTTTGTATATAAGATGAAAAATACGTCAAATCACAAATTTGGTATATGGGACCGGAAGTCGTGTTTAAATTTTTTATTTTTTATGTTTTCAATTGGTAGTACTAGTTAAAAAAACATTTTGTAGAAAATGATTTTTTGTTGTTGTTTAAAATACAGGGTGTCAAATTTTGAGAAAAATGATAAACATGATGTTGTGTTTATGGCTATAAAAGGAAAAATAAATATCCGATATTTATGATATAGGGCTCGTTTTAAAGGTAAGTTAATACGGATTAATAAAAAAATATAAAAATGGTAAGTTCTTTAATTTCTTCATTTTCAAATTTCCCGCCAAAATTTTATTTTTGAATTTTCTCAATGATCTTCCAATTTTTTTTTTTTTTTTTTTTTTTTAAATTTTACGTCATTTAATTCTATTGAACATACTAAAAACTTGCGCTAGTAAAATTTTTCGTTTTCGTGCAAAATACGTTTAAGTATGACAATCTACAAAATTATTATATTTAAACGTATTTTACACGAAAACGAAACGAGATGCTGTCCTGATTTTTTAGGATGTCTAATAGAACTAAATGGGGAAAAAGATAATAAAAAATAATAAAAATAAAAAAAAAGTAATTTTGAGAAAATTGAAAAAAACTGTTTCGGCGGCCATTTTGAAAAAATAACAAATGAAAGATAGTACCATTTTTATAATTATTTTATAATCCCTATTCATTTATCTTTAAAATGAGCCCAATCTTATAATTTTCGAATAATTAATTTTCTTTCTATAGCAATAAATGCAATACCAAGTGCATTGAATTTTTAAATATTTGACACCCTGTACCTTAAAAACAACAACAACAACCAAAATCGTATTCCATAAATTGTTCATTTTATTCAGTGCTTCACATCCAAAACATAAAAATTATAAAATTCAAACTTGACTTCCGGTCACATATAAAGATATGCAATTTGACGTATTTTTCTCCATAGCGAAAAATTCATCAAATCAAATTTTTTCTGAAGTTATATTTTAATTTTTATATTTTTATGTTTCGAATGTGTAGCACTATATTAAACAAAACATTTATGGAAAATAATTTTCTTTAATCTTTCTTTAATCTCCTACAATAAAAATATCATAGTTTCGTTGTAAATACACGAAGGTAGTCTTAAACAATTTAATCATTTTACAATTTTCGAATAACTGGGAGAAGGGTGATAAATTGTTTGGCAGTACGAAGAAATGACGCACGTGACCGAATCCTATCCGGAAAACGCGAAGCGTAGAGAGTGACATCATTATCAAGACTCCGGCCAGCTTCTCCATAAACCAGAATCATTTCCATTTTCTCTTGTACAGTTAGATACACCATTCTGAAGTAGTATTCATAGCTTGACACAGGTATTGTTGTTTTCGAAATAACCTTCGGACTGAATCGGTATTTTGAAAACAAAATAAAATCAATTTCATTAATTTGAAAGCCGATTTAAACACATGTCCCTGGGTTACGATAATGACAATCCATTTTTCAGTAATTGAAAATTTAAAAATACAAATTGTTTACGACTACCTTCGTGTATTTTTATTGCAGACGTATTGCAGAATCGTTTGCGTAGGTTCTCAGTAGGAGAAATAAAAAAAAATTGAATATTGTCAATTACAGCGCCATCTATCATGAATGGAAAAAAATGTTTCAGCCAAATCCTACGTATTTTTAGCCGTAGAATCCGAATCTGCAATAAAAAATAGGAGTTCCTATCTTAGTTTCAAAGTTACCCCCGCTCCACCTACAAGGAGGGGGGAGGGGGTTCTAATTTTAACACTAATATATTTCCCCCGCGGAATAATTAAATCTTGATCTTAACCATTTTTTTCGTAGAGTGCTTATTTTCCGAGATATTTGAGTGTATCAGGTTAAAAAAATCACCCGGTATACTGCCCATAATATGTATGTATACAAATTTATTGCCCTTGCTGAGGTTAAAAGGTTATTAAATGCATCAAAAATTTATTAGTTGTGAAATTTACAAAAAAATAAAAATAAATTCTCCAACTTCAGACTCCATTCACAAAAGTTACGAAAAACTGCGTTCAATCGAAAATTCTTGTTTTAGAAAATGATTTATATTTTTTGATCCACGTAAGATATCAAAGAGTATAATATCACGTTTAAAAGGTTATTAAGTGCTCTATAATAAAATGTATTTTCCGTATTTAAAAATACAAGATGTACCCTCGACCTGCAAAGCTTCTTACAGAAAATACGAAAAAAGTCATAAAATTTTACAAAAAAGTTCTCGGAACTACCCTTAATGATAACAAAACTAGAATTTTTATGGTTTTAATCGATAGCTCATACAATTTTACTTCAATAAATGGTATATTCAACTTTTTTTGGAAACGTGTGTGAAATTTATATTTTATTGACAAGAATTTGGCAATTTTTCGATTTTTTTTGCACGTTTTTGCGTTGAGCACCATCTAATTCTTAACTTTTCTAATTTTTTTTTTCACCTAAATTCATTATTTTGAACCTACTTTCAGATTTTGCCCAGTGAACATCAAAAAGAAACACTTTAAAATTCACCATACATTTTTTGTGCACTCTAAATTATGTATGTATATGGATTATGTAGATATTTTTGCTATAAACGAAAACAACAAAAACATTTAGCGTTTTTTTTAGTGTAAAGTTATTAAAAATGCTATTTTTAATTTTTACAATTAATTAAGCAAATATTTTATTTTAATTTAATTTTGTTTATAATTATTTGTTCTGTTAATTTATTTTTTTGCGAATTGCTTTATTATTTTGTACAATATTTTTATTATTTTAAAACACAATCATTTTATGTTGTTTATTGTTTTGTTATTTTATATTTAAGACGAGCGCGCGTGTGTTGTTTTGCTTATTGTTTTTGTTTTTTTGGGCAACCCATGTTTGGTCCCACGAGTAGCGGAGAAAAGAGTGTATGGTACATCTGTGCAGAGATCCGCAATACACAGATAAGGCTAATTAATTCGGAGGGCGCCAGGTATCCGGATCCACCGTTAGCGATTGAGCTAGTTTTTAAAACTGGGCCGCCAGTCTGGCCGGTTATCGGCGCGGTACAACTAACACCTTAACCTAGCCCAGTGATTTGTTTAAGGTTGATTCCTTTTGCGCCATGTTTTAGCCTAGAAGCCGAAAAGTCAGCAATATAGTTACCAGCGGTCACCACGTAGAGGTACACGAGCACTTGCGGAAGCTGTAAGTTACGGAGCTGACAGCAAATGTCAACTTGAATCCCTCGAGCAACTTCACACCTGACCGCCGATTTGCCCCTAAGAAAAAACAACTTATTGTGATGCTGATTTGGTTATTATTCTGTTACTGTATGTTTAGTCGACGAAATTAGTTCCCGATTACTTGGAAACTTTTAAATCCTAAGACTCGCAAACTTAAACATTTTTCGGTTTGATCTTTGCGACTATACATTTTTCTATTATTCCATAGGTTATACACCATATCAATTCAAAAAATGTATGTACTCAATATTTTACATAATGAGCGGCATGTATGTATAATCAAGTTCTTCATTAATTAATTAAAATTGAAATTAAAATACATATTAATAATTTGTTGTTTTAATTTTTGTTTCAATCCACAAATTTTTGTTTAGCTTGGTTTGATTTTTCCAGTTTTTAAAACAATAGATTTGTATTTATCAAGAGACATTGCTTAAATCAAATAAATTTCGTAAATACGTCAATTCCGTGACGCGCATCATCACATTGAAATTTTTGTTTACCCCCCATATAATGAAAACAAAGACGTAGTCCTACGGCAAAAAATTAATTTGTCTGTTGAATATACAATTCAATAGAGCTTTTATATATAAAATTTAATATGAATGTATACAATATTTATAAATAACTACGACAAAAGATGGTTTATGTACACGTTAGGTGTTTAAATCTTGGAAGCATGTACGTTCGTAAATATGTATTTATTGCAAATCAAATTTTCGAAGAAAATGGAAATATGTATGTTTTATACTATAGGATAAGAACTTTCAGAAGAAAATTTTGTCAACAATGATTCGTCGTCATAGCAAAAAATTCTGCAATCATTTAATTTCATAAATAGCGACGTTTTTTTCATAAATAGCAAAGTTCTCCCATTCAATTTGATTGACAAATTTTTGCACAAAACTATCGAAGAAATAGTATTCATTAATCATCAATGGGAAAAAGTCAAATTAAATAATCTTTATTTTCTTTTATCCATACCAGAATCTCCAACCTTTAAGAAAAGTTGACGTAAAAAAAATGTTATCCAGTGATTTTTTTATTTTTTTTTTTTTTGGTTCTACGTACATACTTGCAGTTGCAACGTGAAACCTGCTAACAAAAATTAACTTTAATTAAATACCAAAGTGTGAAAAATTGTCAGTTTGTGCGGTTATGATAAATTACCATAGTTTTTTTTGTTGCTCACTATGCTACTTATTTTTTTAGTTTACACAGAATATTTTCATCTTAATTTCAGCCACTTTTCATTTATTTTTGAATTATAATTTTTTTTTTTTTGTAGAAAACTGAATATTTTATAAAAACTAGAGAAAAAAAATGGAATTTTAATATCTCTATTGTTCCCAATTTGAATGGAGTATACCAAAATGTTACAGACTTTTATTTTTAATAAGGTATTAAGCGATTTAATAATTTTAATTGCTGTGACTATAGTTGGATAGTATAAAGTTAGATTTTTTTCCATAATTTTCGGCTTATAATGTTCTTTGTCATGGTATAGCTCAGTGTTGAGATTAAGATTAATCATAATTGATCGCTTAAAATTCATTGCTGCAGTAAATATCGTATAGATTATCTATTTTTGGACGAAAAAGTAACTAAACAATTTTCCAATGAACCGTTGCGAACACAACCAATTGCCATATCTATTGACAAATTTCGTTTGATATAGGGTAAGTACAAACAGACCAGTCCAGCAAAAAATTTTCTTTTTCCGTCTCAAAAACATTTCACGATAAGGCCTTAAGTTTTCTGGATAATTGATCTGGATAATAATCTTAATTTTAGTTGGCTTTTAGTTAGTGTAATTTTAGTTGGTGTCAGTAATCAGAAGGCATGTATGCATGACACTGAATTTTAATCATGTACGGACGATTATTCTTCCGACACATTATAAAACGGCACATGATGAAAGAAAGAAGGCGTGGAATAAGGATACATAAAAAAAAGCCATAAATATTTTTTATGGCTAAATTGCACATATAGGAAGGTTAATTTGCCATAAAAATATGTATGGCGTTTTGCGCATGGGAAATTGGGACACAGAATGTATGAGCACTATTTAATTTTAATTTAAACTAGAAAGAGTAAATAACATAATATTTGGTAAAAAAAGTTAGTTTTTGACCCGAAAAATGTGTACAAATTTGATTATAAGAATGGGCACAACTCAATTCGCAACAGTAGAATTGGTAATTTTTCCCACAAAGTTATAAATCAGCAAACCAACCTAAAATCGGCCGTCGAATTCTTCCTAAGCTGTCCTAATTATTTCTAAAAGCATTAATAAGCATTGCCAAGGGTACCTTGCAATGAAGTAGGACCAAACGATGATATGTAATTTTTGTCAAGAACATCTATTAAGGCAAACAGGGTGTTCTATGCTGACATTTAGTGTAAAAAAAGTAAAATCGGCCGTCGAATTCTTCCTAGGCTGTCCTAATTATTTCTAAAAGCAATAATAAGCAGTGCCAATGGTGCCTTGCAATGAAGTAGGACTCGCATGATGGGCATAATGACGTAAAAAATAATTTTTTACATTTTTAGTGTAAAAAACGTAAAAAACTGTAAAAAAACGTAAAAAAGATAAAAAAATGTTAAGTCAAGAGAGATTAATACAGCTTTCACACATAAAAAAATTACCAAAAATGAAATTGTGTCAATTAAAATATTATTAACAATATAGGAAAACTACAACAAATATAAGAAGATATCATAACGTATATTCGAATAATTAGAATCTAATTAACCAAAAACAAAACACAAAAAATCAAATCTTTACATAGTGTTATAATGGGCTAATTTTTTTTTTCTACCACACATATACTAATTAAGTGTTTTTGTTTTAAGCCGGATTTGGCTGCCTGCCAGTAATATATAAATATACTATAGATGCACTGCGCATGCGTTAAAATGCATTTAAATTGGTATGGTAGTGTCATTTTATTTATTTTATTGAAAACAACCTGTCAAAGAGCTTAACCTTAAATATTGTAGTTCTAAAGCTAATTTTTATAGTTTTAGTTAATTGCATAAATGTTATAGGAAAACGATTGCATTCTAAAAATTATTCACTTGTAAAAAATAAATGGCCGGCCAAAAACTACTAATTATAAGGATTTAGGATTCCAATTAATTAAATCGGAAAAAAATGTATGGCCCACTGCAATGTGTGCACAACTATTTTGCATAATACAACCGTAAATAGGCTTAAAGCACATCGGTAAGTTTAATATATCTTAATAGTCCGTATCGTTTGATTAATTTGCCGCCAAATACGCAGCCAAAGAAAATGATTCAACTACGTCTTCTAATATGGATGTTGTATTTACCGTAGACGCCGTGGTAGATATTGAGGACATGAACATTGAATTCGTCGAACTGGATGCTAGTCAGGTAATGAAATTGCTTAGTTTTCCCACACATTATTAAAATAATATATATTTCTAGTTCCCCTTGCCATCGTCATCAACATCAAATGAACCATCAAGTTCAAACGTCTCATCACCGTCACCGGATATGATATTACCAAACTTTTTAACATCCACTGAGCTGCAAACGTATCCTGTTAATATACCTAAACCTAAGCCAAAACCTAAACATATAAAAAAGCAAGAAGCATTATCTAGTTTTGTTGATTCTTGTTCCATAAAATAGCGCGAGGAACTAGACAAAATCATCGCACAATTTTTTTATGGGTGTAATATTCCATTAAACACGGTTGAGTCAACCCACTTTAAAAAATTAATTAAGCATTTTAAACCATCTTATGCTCAACTAATCCCAAGCCGAAAGGTTATTTCAGGTAAACTTTTAGACAATACATACCAAAATTGTTTAAAGGAAGCATCTTTCTCTTTGCCAACTGATTCTGCCCTGTTAATTGATGGATGGAAAAATTCAGCCAGTAACAGCAAAACAGTGGTTACCATGATACACAATGCGAACGGACAAAAGGCGTTTCTAAATGCTTGGGATTTGAGTGGGGAATCAGAGACAGCGTCTAAACTGGCCGAAATTGTTTGCGAGTCAATAGATTTGGCTAAAAAATTGTACAATACAAATGTGTATGCAGTTGTTTCGGACAATGCTAGCACTATGGTATGCATGGGAAAAGATGTAAAGCATATTGTTTGGCACACCACCTGCAACAGTCACACAGGAAACCTGCTAGCGAAATATATCGTCGATCACCAGCTATTCATTCAAGTAAATATGGTATTAAAAGAATTTAAAAATACTGACTTTGAACGCATAATTGTAAATAAAGGAGGTAAAGAAATAAGATTGGCATGTGACACCAGGTGGTGTTCATACAGAGATGCCTATGAAAACATACTAAAAAATTTGCAATTTTTCAAGCAAGTAATCATAGAAGAAACCCCCAAAAAAGTCAAACCTTCTGTATCCAAGCTTATTTTTGACGATGACTTTATAGAAAACATTAAGAATGAAAAGGAGATGCTTGAACCCGTTTGCAAATTAATAAATTTCTGCCAAAATGCGGATTGTTCTTTAGTAGATGCAGCATTTATGTGGCTGTCATTTGAGATTAAAGACATATACAAAACGAAAATGGATGTCCAATTCAAGCGATGTTGTGAAATGGCACTCAATGATTATGCATTAGTAGGATATTACTTGCACAGGTTGTAACACTTGGTATGAGCTGGAGGACAACACATTATCAAAATCTAAAAGAATATTCGAAAACAATTAGTTCCTCCAACTCATATTCGGTGTTATCAGAAATTGGACCCACACAGGGACTCTAGAGCGGTCGTTGCTGGCTAAGCTTCAGGGTAATGGTGTGGGGTTTTCTAGAGTTTATGTGGGTCACATTGTAACCGCGGGGAAGGACTGACTCTGATACCTTACCTATCTATCAATGATCCGACTTACCCTAACTCATCCTCAAATATTGCCTCATATTATCTCATCGTGATTTGCGTATGAATAAAAAAACAAAGAAATTTTATTCGAAAAGAGAAAAAAAATCAACAATAATTTATTTATGAAATTAAAACAAATTGCTAACAAATAAATCCAAAGAAAGAGAGGAACAAAAAATTACAATACCAAATTAATCTTATCTAGATACCTCGTCCCCTGAAAACTTAAACTAACTTAACTACCCTACACCAAAATTAACGTTAAGATATAATTATGTGAGAAATAAAATTTAAAATATATATTTAAGTGAAACAAAAAAACTTATCTACAATGTTGCATGATGCTCCATGTGTTGACTGTTGTTTTGTTGATTGATGATGGCGCCAAAAAAAAATTTGTTCCGTACACTGGACCGTTTTAATTAGTACGGTTTACTTCTTCTTCTTTTTTTTCTTTTTATGAAGATAGCAGACATACACAAAAAAAAAAATGCAAATTGAAAATGATTCTAGAATATACTACAATATTCTATACACCGTTATATAAATGTTTTTTTTCCTTTGTCTTTTTTTTTCAATTTTCACTACACTTTTCTGGAGCTATTTTTTTTTCAGACCATGTGTACTACACTTAAATATGTGCCCCTTTTAATTTTAGAGCAACGATATATAAACTCTTACTTTAGCGAATTTTTATTTTGTTTGTATTTTTTATAATTCGCTAAAGTATGAGTATTTCCGATATATATAATCACAGATTATAATGATTTTTATTTCACTTTCACCGAATGGCTGATTTTATTATTTTTAAATTATTTTCAGTTTATCCACTACACTGGCATTTTATAATACATATTTGGATTCTTGACAGCGCACTTTTAAGAATCTCTTTTGATTTATAACAACAAAAAAAAATGTCAATGGTTTTTTTTTTCACAGTTCATTGATTATATACACTAATTAATCTCATATCGCTGGCGCGGCTGGTTTATAGCTTATTGGTTTATAATCAAGCGTTCAAAAAGCTAATTAATTTTTCACTCACATTTCACATAATTGTCTTTTTTTTACATATTTGTCTTTTTTTATTTTTTTTTTAAAACATACCAAAATTATTTACTTAAATAATTTAGTAATTAAACATATTCCAAACTTAATCTAGGATTAGTATTTGGTTTTTCTCTCGAAATTTATTATTTGTTTAAATTTCGCACTCACTAAAAATCTAGTAATTTCCCGATTCTCTGTATTCTTATATTTTTGCCTTCTTAAAATTTATCTTCATATACGCACTCGCGAGATAATTAGCAAAACTGAAAAAAACAACTGAATAAAAACTGACCCGAAATCGTGAAAGGCCCGCTCTTATATTCGCGCTACCCCACCCAAAATCAATTTTTTTTTTCTTTTTTCTGCGCGCAAAAACGCGTCGGCATCGCACAACACCAGTTCAGGCAACCTGCGGCATCTATTATCAAATAAATGTACACATTATTGTTTTGTGTTTTCGATTACTATAATAAAAATTAAACAAAAGCTTTTAATAAAACAAGATTGCCGATTTTAACCATTTAGGCGCAATAACACCGACCAAAAAAAAAAAATATTGTGATGACGCATTTATGCGCCGTCACAAGGTGCGGTAACTAGGAAAAATAATCTGTAGTTGATTTAATATTGTCGTCGCTTTAAACAATTTATTTATTCCAGGCGATTATCAAAACAGGGTAAACCATTTCCTACTTAAGAAATTATCTGGTAATGGTATTGAAGAGTGTCATATAGTTTCAAAACCAAAACAGGTTTATTTGAAGTAGGTACTTATCAGGAAAAACATAAAAAAACCGCAAGTCTTTTGGAGTATGGCAGAGATGGAATTTCCCGAAATGTCGAAGCTGGCGCTTAAAATATTAAATTTGCCTGCTTCGTCAGCGCAGATTGAAAGAATATTTTCGAATTGGGGCCATATTCATTTTTCTCTCCGAAACAGATTAACTTTCGAAAGATCTAAAAAATTGCTCCACGTCTACTTTACGCTTAACAACCAACAACATTCAAATTTCGATACGAGCGATGACGATGATTCGGTATCGGAAATTGAATAAGTAATTATTTATTTATACATTTATTTATTTATTTTGTGATTTATTTTTTGAAATAAAACTATTTTTTGAAATACATCATTGCATCGAAATTGCAATCTATGGCTAACTGAGACTATTTATTGTTATTTTATTTTGATTTTGCTTTACCTGTTTAAGTTCGATTTAATTTAGCACATGCAATCGAACCAACCAATATTCCCAATAATCCACATGTTTCGAAAGAAACACTATAACAGAAACATAACTCAAAATCTCTATTTTGTAATTTTTTTACTTTTTTTACGACTTCAATTTCAATGTAAAAAATTAAGTGTAAAAAACGTAAAAAAATGAAAGTAAAAAATTGGCACATCACTGAGTAGGACCAAACGATGATATGTAATTTTCTTGGCGCTAACAGGGTGTTCTATGATGACATTTAGTGTAAAAAAAGTAAAATCGGCTGTCGAATTCTTCATGAGATGTCCTAACTATTTCTAAAGGCATTAATAAGCATTGCCAATGGTACATTGCAATGAAGTAGGACCAAACGATGATACATATATAATTTTTCACAAAATGTAGATATGTAGATATTTACAAATTTTAGAGTGTTATTTATATATTTCAAATTAGATAAAATAAAAGCTCCCGTGAATAAATTCAGTTTAATTTCCTATATATTTTGATTTATTCCATTTAAAGTTTCTTTGGTCCAGGCATTGCTGCCTAATTTTGACAAATTTTATCCTAATTCAAAGTAAATTAGTAGAAAAAGTAAAGGAGTTTGGTTCAACACTACCACTAAACCTCTTTGAAAGGTCAACAAGCGTCATCGTAATTATTGGGGTGCAAACCCGTAATTATTAGGGTGCAAGCCCAGGGTTCAAAATAATTTTACAAATAAAAAGGTTAATTTTGTCGCACTCGCGTGGTTGCCGGGCTCGGTACCATCGGTCAGAATTTTTTTTCGCGGGACAAAGTGGTTCTTAGACGGTAAAATATAAAGGGCTGAAACCTCACGAGGTGATCAGAACTTCGGTCTTTGGTATCTTTAATGGGGATAGCATAGCAATCAGCTGTGTCATAAAGTTGGTGTGACAGTTTTGACAATATTGATTTCTTTTTAAACCAATATATATTTACTAATACAACAACAGCCAAACAGGTCATAAGCTTCAGTAACATGGGTACAGGCATCGAATTTAACAGGAAAAATCGTATTCTAGAACTTTATACCGATAGTAGTATACAAAATTATAATGATATTTCTAACCGAGTAACTGACCATATTATAGAACTTTATCCAAAAATCAGTTTAGAATCCTATTTACAACCCACATGTCAAATTTCATAATAATCGGGTATGGAATATCCAAGTTCCATCCTACTTGGCCATATTCCCGAGCTTTACCCAAAAATCATTTTAGATTCCTGTTAGCCACGATAGCTTAGCAGTCGAGTGTCTTGACGAGAGTATTCCGGGAGAGAGGGTCACTTAGAATTGCACCAATGAAGAAAACACTTTAATTAAATGCAACGCACATTAACTTTATTTTAATTGATATGGATTATTATAGTTTCGATTATTATTATTGTTATGTTTTTACATCGAAAATGGCCACTGATTTTGGATACACACGCGTTTGTTCCTCTTGTCTTTTTACGAATGATTGATGATGATGAAGAACGACTCAAAACGTCGTGTATTTTGACGTTTTCGGTTTTTGGTGTTGCCTGACGAATTGTTTACTTTGGTGTGGTCGCCACCAGGCCCCGCACCAGTCGTGTATTCAGTGGTGGCGCCAACATTGCCGGCCGGCCGGCAGACCGTTGTTGTTAGACACAATTTTACTACCGGTCTCGTTAGTGTAATGTCTTGACATTTTAGCGTGACTGTGCGGATGAGACGACGTTAGTTGACGATTGGAGGTTGAGCGATAACGAAAGCATGTCACGCAATGGCGAACATGCGCACGGACCAGCTTTTTGATATTGATTATCCAAAATCGGCTTCGAAGATGTGCCAACATTAATTGTTGACCACCGTGGAGTGTGGTTTGATGTGCCTGTGCGACGATTAACGTAGTGAGTTGACTGGTCTTCGGTAGAATTATCGGGTGCTTGCTTTGGTATGGCAAGAATGAATGCTTTAATCGTCCACCGACTCGTAAGATTCCATTACTATCGATAAATGGGTTGAGTGAACGAAGTTCACTTTTGTTCAACAGGTTTCCTCCTGACTGGCATCGACTGATATCGTCGAGGAAGTGGTCTCTCTTCACGAATCGGACCCAAAAATGAAATGACCGATTCATTTCAGGCACGGTGATGAAGCTGGGATTCCGATCGGCTTTGCTATTGCGAAGTTGTTGCACGAAACGTCTACAATAGGCTGTGATTCGAAGTAGTTTTCCGAGAGTGGAACAGCGATTCAGAAGTTGTTCGATCCCATCAGAACTTGATGCTTCGTTTGACTGTGTGACGACCATGGAAGTAGTTCTACATTCTTCCAATGGGATAGAGTAATCATTGATTTTGTGTATTGGCCAAGTGTCCGAGTGTTTCGACAGCCATTCAGGACCTCTCCACCAAATATGATGATCGTGAAGCAGCGAAGGGTCGATGCCGCGGGACGCGCAATCTGCGGGGTTGTGTCGAGTATCAACATACCGCCATTCATCGGGTTTTAGATGATCGAGAATTTGCGAAACGCGATTCGCCACGAATGTTTTCCATCGATTGGGAGGGCTGCGAAGCCATCCAAGGACCACTTGCGAATCGGTCCATGCGAACTGTTGTATGTCGTTGAGATTGAGTGACTGGACGATCTTGTGCATGAGGTTGGCTTGGTTCTCGCCGCTAAGATGGTGATTTTAACTGATCCATCTGATGACGTGGTGCGAGCATATACGACTGCGGCATATGCTTTCGTTGAGGCGTCGCTGAAACCGTGTATCTGAAGTTTATTGCGACATGGTTGATAATCCATCCAGCGAGTGATTTTGACTGGTTCCAAGAATCCCAGATTCTTCCGATAATTTGACCATCTTTCAGCGACTGATTTTGGTACTGCCTCGTCCCACGATAGTCCGAGTACCCATAGCTCTTGAAATATGATTTTTGCGATGATGACACTAGGGGATAACCACCCGAGCGGGTCGAAGATCCGTGAAGCCTCTGAGAGGATGATTCGTTTGGTTATTACTGGCGATTCTGGAAAGTCTTCGACTTTAAATGCAAAATAATCTCCCGATGGTGCCCAATGTAACCCAAGTGCCTTGACTGATTCTTCCCATTTCAATTCCCGCAATGGCCGATGTTCGTGGTAATCTGATGACACTTGATCGAGTAGAGATTGGCAATTTGACGATCATTTTCGAAGTTCAAAGCCGCCACATTGGAGTAATGCCACCATCTGTTGCTGGATTTCAAGCAAATCCTTGACTTCGTTTGTGCCCGTCATCAGGTCGTCTACGTAGAAATCTGCAATAGCGACCTTCGCAGCAATGGGAAATTGCTTAGATTCGTCGTGTGCCAACTGGTTAAGCGTGCGTATTGCCAAATACGGAGCACAGCTGGTACCGTAAGTTACTGTGCGCAGACGATAATCTTGAATTGGGTCCTCAGGCGTTGTTCTCCAAACTATCCGTTGATAATCTTGGTGCTCAGGAGCCACCAATATCTGCCGATACATCTGTCGAATATCTGCGATGAATACGAATTTGTGTTGTCGAAATCGAATGAGAATCGTGAATAGATTCTGTTGGAGCTTAGGACCGATACGAAGGTTTTGATTGAGTGACACTCCGGAAGTCGTCTTGTATGAGGCGTCGAAAACCACAGGCTTTGAACTAGACCCCTGCATCACGCCATGATGTGGGAGGTAGCACGTTTAATTTGTGATTTTTCCATCATCGACTGGCACTGCTTCCATGTGATGTTGCTCGAGATAGGCTTGCATGAAGTCTCGGTATTCGATGCGTAACTGCGGATTCTTCAAAAATCGGCGTTCCATATGCTTCAGTCTGACGATTGCACCTTCTCGAGATGTTCCGAGTGGCAATGGCTGATCAACGAATGGGAGTTGCACGATATATCTTCCTTCTTTGTTTCTGGAATGCGACGATTGAAAGTGCCTTTCACATTGACTTTTATCTTCCGTGAGTTCTTGGGCTGCTGGCACATTTTCGAGCTCCCAAAATGACTTCAAGGTGTTGTCAACGTTGGTGTAATTCTCGATGATTGCGGTCGCACTTAGGGAGTGTGTGATTGTGTTTCGATCGAATCTCCCGAACAAGATATGCCCAGTTTGGTTTCTTGTGCGAATGGCGAACCGTTGACAGATTTTATGCATCCATCCATATGAAGCATTCCGAGGACATCTGCCCCAAGCAGCACGTCGATTTTGTGAGGGCGATTGAAATGAGGATCGGCCAATTGTAGCTCGTCTAGATGTTTCCACTGTTGCGATTCGATGTATTGCGATGGCAAGGTGCCAGTTATCCTTTCGACGACAACTGCTGTGATGGAAATCGAGAATCTTGAATCAACACGTGATTTAAGAACGAATTCGACGATCGATTGTGATTTGGCTGCTTCAATGGCACCAATTCCGTTAATTAAGATTGAGGCTGGTTTCCGTTTTAAACCAATCCGAGTTATGGCGTTTTCGGAAATGAGATTTACTTGGGACCCTGAGTCAAGCAGGGCTCGAATGGTGAAATCTTGTTTCCCGTTTGCGACGATCCCAACTGCTGTTGCGAGTAATACATCTGTCAGTGGCGATGTGGAGTGATGCGAATTAGCATTGTTCGAATTTTCGGCAGTTGGCGAGTTGTCATTCGATGTTTTACTTGTGTTGGTGACTGGAGTTCGAGATAACCCGTCCGGTATATGTAGTAGGGTGTGATGTCTGCGGTTGCAGACTTGACAGAAACTTGAACGACATTCTGCGCTGCGGTGTCCCTTCCGTAGACAGTTGAAACACAAATTATTTTCACGAATTTTGCTTGATTTTTGATCGAACGATAATGATTTAAATTTGCTGCACTGGAACGCACTGTGTTCCTCGCTGCAGAATGGACAGCTCAGCGAATTGGTTGGAGTCGAAGTAGCGACGAACGAATGAGATGGTTGCGATGATGATTCGCGCTTCGAGCTCGAGCGAGATGACGATGGTTGAGCTGTTGATGGTGAACGACTTGTTGTTGGCTCGTTTCTCCGGCGCATTGACGATGATGTAATTGGTTGCGACGAATTTGACTTGGACATGGAAATCATTTCCAATGATTGCCATCGAGTTTCCAAGAAATCAATAAGTTCTTGATATGTGGGATACTTCGTTCGAGTGAGTGTCAATTCCCATTGACGGTGAGTTTCTGGGTCGAGTTTGTCGACGATGATGTTAACGAGAATGATATCCCAGGTGGCTACCGGAACGGCCAAAACCTTCAGACTTCGAACTGTGTCTGTAGAGGTGTCGATGATGCCCCTTAATCCGATTGCGGATTCATGAAGGGCTGCGGGCATATTTCGGAATCGATGGAGGTGACTGTCGATGATGAAACGACGATGTTTGTACCGATTGACGAGGCTATTCCATGCTTCTGTGTAGTTGGCATCGCTGATCTGTACCGTTCTCAATAGGGTAGCAGCTTCACCAGTGAGATTTGCTTTCAGGTAATGGAGCTTCTGCGAATTTGTCAATCTGGGATTTTTGTCGATCAGATCATTGAACAAACTTTCGAATTCCGTCCAATTTCCGTAATTGCCATCGAAGACAGGAACCTTGATGCGTGGTAACTGAATTTCGATTGATTGTTGTGGTGTGGAGGCATCGACTGGAATTGCTTTGACCTCATGTGTTGACGTCGCCAAGGTAAATTTTCTCAATAATGTTTTGAGATTTGAGCTTGCGGCGAAATAATACTCCTTGATTTGTTCTCGAACACCGAATTGTTGCTCTAACTCATTCTCACCACACACTGCCTCGATCTTGTCTTGTGCCTCACAAAATCCCATGTACTTTTGTTCCAGGTGATCAATCTGGACTTCGATTGTCTCTTTTGTGGCTTCGGTATCCTCACTTAACTCCTTACTGCGTTTGAGGGCCCGTTCCAGAGTCTTCTGAAGCGACGCCTGCTTTGCCCGAAGTGCCATATTCACTGGAGTACAGATTTCACTCGCGCGTGTATTATAACCTCGAATTTAATGTGCAATATTAATGTGAGTAACTAGCACACGACTTCACTTCACGGCACTGAATTGATAAATACGTGACCTTTCTTCCTTTTTATAACGATGTGGAATACTCTCGAACACAATTATACGATGTACGATTTAATTTTGTGATCATGTGTGCCACACTCGATGAGTAAACTTGATAAATCACACGTGAGATATTACGAAAATGTGTAAATATCGACGATCGAATGCAATAGAACACGTGTATGATTTCGATGATAATGTGGCACACATCCGGCTCGAAGGACCAATTTTGTTAGCCACGATAGCTTAGCAGTCGAGTGTCTTGACGAGAGTATTCCGGGAGAGAGGGTCACTTAGAATTGCACCAATGAAGAAAACACTTTAATTAAATGCAACGCACATTAACTTTATTTTAATTGATATGGATTATTATAGTTTCGATTATTATTATTGTTATGTTTTTACATCGAAAATGGCCACTGATTTTGGATACACACGCGTTTGTTCCTCTTGTCTTTTTACGAATGATTGATGATGATGAAGAACGACTCAAAACGTCGTGTATTTTGACGTTTTCGGTTTTTGGTGTTGCCTGACGAATTGTTTACTTTGGTGTGGTCGCCACCAGGCCCCGCACCAGTCGTGTATTCAGTGGTAGCGCCAACAATTCCCATTTCCGACACACAATGTGAAATTTCATAAAAATCTGTTGATGAATAGGCAAGTTCCATCATATAAAAATTAGGTAACTGCTCACTACATCCTAATCAAACCCCAACTCAACTCCAACTCAACTTCAACTCAAACCGCAAATTGACCCCTAACTTAACCTTCAAATCAAATTCCAAATTCAATGCACAATTCAATAATTAAACCAGCATATTATATAAAAAAATCGTAAATATTTATAAAACCAGGTATTTTGGGCCAATTTGCATGGCAGATACCCCACCCTCTTGACGTACAGTCTCCAAAAGCTTTTCAAATCTCCGGCTTTGACATAGAAACAGATTGGCGAAAAAAAAATTCAAAATCGGATAAGCCGTTCTCGAGATACCACTGGTCCAGACATCCAGGACATCCAGATGTTCAGACGTCCAGACAACCAGACAGATAGACGGACATTTTTTTTTTTGCTTTTTCGGACTCTGGTACTTTCAAAACGTCGAGAAAACTGGTTTTGGACCAACCAAATTTTTCGTCATTTTTGACAGGATTTCAATACTTTGGTCTTTTTAGACCAAAGTAATTGTTATAATTACAAAAGTTGCTTTTTTCTCATTTGTGGTAATACACAATCATAACGACACAAATTATCAAAAAATGAACATCTTTCATTTACAATATTTTTGATTTGTGATATTTGTCTTTGTGATATACATATTTGCCTTGCGATACGTATGTACGCAACATTTTTTTTTTTGCTATGTAATCCTTGAGATTTAATTTTTCTTCGAAGAAAACGCTTTCAAGATTTCTGTGAAGCGTTTTTTTTTTAGCTATATTTTTACTGCGATGTTCTTGTTCCTTGTTGTAATATTTTGTTTTCGATAATAAGGTAGGGAGGGAACCACGGTAGAATATCCCAATTATAAAAAAATCAAGTTACTTGAAAATTATCTTATAAATTATTCTAAAGAATGTCCGAAGAAAAAGCAAGGTCCGTTATAACTGTAAAAACAATCAAAAAAATATCAGTACAAAATGCACAATTCTAGAGCCGATTTTAAGAAAATCCAAAGCAAGCCAATTAATAAAAAATCAAATGATCAAGAATGTCCTAAAAAAATTGGGGGTCGATAGTTTAAAAAAACCTGTTTTAAAATACTGATATACAAAACACTATATGACGATTGTAAAAGTAGAGAAAGCGCCTCGCGAGGAAAAAAGTTGAAATGATGCTACTGACAAAATAATACTTTTCACAAATGAGACAAAAAAAAATTTAGCAATCTGGTAAGTAAAAATTGTGTTTTCAGTTCAAAATTGGAATTGTTTACAACAATTTCGAACGTCAAATTATCAGCTAGCTCAGTTTAAAAAATTTCCACCATGTTCCGTGATGCTCCAATCGTCAATTATAGAATAACTGAAAAACACTACGTGAACAGCATAAACTTTGAAATATGAATCAAAGGATATTACATTTTTTTGCACTTTATACTAAAGCAACTGTTCTGAATTATTTCTGCTCTTTACGATTACCTCTTTACGATTTCGACGATTACCTGTCAATGGCCATCAAACTTCACCTACACTTTTTTTTTTTTTCGCTGGCGCTACATCCCATAGAGGGATTTGGCCGCTTCATTTGAAGTTTCGTAATTTTTTTTTTTTTTTAACGAATAATGAGTGAGTAATTCATTGGTCCAACATTAACCAGCCGTGATTTTTTAATCACCCGCCGGGAATCGAACCCGGGACATCCAGAGCTTAAAGCAAGCATGCTAACCACTGTGCCACCGGGGCGGAACTTTTTTTGGTATAGGGAAATTTGTTAAAATAAAAATCTCAGCCCCTGAGAGTAGCACAAAAATATCGCTTGGCAAACATTTTAATGAAATCCTACCACGGCATATCAAACGACAAAATCATTATTTTTATCAAATGTTACTCAAAATGTAATATTGACTGATAAACTTTTGGCTATTGTAATGTTTTTTGTCAATTCGTCATAAACTTAAACCACTTTAAGAAATAAATACTGTCCACGGATCGTAATTTCCTAAAAAAACGGAAATAAGTCTATGTGTACGAATGTACACCGGCAAAAAGGTATCGTGATGTTAGTCTGTATTTTAAATTGGTTTCTAAATTCGTTCAAATGTCATGTTCAACTGGCTGCAATTTTTGACATATTTGGGCTATACACGATCGAATTAATGTAATGAAAATATTAAACTTAACCGTAAAGGACTAACACAATATGTATCTAAGAGATGATCACAATCCCAATACAAATATCAAATACAAAATCTTAAAGAAATCGTACCTCTGTTTTCATGAATAAGGGAAACCAACAGTTAATTGAATTGTTTACAATAATTTCCAAGAATTGGAATAATAAAATATATCTGTTTGCACCATCCTGTTTGATAATTCCTAGAATGCCCTCATCATCATAATAATTATTTTTATTTTTTTGCTTCACCATAATAAATGTTCACACAACAAATGTAATAAACGATAAGGTCCCTATATTGCCTAAAACAAAAATTTCACCTCACAGCGAGCGATTCAATTCAACACTACTTAGCTATTTATATACCATTCAACAAAAATAACCATTTTCGAAACTTTCTATCATAATAAACCCGAATAATTCTGAAACAAACAACAAATTCCCCGAAAATAATTTTCGAATACCGAAGACAAAAATCTTTGCGCCAATTTTATTTCCCCTCATCATTAAAATTTTGTGTTCGATGTTCGAAAAAACCATTGCGCACATTTTCATAAGCATGTTTATATACTATATGGTTGTCCTATTTGTATCCACAGCTGAATACTATACCATCTCTGTTTCAACTTCCAGGATGTTTCGTATCTTGTTCTCGTTTTCCTTTGATTTTTCAATTATTCATAACTTATCCTACATATTTTCGGTTTACGTAGTATATGCAAAAACAGAGGAAAAAAAAAGTTTTCCCAGGTTTTCAGTTATCTTCGTTTATTTATGAATCCATACCATTTTTTTTGTTAGGTTAATTTTATGCTACGTATATTTAGTGCATTTTGTATTTTTAACGAAATCGGACATATTTAATGATTTAGTCTTTTGGTTTTTTTTTTATTTTGTAACATGAATATTTTATTCGAAACAATTAAACGTGAAAATCGATAAGAGTTTCTTTGTTTATTTTATAATGTTGTGTCATTTGGCAGGTATACGCACCTCCAATGATTCTTGTCATTTCAGGTAGCATACAAATTTTAAAATAAGACTTGATTGACGTAAATCAGTGTTTTGTTGACTTTGTGGTTGTTGTTGTTGTTGATGTTGGTGTTCCTGCTAACAATTTATTTTGATTTTGACGTCAATTTTTATATAGAAATGAGAAAAAGGTTTTCTTAAAAGTTGGTTGTAGGGTATTTCGACATTTTTCAAAAACATAAAACAAAAGTAAATATAGAGAATAACCCCTTACACAAAAAAAAAAAAAAAATTCAAAAGAGGGTAACAGATTTTTCTTTTGAAAGGATAATAAATACATTTTGACATGTTTGCCATTGAAAACAGTTTTCTTATTATTTTTTTTTGTCTACTTTGTATTTTCCAAGAATTTCGTGTGTGTACTATATACGATTTCAATAGAGAGCCGTAATATCCATAAGTGAGTATATAATGGTTTAACAGTTCATTTATTTATATTACAAAAACTGCCAAATATTTTATGTGTTTGGTTTATCTTTCGATCTAATTTTCTATATCGCCATGAATAGGAAGGAAAATATAAAACCGTACAAAAACAAAAACGGAAAATTCATTTAGTAAATGGAAATAAATACATTATATATTCTTATAACTGCCATACAAAAACATTTTGTTGGGTTAACTCGACAGCATCTACATAATTATCACAACAGGAAAAATGTTAAACATTGTGACAGGTGCCTTCAAAATCAAAACGATTAAGCAACTAATTGAATACTCTTGGTATTTTATTACAGAAGCAGATGTGATAAAATATATTTGGGAATTTGCACTCTTTACCAACTCAGTAGGAGTTGTTATTTTATGCCAATGAAGCTTTTAATATATTTTACTAAAATATTTTAGTTCTTGATTAGTAAAAAAATCACTGGCCTATATAGCGATGTGAAAATGTTACTAATCAGAAATATGCAATAATGACATTTAGGCGAATAAGGAGTTGCAATATTTTTAAAATTTCTGTGACTCTGTGTAGATTCTGACACAAAAATTCGCTAATATAATTTTCTACATAATACATTATACACAATATTTAGCCAATGGAAATTATAATGCTGTATTTTAAATGACAACAGGCACAAATAACTGAACTGAAGATAATTTACGATCTTAGCCGATTGTTATATAATTCGACACGTATACAATAGAATTGTGATTGTAAAATATTTTATTTGAACACAATTCTGGAATATGAAAAACTAGAATGAAACTGGACATTTCCCAAACCAATTGAGATTAAATTCGAGATGTTTAATAGAAAGGAAATTGTAAAACGATTTTTTGATAAAGTTATGGAATATAAAAAACTGGATCAAAACAAGGCTATTTCTTAAGTAAATATTTTTATTTATCGCTCTCGATGGCAAATTAAGTAGAATGGTGTTGCTTTATCATCTGAGGGTCAGGGGTTCAATTTCCGGTGATGACAAAAAAAAAAATGGCACGATTTGGGAGGATGTGTTTGTGTGTATGTTTGTGTTAACAACATAGGTAAAATACCCGATATTTGATATACTTTCTAACCATAGTTTTAGGCATTTTTGGGACAACAAGAAATTATTGTTAAATGTTCTATATTTTTTTAAACCATCGAAAAGGCTAAATTCCTGGTTGTATAGGAAATTAACCGATTTTAAAGAATGTAGTATAACACATTGTGTGACATTTTTACTATACTGTATTGGTAATTCTGCTTTAGACATTGGAGAGGAAAGCTGTCGTTATAGAAATAAATTAACAATAATTTAAATGAAATCCCAATATATATGGAATTATCTCAAACAATTGATAAATATAGCTACAAGAATTATTGATAAAAACCCCTTTACTAAGGCAGCAAGCCTATACTGATTTGTACCTGGTACAAAACATTTAGGAATAAAATGAAATAATATTGGTTAATTATAAAGTGTTTTGTATTTCCTAGTATTTATAGACCAAAATACAATCCAGCTTGGGGAAAAAACCATATTGGAAGCGTATATTTCAGGTATTATTGGAATCAATGCCAATACATATTGAAAGGTAATCACCTTACTTGTATAGAAGATTTACCATTTGATTTACCTATATTTCAGTAAATATACTTACCTATTTAACTATTCAGATGGGTGTACATTATTATTCCGTAAATAAAACAACTAAAAATATTGGTTAATTTTAAAACATTCCTCGTTTGATTTTAATATTAAAGACTTCAACCCAATTAACAAATTTAATATTATTTTACATACTTTTTTGTTACTCAAATGCAGCTGCATCTACATCTTCAGTAAAGCTTCGTACTACCTTTCCGAAAGATATGCTTTGAATGAAATCGTTAGAACATTTATTTTGAAAAAAATGCTATCTGGAGTCGCTCGGCAATTGTATGAAATGCTTCTTCTTAATCTGGTTGAATTTACAGTTTCCTTTAATTGTTTGTGTTTGGCTTCATGTCTCATAACCCAAAATTGCTTCAATGGACCAAATTTTCTAATTAAACCTGAATAGTGAGTCGAAAAGTGATGCTTTGGTTTCAATGGAAGTTGAAAATGCTGAAGGTTTAGTGAATGGTGCATAATTATTACCTCTTCTAAATGCAAAATTACTTCTTCATTAATATTTTCTAGGAATAAAAAGTCCATGATTTCCCTTAAAGTTAAAAATATTTTCCATACTTCTTCTCCTTCTGGGATTAAATCACCAATAATTAATCCTAAATATTTTATCAACCACATTAATTCGGAAGCAGAATATCTTAATTAATGATTCTTTAAATTATCAATGGAAAATTCTTGGGGTCTATTCATATTCTCAAATTCTTCAAAGTAAAAGCCTGTGATTCTATTATTCAAAATTGTAACATTGAATAATTTCTGTTTAATAAAATATAATAAGAATAAAGCAACTTCAAAATTGCAAAATCCTTCGAATAAATCATGAAGTAAGTCAACAATGAAATTTTTATATATTATTTCAATGATATTCCCGTTTTTGTCACGTCAGACGTTTGTAAATAATGATCATAGTTATACGGGTTTCGAAGCATACAAAAGTTTTCTTTTGAAGCTGTTTTTGTTTGTTTTTTGTGCATTCTACATATTCTGCAGAAATAGCCGAAAAACTTTCAGTAAAACCGAGCATTGAATTAACTCCTAAATTATAACCAATACAAGAAACAAGTACAAAAAAGAATTTTATTCCCTGTATATTTAGTGAATTAGTTTCTAGGTTCTTTAATTCATCGATAAGTACATTAAAAATTGAATTACGGTATTTTTTTTTTATCAAGAGTATTAAACAATAATGAAACAAATACAACATATTGTCAAGCCTTGAACGATATTGCTCGGATATAAAAGGGAAAGATGTGTACACAGCACCAAGTTTCTGAAAACTAGTTCTCGAACCTAACGGATTGTTAACTTCAAAATCGTCATAGACTATAAGTAATTGAACAACAATACTATCAGACCCATACTTTGAACAAATGTTTTTCCAAAAAGATGTTTGCAATACGTTGCAGACAGTAGTGGTTTCTCTATGTAAATAAGAAACTTAATCTATGACATGAGTATAAACCATCTTATTCGAAAAAAGATATTAGACACCTCTTTAAAGAAATAAACTTTTGTTTAACAGAAATGTTTTCTAGCGTCTTAACGCCATTTCGAAGTAAGTATTCAAGAATATTACCAATTTTATTTGACATTGAAGGCGTATATAAAGAGTTCTGCTCTAAAATGTTTAATCTTAATTTAAAATTAAATTAGCTTCACTTCTTAGGATTGCATAATCGCATTGTCTTATTTGATTTTGGTCATTAGACACTTCAATGTGCGTTTTTTTATAAACATTCGCTTCAATCAAAGAAGTTTCATTTATTACATGGTGAAGTTTATAATTGTCGATATGAGCGGAACTTTGAAAATGTCTAGCTAAATGTTTTTTAAAGCTATTTAAATAATTAAAGCTTCGTTCAACCGGGCATTCCCTACACTTGAAATATTTCGAAAATTTGTGCATACTCCTTAAATGATAAATGTACAATTTAGTAGTTAGAACCGATTTATTATATAAAAAACAATTCATTGTAAATCTAACAACAACGAATTTACTGTGGTGAAGTTTTTATCCCAAACAGTTGATATATTATAAACAAGCTTCTAATGTTCTGACGCATCTGGAAATTTTGCATTTAAAACGGTAAAGCTCTTAAAACCGCTATCAATAGCATCGAGTGGCCCTTTACATTTAAATACAATTTCATCGATTGCCAAGTAGGTCTCGGTAATACTTGATGAATCTTTACCTACAAAAATTAGAGTTGGTTGAAGTGTTTTTTTTTGTCTGCATGAAGCTTGCTTCTAAGTTTCGATAACTCCTCACGAACAAGAACAATTTCCTAAAAATATAAATAAATTAAAATGTGCTTAGCGCTATTAAATTGATGAAAGAATAAGAGCTTTCCTGCTTTGAATTACGTCTTATTCCGTTTAGTTTCCTTTTTCGTCCTTTCTACCTCTTTTGGTACAACTTGGGCCACCACTATAAGTATATTTTTTTTTACTGGAACCGCCAAGATGAACCTCTTCTGTTTCGTCAATGTGGCCATTTGGACTAGTTGCTGTGTAATTACTGTTGGATCTAAAAATACAAATTATGAACTTATTAAGAACTCTGAAGTTTAATTTCCCTCCTGCACTAGATTTGGGGACGGCTTTGTTCCCCTCATGAAGCAGTCACGTAGGGTTTCCAGCGCAATTTCTTCTTCCACTAAAAGTGTACAAATGTTAGACTAGCTTGAATAAATTATATAGTTATTGAACAAAGATGTCTCTAATGAGCCCGGTCTGTTGTTTCTATATAATGCGCTTGTAAGACGCAATTCTCAGTTTTTGAAACCCGCAGATGCCTAAGGCTCATATATTTGTATGTATAATTTTATGTATCTCGTTTCCTTTGTAAAGCGCTGGTTATATATAATAGTTGTATGTGTTCTCCGTGCCCAATAAGAAAATAGCGTAGGTCCAAATAATCCTTTGTGAATTTTTCGTATCCAATTTATATTCAGGGTCAATAATTATCGAAGCGGCTTTCTCAAATCCAAGGTATATTCCGGTAAGTAAAATAAAAATTCACGGTTTGTTTGATTTTTGATCACTGTTTATTCACTGTATAAAAATTTGTTCACTGCATTGATTTTCAATATTTTTGTATAATTTTATTCACAAAAGAGAGTTTTAGTAATATTTTCGTGTGTCTTTATATACAAGAAAACTGTTATACAACATGTTTAATTGTTCTACTTTCTATCGCTATGACGCTATCTAAGTGCTATAATTAAATTATAATTAAGTTGGTACCTTTACTACAATATAATAATTTTAATTACATGAGTTGGTGCTATTGCACGTCAACAAATAATGTCAAATTAAGAAAAATGATTTAATTTAAAGAAATTTTTACAAAATTTGATTAACTAATTTAGATGATTTCAACTATTCCTAATATTGTTTTTATATAATAAAGAATGGAAATAATTAAAAAGTGACATACAAAAAGTATCAACTGTGATTAAACTAGATAAGTATAATTTATAAGTTAAATTATTATTTCATTTTGTTTATGTTTTCGATGATTTTCTGTGTTTTGTTGTATTTCAGTGTTTCATCTGGTTGATCATCATCAACATACTCCGCCACCTCGGATAATGAAGAATCTGCTGCCATCTGGATAATGAAGAATCTGCTGCTGTCACTGTTATTTCTGGAACAAACCCTGTTGAGGTGCCAATTAAGAAGTGAGCCGGTGTAAGCACTTCATAATCGTCTTCTGTAGATGTTGTACAAAGCGGTCGTGAATTGAGGATGAATTCTATTTGACACAAAAGGGTAGCCATTTCTTCAAAAGTTAGATTAACATTATTAGTTGATTTGAGTAAATGTGTTTTTACTGACTTTACAGCAGATTCCCACAACCCGCCAAAGTGAGGAGAAGCCGGTGGAATAAAATGCCAATTTATTCCATTACTAGTGAGGTACTCTGAAATTATATAATTTTGATTAATGTTTTGTATCAGCTTACATGCGTCATTCAGGATTCTCTTTGCGCCGCAAATCAATTCCGCAATTAGTGAAAGGGCGTGTAGGAGTTACTCTTTCTGTTGGTAGATTTCCCATCAATTGAAAGCTGGTTTTGTGAGCGTATTTTGCGCAGACCACACATTTTTTTATTACGGTTCTTATTTTTGACCGTCCATTTATTATCCAGTATTTCTGTCGTAATATATTATTGGTAAGCGTAGGTCCGGCGTGTAAATTTTTGGTATGCGTTTCTCTTATCAGCCGTTCAGTGAATAAATGGTTTGGAGGTATTATCGCGGGATGTTTGTTCTCGTAATTGCAGTCTGCATTGAAAAGGCGACCTCCCACTCTCATTATACCTGCTGCATCAATGAAAGGTGCTAAAGATAATAACTTAGAATTGTTTCTCACTGATTTGTATTGCCGCAATTTTTTTATGTCTTCGTTGAATTCATTAGCCTGCACCCACATCACACATTCAGCTCTAGCATCTCCAATTTCCTTTGTAGTTAGTTCATTGCTATGTTTATTCTTTGGATTTTTGGTTTTTAGGTTAGCCACGTAACATCTTACATAAGCCACTATCACAAATATTTTTTGGATACTGGATTTCCTTTTAAAGATTAGGTCCAACCAACCTTCTTCAATGTTGGATTGAAATGCATGTGATTCTATTTTAGTTTTGCTTAACTCTTTCACTATCGCAGTTTCGTCTAATTTTGAGTTACAGGGTGTCGTAGGCCAGAGAGATTCAGGTTGTTTCAGCCATTCCGGACCATGCCACCATTGCTCTAAATGCAGTAACTTGTTGGGAGATAATCCTCTAGAACCGTGATCAGCAGGATTATCGGCGGATTTTACATGCGCCCATTGCTGTCTGGAAAATTTGTCCAATATTTGACTCGTTCGATTCGCGACAAACGTCTTCCAACGGGCAGGGTACGTCGAAAGCCATGCTAACATAATGGTCGAATCTGTCCATGCATAACATCGTGCTGTTAGTTCTATAGTTTCTTTCACAGAATTCATTAATTTCGCTAATAAATTTGCCGCACACAATTCCAATCTGGGTAAAGAAACCTTCTTGATAGGCGCCACTTTAGTTTTCGACGTTAACAGATTGATAACTATTTCTCCCTTGTCATTTGTGACTCTGCTGTAGACTACTGCACAATAGGCTACTTCACTTGCACCGGCGAAACCGTAAATTTGTGTATTCCCGTAGTGATTGGTGAAGCGCTGAATTTTTCCCAGCAAACCTGAAGTCATATTAATTTTTTGGTTTCGTCTCATATCGGTCCTACATTGGTCATTTAGTGGCATGCACATCAAATATTGGTCATTGTGTTGACCACTACTCGTTAGTGGGTCTTATTGTGATCATTATGCTGGTTACTTAGCCATAGGGTATCATATATTGGTCGGACTGTTGACCACTAAAGCATAATAAATCATATATTGGTTTTCTGTATGATATGAAGTTATAAAAAGTCATACGTTGACCATTTCTATGACTTAGAAATAATAAGAAGTCATTTTTCAATCATAATTTCGACTGGTCATTTATCGAGTATACTGGTGCTAGATAGGATACTTAATGACTTTTTTTGTGATTTCTAACCAGCTTGTGCTTTATTTCGATCACATGTATTAAGTTATAACACCAGATATTGCGTTGTTATGTATATTTCACTGTTTGTCTATTCGGTGTTATATTATGAATTTCACGTACAATAAAAAGGCACTTGTTAATTAATTTTGAGACGCGTATATCGCGCGCCTGTTTTATATTATTTACACTTGATTTTAGTACAATATGATTACTAGTATTAATCACCACAGAACTTATATGTTACGCCCGAAAAGCTAACTAGTTTTTTATGAATTTAGTATTAACTACTGTAAACACTGGAAAAACGAAACACGCACAATGGAAGATGTGTACGTGTTGAAAATCCAAAATCGATTGTCAAAAACCAAAAAGTTCGGAGAACGATGCATGAACTTTGGAGACGATGAACAAAACGTAGAAAGAAAATGAATTGTTTTGTTTTGCTCATTGATGCACTGTAGTATATTTTAATTAAATGAACTACGTGTTGTGTTGCTTGTTGGTAAAACATAGGTGCGTTCGGAAATGTGTATGGGTGTGAATATGCAAGTGCGAATTGTGGCGATGAATGAATGATGGATAATTTGCGAATATTTGAATTGTAAAAATGAGTGAGTCGCTACAAAGTTATGGAATTCAATATGATCAAAATAAAACTCAATAGGATAATTCACTTTAAAGTCATTAAAGTGTCTATAATTTAGAATGAGTGTGACTAATATTCCCAATGGTACAAGATGCTGTCAAAAATTGATACAAATCTAACACAATTTAATTTTCACCAAACATGGATGACAAACTAAAAAAAAACATCAAGTTGGAAAAAATTAAAAAATAATAGAAAACTCCAAAGACGTTTTCGAAAAATAACTTTGTCAAGATTTTCATCATTTAACAATGAGGTAAACAACAGATTTAGTGTTAAATTCAGTGAACATGAAGCTAATTTGGAAAATGAAAACTAATCGTTTGCACATCCATCCTCATCAGGATTGAATAATTTATCAATTCAGCCATCTACGAGTTCACAACTTATTAGTCACATAGAATTCACGGAAAATCAAACTAATGTTGTGCATTGCTCTTATGCTCAAGATGATAGTATGCATGGTAGCGCAACTAGTGATGCTTTTAATGACAACAACGATATTGATTATTTTAGTCCAGAAGAAAACTATGACGAAAAAGGAAATAGTGATGATACTATTGATAATGTGAATGAATCATCTACATGCTCTGGCACTAACGGAGAACGATTGCCATTCAAAGAATTTTTGAAATCCTGGACACACCAGTATAATATACCACAAGCTGCTTTAAAACCACTAATCAAAGAACTAAATGAAAATTTTAACGCCAATTTACAAAATGGTCCCAGATCATTAATGCAAACTCCCTGTCAAACAGGACACAGTTTCTTACAAATAGAAGGTGGTGAATATTGGCATCAGGAGCTTGAAGTATGTTTAAGAACATATTTCTCAGATTTAAAGGAATCAATGTCGATTTCATTAAATATTAATATTGACGGTTTACCTATTTTTAGAAGTTCTAAATCAGAATTTTGGCCAATATTATTTAACAAATTTGAAATACCAGAATTTAAGCTTATGGTAAATGGAGTATTTTACGGAACGAGTAAGCCAAAAAAAATAGAAGAATTTTTGAAACCGTTTGTCGATGAAATGATTCCAATTCTTGACAACGGAATAGATATAAACTACAATCTACTAACTGTGAAAATCCGATGTTTTATATGCGATACACCGGCGCGGTCTTTTATAAAAGGCACAGCTAATTTTAACGCTCAACATGGATGTATAAAATGTACAACTGTAGGAAAATATTCACATACCTCAAATACGACAGTCTTCCATAATCAAAATGCTCCTTCTAGAACAAATGAAGGATTCCGAGCACGAATGTATGGCTTACACCACAACAACTATAAAACCAAAGTACCTGAAGGTCCGATATTTCGCACAAAAATGGAACCAATCACATCACCATTATTACGGATGAAGTCGTTAGATATGATTAAAGATATAATCGTTGGAGATCCTTTACACGTTTTACATCTGGGAATTGTAAAACGATATTTAGTGGGATTTAAAGACGGCAGTTTAGGATACGGTTCAAAGTGGGACTCGAAAACAACACATCTTATTAATGAGAAGTTATTAAAAATTAAATTACCTCAAGATATACATCGAGGAGTTAAAGGTATAGATGTTCTTGCTTTTTGGAAGGGGAGCGAATTTGCTTCTTCTATTAATTTTATAGTCATAGTCATCCTAAAAGATCACTTACCTGTGTGTTATTCTGTGCAACAACTATTTTCTCCCCTAACCATTATAAAAAGTATTGGCCATTGGCCAGGTCTTTATCAGAGCATTTTGTTGACAACTATACTACATTGTATCCCGATCACGTAACATCAAATCCACACAACTTCTGTCATGTAGCAGATAAGGTTGAGTGTTTTGGGCCAATGCCAACAATATCTACATATCCGTTTGAAAATACTTTGTATCATATTAAAAAATAAATAAAATATGGCAGTTTGCCATTGACTCAATTGGCCAATAGGCTATCCGAAATAACTAAAAGAGTGGGTAATCAAATTTCGATAGAAAATTACACAGTTTTAAAATATCCTTTAAAAATTGATAACACAAATACTAAACAATTGTTGTGTATAAAATTACAGGATAATTTCATTATAAGAAATAATTTTGAAGATAAGTGGTTTCTAAATTTGAACAAAGATATTATTGCGATGGAATATGGCGTTGAAATAAACGAAAATCCTTTTATTTATGGACGTAAGATAAAATATCGGGATGATTTTTTCTTAGACCCTATAGAACCGTCTAATATTAATGTATATTATACCTCAAACTCTACCGAATTTGGTGCTAGTGAGTCATATTCAATAGAGGAAATATTATGCAAGTTAGTATCCAATAAATAATGGAAATGAACTAAAAAATATATGAAGTCAAAATAATCAAATAAGACACAGAGTTGAAATTTTGTAAATGTATTCATGAATAAAACAAATGTATCTTAAAAATAAAACTTAAATTCAGCCTTTTATTTCCAAAAAATTTCTAACTAATACTAAATAAAATTCATTTACTAAAATGGAGATAACATAGATTTGACCAAAAAATCAAAAATATTTAAATAAGTTTAAAAATGTATACCAGAAAGTAGAATAGAATCGTAGCAACCACCAGTAGCTTTGATGGTTAAGGCGGAACACGTTCTGATGAGGTTATTGCATGTATGGTATAAGGGTTCGAATTCCAGCCGGAGTCAATAAAAAATAGGTAAGTGAAAAATAATAATATAATAAATAATAATTCCAATGTAAAAGTATAATTAAAAAGTAATTAAAAGTATTAGATGAAAAATAAAAATAATATTATCTTAGTATAGATTAAAAAAAATAATGAAAGTGAGGAAGAATGGAAATAAATCTTGTGTTATTTTTATGAGTATTTTCCAAAATCATAAATCGGTTTTATATTAGTCATTAAGTGAAACATTATGACCTAATCATTTAAACACCAAAGAAGAGTTATTGTGTGATCGGTCTTTTATCGGTCATTGTAAGTCATTTAACGATCCATTTTTAGTCGTATTATTGAATCCATTTGATCATACAGTTGTTTCTACGATTTACATTTATGACCTCGTCATAAAAGAAAATCATACAGAATTATATATGAATGAATTAAAGTCGTAAAAATCGGTCACTTTCGATCATACAAACATCAAAAATTGGCAAATGATGATGTTTTTATGATTTTTATTTATGACTATGTCATAAAATAAAACCATAGAAGAGGATATATACTCGATTTAAAGGCTTATTATACGATTTCTGGTTTGCTGGGTTATGTCTTCAAAATATTTAAATTCTGACCTCACTTTGGTGTACTCATTTTCGTAGTGAGCTGGTAGCCTGTCATCCCAATCTATTTTTAAAAACCATAGCTTCTGAAATAAGATTTTTAATAATACAACAGATAGAGACAAAAATCCTAATGATCGAATCAAAGATTCGAGAAGATTCAGATATGATCTTTCGTTTCGTAATCGCGCCGTCTTGTTCGGATTTCACTTTGAATGTAAGTACATCTGTATTGGGATGCCCATGAAGCCCCAGGACTGACACTGTGGAAGTGAATTCACCGCATAATTCTTCTGAAGTTGTGTTGTTAGTCGTGTCACATAAGCTTTGAATATTAGATCGCCACTTCCTTAGTGAAAAGCCTGCTTGGTTCAATAAACGTATCATGTTCTCTTTTAGGTCGGTCGCACTTGTCACATTTTGAGCGCCAGATAAAAAATCATCAACATAGAAATCTTCCAATAAATGTCGAGAAATGTTTTCATCGCCGTCGTCATAACTGTTGGAGTGCCCTTATTGCCAAAAATGCGGAACAAGCCAGACCGAATGTTACTCTGGTAAGTTTGTAATGCCTCATTTTTTGACTGGAATTCTCTCGCCAAATGACTCGTTGATTTTGTGGCTTCTGAATCGCTCTAGTGTTGTCCATAAGGAAGGTTAAATGGTTGGTCCTACCATCAGTGTGTGGTTTGGAGAAATTCCGGAGGTAGTTTTACTGGAACCATCGAACACCACTCTCGGCTTTGAAGTTGTACTGGACTCTTTGATGACCGGATGATGAGGTAAATAGTACGTTTTATTATCGCTGCTGTGTTGCATTTGAGAAACTTCCATCATGTGCCACATCTCTAAATATTCTCTCATTTGTTCGATATACTGCTCTCGTAACCTTTCATCTTTTGCTAATTTCCGTTCAAGTGTTAAGAAGCGCTGAACGGCCACATAAGTCGATGTCCAACTGGATGTTAAGTGCTATATAGGATGATGAGCCCACATTTAGCATTGGCTTGGGTTGACCAGATAGTATCCATCCAAATATAGTCTTTTGCATAACGGTTGAGTTTAATTGTTGCTGTCCGCTTTCCAAAATTGAAAAGAACTTATCGGCCCCAATCAAAATATCTATAGGCGCTGATTTATGGAAATCAGGGTCAGCTAGTTGTATATCCTTGAGTAATTGAGTATTTCCGACTTCGATGTTGTAGCTTGGTATTTTTGATGGTAGTTGGTTGATTATTAAAGCATTTACTTCCAATTGCACCTCTTTGTTATATAACGATCCCATTATTATAAAAGTCTTCCCCTTCGATATCACCGAACCAGCTGATATTCCAGTTATGCTAACGTTGGCTCTTTGACCTGGTAATCGTAGCCGTTGCACACAATTCTCAGAGATAAAAAATGATTGCGATCCGGAATCTAGAAGAGCACAGCATCTGTGATTATTTTCAAATTCATCTTTGACAAGAACAACAACAGTTGGTAGAATGGCTTGCAATTGTTCAACATGTGATGATCTGATTTCCACTAGGGCATTGTAACTGGTTGATTCGGATTTGTGAGATGAATTAGCATCTTCTGCGGTAGGCTATTTGCTAGCTGTAGATTCGATCTCAAGGTGTAGAGTTGAATGATGTTTACGCCTACATATCCTGCAATTGTATCGTGATCTGCACACCGTAGACTGATGAGTAGATGATAAGCAATTAAAACATAGTTTCTTCTCTGCTACCAATTGCTTACGTTCTGGAATCGGCATGTCAAGAAATTTGTTACATCTATTCAAATACTGTTCTCCTGCACATATTGGACACTTAATGGTATCGGACTGTGTTATCAACGTATTGATTCGTTTAGAAGGAGGTTGAGGTTTCGTTTTTTGCAATGAACTCAAACTTTCTAGTGCATTGCTTCTTTTATTTAAAAAAGTGAATAATTGATCTAGTGTTGGAAAATCAATTGTGGCAGTTTCGTGCGCCCATGCCTCCTTGGAATCGTTATCCACCTTCTTTACCAAAATGTAGATTAACCATGGATCACGACTTTCGGCCTTCTCACCAAATACTTTCAGTCCACGCAATCCTTCGTCTGATACATCAGATAAATGACGAAGAGATTTTGCACAACCTTGATTTAGGCTAGGTTGTTCCATAAATTCTTTTAATAAAGTGTGAACTACATGTTTCCGTTTAGCATATATAGCCTTAATTTTCTCCCATGCTTCATCATAGTTGGCATCAGTGACTGCTATGTGATTAATTAATGAATATGCTTCACCCTTGAGCATACCCTTCAAGTATTGCAGGTTATGAACTTTGGAAATGTTGTCATTTTTGTGAATTAATGCTTCGAATAGATCACGGAATGACGGAAATTCAGAATATTTACCACTAAATCCCGGAATGTTGACACGTGGCAAACGTACCTCACTTTCTCGCTTGTTTAAGGAAGACATTTGTTGAAGGAAATTAGTCCGATTGAGCATTAGTTCATTCATAGAGGTATTGTTTGGGTTTTGATAATCATTGTTTTCCTCATACAGTTTTTCCCATCGAATTCATTTTTGCTTTAAATCAAAATGGGCTGCCTCAATTTTATCTATGGATTCAGAATGCGCGTCATCGAATTTACCTTTTACACTTCTTTCGAGTATTTGGAATTCTTTCCACTCGTCAGCTATAGAAGCGTCATGCATGTCTTAATTTCACTTATTCGAGAGGTATCACTAAAAGTTATCACTTGGGCTTTTATATTGTCTAAACCCTCCAATAAACGTTTAATGGCTCTAGTTTGCGCCATTTTATAGTTTTTGCAGATCGTAATTTACATGGGGATTGTGCTGTGCCAGTTATAGGATTTACGGTTAGTTTTACTATTTTCAATAATAATTATTTATAGTAAATTGTGATTATTTTCAGAACTCAAATCAAACATCAATTGCGGCCATAATCGAAGTAGAAAGGTTGGCTCCAAAAGCTGAAATTGTTAACGCCGATTTATCTGGAGTTAGCCAGCCAAATTTGGCTGTAGTAGATCGTGAAACACGGAAACGGCTATACAAAAGTTCGTTTTCAGCAGCCATTTCAGACTGTGTTGGTAAAATTACTTAACTTGCCGAAGATCGTGCAGATCACGACAAGAAAATTGCCGAAGAGCGTTTGGGAATAGACAGGAAAAATGCTAATTCCATGACACGAATGGTGTCATGGAATTAGCATTTTGCCTGTCTATATCTCACTTAAAAAAAATCCATAAATTATTTTTTACATTTTTATTAATAAACTTTACTATAATACAACTTTTTTATATTATTATACTAAATGATTTAAATGAGCTGAACAAACGAAATAAAATATACTAATCAACTTGTAAAACATGAATTTTTTTTGAAGAAATATGTTACATTGAATTAGCGTATTCGTGTCGAATACGTCTACTCTCGCCTGAATAACTATTGTCGAGTACATTGTTAGACGCCAAATCAGTCTCTTCTTCTTCAGATATCATATTTTCGCCATCTACAGAATCAACACCAAAATCTACAAACATATTATGCAGGATATTGTAGCTATAAATTATAAATGCCGCTTTATCTGGAGCGTAATGCAATATACGACATTTATTCATGCACCTAAAGCGACTCTTTAATACACCAAATGCACGTTCTACCGTATTCTTGGCTCTTATATGCAAAGAATTAAATTTTCTTCTTCTCTGTTATACTTGGTTGCCCAAAAGGTGTTAGAAGCCACGGCTCTAAAGGGTACCCGTTATCTCCTAGAAACCAATTATAACGTTGACTGTTGTATTGCTGGATTATATGTATTCGAGCTAGTGTTATCAACCAAATCGCTGCGTCGTGTACACTCATAATTTTAAGTTGCCGATTTTTGAATGCTTGGTACATATCTTTATTATTGTCTCGTTCAGGATACAAATGATTTGAATGTAAAAATCTGAAGAGTGATGTCCAACCGTTAGCTCGTGAGCTCTTGGTAGTCTGCAAAGCAATTTAGATGCTTAAATGGGCGAATTTAAATATAAGATTATTTTGAATAATTTAGAACGATATCAGTATTGCCATCTAACACTTCACCGATAACTTAACATGGTAGCACTATATAAAATGTTCAAAACATTTTCAATTTTTTATTTTTTTTCAAAACAAGTCCTCCATTCCGCTTGTAACTAGATTTTATTACAATTTTTACTTACACCCAACTTAGTATGCCCAACGCTTAAGCCTAGTTCAGACTACTTTAGTAAATTAGTCGAGTAGCGAGTATTTTAGTAATTAAATGTGTCTGAACACCAAAATTTTAGTTGAGTAGATTACTAAACGATTTAGTCGAGTCGATCCATTTTATTCTATTTTTTTTTAGTCGAGTAAGGCCCCCACCACTGTTCAAAACAAAACAAAAAACAAATGCGAACATGTTGATTTAGTCGAGTTCATGTCCATTAGTTGCCGCAAGGATGTCGTCTCATTGGAGCGAAAAAACAACGAAGATAGAACATGGGTGTCTATTTAGTTTTTTGCGTATTCTCTTCATTTTGAAACACTGCTCACTCACTTGTAACTTGTACTCGACTGAAGTCCGAACGTTTCTTAATCAGTTCATCGATTTTAGTTACTAAAATACTCGCTACTCGATTAAATTACTAACGTAATCTGAACAAGGCTTAATATCATACACAATACTACAAATCAAAATAACCTAAACTATTCATCGAATGATTTCATTATCTTGCGAGTGGATGCTGGTTTCGCGACATACACTACAACTAAAGGATTGGTAGACTTACGGCAAGTAAATTGTGAGAGCAGTCTGTCAAACAATATGTATCCCACTCCAAATGAAGAGACGTGGTCAAAAATTGCAGAAGGATTTCAGGCTACAGCAGATTTTCCCAACTGTCTTGAAACTGTTTGTTGCAAACACATCCGAGTAATAAAGCCAGAGCGAAGTGGTTCATCTTATATGAATTAATATACATTTTTGTACCTATTTAAATGTGGGGTCCTTTAGGAAAAACACACTCATCACTTTGGACACAAATTATGCACAGAAATCTTAGTAATCCTCAGCCTAGACTTCTGCCAGGAACAAATATTGCAGTTCCATTTGCTCCCGTGTGAGATGAAGCGTTTGCCTGCACCGAAAAGAGTTTATAACTACAGGTTATTCCGAGCTAGAAGGTGTGTTGAATGGTAGCAGTCCTTTTTAATTCTAAAAGGTGTAAATTAATAAAATAATTTTATCCCACTAAAAGAAACGCTAAAAATGTTTTTTTGGTATTCTATCCAATAAATGGAAAATACTCCTTCGACCAATAGATGTTACCGTTGATTTTGCTTTTGATATTGTAAAATGTTATTTTGTGTTACATAATTTTGTCGAGATCAAGATGGCTATAGTCTTGAGGATTCCTTAGCAATTTGCGGTTTTGAACAAAATAATAATACCGGGCGTCTATTAGTAAATAGGAACACAAATTGTTAATTTCATGAGCGACGTTGGTAAATTACATTGGCAACCCGAACAAATTAAAACATGATCTATGACAATGATTTCCTTACAAAATAAAACTTGTTAAAAAATTAAATTTTTGTTCCTATTTACATATTAATTTCTGTTGCTCGTCTGATTTTGTATTAAAATCTTGAAATAAATACTTTGACACCTCCACCCAAGAATATTTTTTTTTTTGGTTTTGTCTTTATAATCACTGTTGGTAGTGTCCCATAAAACCGGTTGTTCTTGGACAGCACTAATTAATAACTCAATATTCATCATAACCTCCAAAATATCCAAAAACACACGTGAGCTATCTATTATAATACACAATTTTTTAGAGTTTTTTCAGTGTGTTGTGTATTCAATTATTATCAATATTACAGATCTTCGAACTTATATGATGCACGGATTGTAACAAAACATTTTGAATCTCCTTATACGGAAGTTAAAAATGATTTTTTAACTCGGCTACCGGTGCCAGTCCAAGAAAACTTCATTAAAGTTCTCGCTATCGCTCAGGCTGCAAACTTCAGTCTCGTATTGCAATGACTCGTTTCCTTCACTTGTTATACAATATACTATTCGTTACTATGTCGTTATAAAGAAACTGTACCCATCAAATGTTTATTTTAATCTTTTTTTTTATATACGTTTACAAAATGATTTTTAGAAACTTTAGTTTCATTTTGTTGACTTGTTTTGGGATAAACACAAAGGTACATCAAAACGTTCTTGCTGCAACAAAGCATTTCCGTTAGGAACAAACAAAAATGATCACCGATTCTGTAAAATTGCTATCTCGGAGGAAGTGCTGCTGATTTTTAGTACTGTAAAATTCGATTAATTTCAAAACGCCCTATTTACAATTTTAAACCGCGTTAAGATTCAAAACAAATAGTTACGATTAGTGTGTTTCCACTAAATGTGCCCTTTAGTTGAACGAAAACGTTTAGGATAACAAAAATTTAACTATATGGTTTATAGCCCGTGGTATGTTTTTTTTTTCAATATACAAGAAAATTTCTACTAATAATGCATAAATACACTGCATTTATACGTCACGTTTGGCTTTGGTATTGAAATTTTAAATCACATGAATATCTCGGTATTATTTAAACTAATTATTCCACTTTCCATAAATTGGGTTCTTCTTTCTGCCCTTATTACGGGTTATTGTGTACATAGGATAATAAACTTCAATAATCAAGTGCTGATAGTTTTTTAAATCATACACATTGAATAAAAACAACAATTTTTATAAATCGTATTAATTGTAAACCATATTTTATAAACCCACAACATAATCTCGTGTTACAAGCAAATAAATATTTTCTTTTTACATGGAGAGAAAGAAGCAAATTGAAGCTAAAAGCATAAAATTCAAAATCTTTATTTATTATATCCCTAATTGTTATTTCGTGTCTACTTTTTACAAGAAAAATCATTTGATGTTCTTTTCCTGTTTGTTATAATGTCAAAGTAAAAATTTGTTCATGTCTAAAAAGTGTTTATCTTCTATTCGGTATACGTTCGAGTATAAAATAGTATTTTAAATAATTTAATTTAGGTAATTGTTTGCATTTGATTTATACATATTTACTTAAGAAACACTCAAATAAATATTTAATTTATAATTTATTGGAATTGAAAATGATTTTAGTTTGTATACTAATAATATACTGTTGTGTTTCATATTATGTTTAAAAAGAGCTGAAAATAATTATAATGTCTGATACATAGCACTTATCATCTGTAATCTCAAATAAACAATAATATTGTAAAAATTATAATTTTCCGCTGTGCTACGCGCGAGCATTAACTTGTACATAAAACAAAAACATATTTAAATCACTTTTCCGCGGAAACAAATATGAAAATTTCCATTAAAATATACTAAAAATTTTTTTAAAACATGATATAGGTACCAAATTAATTAACAAAGGAAAATTCTAATTATTTGAAATTTGTTTTTTTAATGGAATTCTGTCCTGACCTAGATAAGTTTTTATTATTGTACACAAAAATTAAATTTTGTATTATAAATTCTATTTGACATCTTTGCGTAACAATAAGAACATGATTTTAGAACATTTTTAGAGAAAATAATAAAATATTTAAAATATAATTAGCTACATACCATAAAAGGGCATCGAACACAATTTTACGAGAGACTAATTATTTGTATGTATAGAGATATACATACTTGTATATTGCGGAAGACCACCAATTTAATATTTGCCGTTAATAATTATTATTTTGGTCACAAAAATTTTCACTTGGCTAATTTTTAAGTTTTTAAATATGTTACAATTTTCTTTTTACGGTAAATTTGTGCTTTGTCAGTATTATAATAATGTTGTTGCGGTATGGTCTGCCACAAAGTCTCCACCTCGCTTCTCGTTCCATGCATCCACCAAACCAAACTAAAACGAAAATATAAATTAAAATATTGTTATATGTATTCATTGGGAGATGAACGTATTTTTTTTTGTTTTTTATAAGTCTTTGCTGTTTATAAATCTTTTAATCTTGTTCGCAAGAAATAATATAAATGAATGGTACGAAAAAAATGGCATTGCAGCTGTATACAGGATGTTCAAAAATTGAAGAAATTTATTTCGTTAAAAGTTTCATCTGTTTTACTTAATAATTTGTTTTGTTTTAAAAAGTTTGTAATATATTAGGAGTATTATTACATGAAAACTCCTTGCTTGTATGTAGAATCAAATAAAAAACAAACAAAAAATAATTAAATACAAAATAATTTGTTGATGGTTTTAAACTAAAACTTAAAATTTTAAGACTGATTTAGAACAAAATAAGTTGACTCATTTTAAATCTTGTTTTGCTGTATTAGAATAAATTCTAAATTTCTACTTTTCAAAATTTATTCCAGAATTACATATTCCCCCACTACCCAATTCAACGAAACATTTCAAGAATTTGAAGATATCAGATATTTTTGTGAAATATTTGGGAATCCCATTCACTGCACAATTGCAAATCAACCAACAAATTTTCAGTTAGAACTTTACGATTTACAAGCCGTTGTTAAAAATTCAAAAGAAACCGGAATTGAATTTTGGAAGCTCGTTAGCCCATCAAAGTTTCTAAATTTGTTTGATGGATGGATTTTGTGCATTTTCACATATTATGGCAATTATTAAAAATCAATACGGAAACCGTTTGTGTGATCAACCATTGATTGTTTTTATAAAATAAACTTTAAAAAAACATATATTTTTGTTGTTTAATGTTAGGAATAATTTTTGGATTCGGACGTAAAATTAATTGGCAAGCACAAAAAATATCAATCACTATTTCCAAGCATTTACCAAAAGTTGTGGAAATAAAAAGAAAATAAAAAAAAAAGTTTTTTTAGATTTTCCTTTCGCATGTTGGAACTAAGTAGTAGAACAGACAATAACAATCAGACGAACTAATACGAATAGTTTGTTGATTTTTCACAAATGTACTGATAAACGCGCCATTTTCCATGTGGCATAATAAAGAAACGCAAGCTGTCACAAAACCACTTTTCTTAACGTTTTAAAAGTCTCTGAGTCTGAAAATGCAAAAAAAAAAATGTCCGTCCATATGTCTGTGGATGTCTGTACCAGTGGTGCAACGAGAACAGCTTGTCCGATTTTCAATTTTTTTCGCCAATCTGTTTCTATAGTCAAGGCGAATATTTGAAAAGCTTTTGGAGACTAAGGTAGAGGTGGAGAAATATCGATAGTGTGCACTATCGATAATTTCCGATAGTACTATCGGAAACTACCGATAATAATCGATAGTTTTCGATAGTTTAACCCTAATCAGCATTGGTGTTGATGAAATTCAGCATGCACTATGGGAATGGGATTCTAAAATGATTGTTCGATGAAGTTTTGGAATATGCCCATTTTGGGGTAAGGGAGGTTTTCATGAAAAGCTTCAATTTTGTAAGGAACTTAAATCCGTTGTAGTGAGGTGTCACTTGATGTGATTGTCCGTTGAAATGAGATTTCACTACTTTGTAGTGCGTAAAGTAAGATTAGCAATGGAATAATAACCACTTTTTGATTTACCTGTCAAACAAAGTATTTTTTTTACGTTACATAAGCGAAGAGATACAAGTTCGCTTAAGTTATGTAATTAGAATCAACAAACATTACAATACAAAATGATCGAACATAAAATTATAAATACCGAAAAATTTTCCAAACTATCGATAGTTATCGATAACTATCGATGGGGGTTCGATAGTCAAAACTATCGATAGTATTCGATAGTGCTATCGATAGTTTTCCACCTCTACGTCAAGGGGGTGGGGTAGGCTGCCATACGAATTGACCCAAAATACGTGGTTTTATAAATATTTATGATTTTTTTATATATGCTGGTTTGATTATTGAATTGGGTATTGAATTTGGAATTGATTTGAAGGTTAAGTTAGGGGTAAATTTACGGGTTGAGTTGAAGTTGAGTTGGAGTTGCGTTAAGGTTGCATTAGGATGTAGTGAGTAGATAACAAATTATTTATATCATGGAACTTGCCTATTTTTTAACCGATTAAGATGAAATTCGATATGTGCGTTGGAAATGGGATTCTAAAATGAATTTTGGATGAAATTCTGAAATATGACCAAGTATGATGGAACTTGGCTATTCCTTAACCGGGTATCATCAAATTTGACATGTGTGTTGTGTATAATTTAAATTCACAATAATTTATCAAAAAATGTTAAACACACAAACCAAATTACAATTATTGGCATGCACCAAAATGACGATATCACAAAGTTTGCGTATAGCACCGATTGTTATGTATTACGCAAACAACACACAAAATTATTCTACACACAATTTATTTATATACTCACAAATTATGCTAAAATGAACATTACCGTATATTCCTAAAATTAGAATTATTTTTATTGTATTTCAATTAATGAATTTATTTATATAAAACTCAATACTTACATTTTGTTTGTAAACAAACTACCCCATATGCAAATTGACATTTATGAAGTCTAAAAAATGTAATAGATTAATTATAATTAATATTATTAAAAACAGCACTATTGTTGTGTACTAATTATAATTAATGTTATTAGGAACAGTACCATTTGTGTACTGATTTATTGTAATTTAGTACTGGGCAAATGACATACAGTTTTCGTAAATCATCTTTCAATTAATTTTCAACTGGCGAACAACCAACACCAAATAATAAAACCAAAATTATAATTATAAATAAAATCAACCATTTTGTAATTATGGTGTTTGAAATAAAATATTTATTTAATTAAAAAAAATTAATACCAGCATCCAACCAGTGATTCCAACGATCATTTTATTTTATTGGAAATTCTTCGCAAATACCAGCTACATGTTGGGAATGGAATTTTAAAATAATTTTTGGATAAAGCTCTGAAATATGGCCAAGTAGGATGGAACCTTGGACGGAACTTGGTTATTCCTTACCCGATTATTATGAAATTTGACATGTGCGTGCGTTGTAAATGGGATTCTAAAATGATTTTTGGTTAAAGTTCTTGAATATGGTCAGTTACACGGTTAGAAATATCAGTATAATTTTGTATACTACTTTCGGTATAAAGTTCTAGAATACGATTTTTCGTGTTATATTCGATGCCTGTAGCCCTGTTGTTGTATAAATAAATATATTTGATTCGAAAAAGGAACCAAATTCAATTTTTATTTCTTATTCTCAGAGAGAAATTTGTTATATTCTTTATGTTAGTAGTTGTAGAAAAAATGTCATGAACCGACCGAATTCATTTCGTGATTCAAAATATACAAGTGGGACCTGCCATCATTGACATCTGCAGTTCAAAAGCTTAGGAGTGTTGAGCGCCGTTTTACTCGGGATCCTACGTTTGCAAAGATTTATCGTGATTTTATGGCCGAGTATCAACAATTGAATCACATGATAGAAGTATCTCCACCCAAGCCAACCCAAGCCAAATGAAAGTCACCTCTAATTACCTCATCGCAGGATACTTAAAATTACAAACAACGCGGCTAAAATGAGAGTTGTATTTGACAAATCATCAAAGTCCAGCACGGGTGTTTCCCTAAATGATTGTTTAGCGGTCGGTCCTACGGTAAGATCCAGTCTATACGCAATCATTCTGCGATTTAGGGAACGCAAAATGGCCTTCCCTGCAGAAGTCGAAAAGATGTACCGTCAGGTCACCGTATCACCAGAAGACACCCAACGAATAGTCTGGTGGCCTGATCTATCATAACCCATTCGCCATTTTCAATTACAAACCGTCACTATGGTCTTGCGTCGGCAGCATTTCTGGCCACTAGAGCCTTAAAAAAGGTAGCAGGCGACAATAAAAACTCAGCATTGGAAGCCTCTCATATTAGATCAAAGGCTATTTACGTCGACGACCTTATGACGGGCGCGGATAACAAGATCATTGACTTTTGATCGCCTACGGGTTCCACCTCAGGAAGTGGAAATCCAACAGTAGGCTAATATTGTACAACATTTCAAACGAACTGCAACAAGCCAACAATAAGGGAATTCAATACCATAGTCAACAGCTCGCAGAATCCGTTAAAGTCCTGGGAATTAATTGGAATCCCAAAACAGAAAGCTTCAAATTTACCGCTCAGGTTCCTGATTCCACCAAACTCACGAAAAGGACCGTGCTATTCGAGGCCAGCAGATTGTTTGATCCGCTAGGTTGGTTGTGACCTGTGGTCATAGCATTTATAATTTTCCTGCAAATGCTTTGTGGGGACAGTCTAGAGTGGGAGGATCCGCTCCCAACTGACAAATATGCTCTCTGGAGCAAAGTTAGAAACAATCTCAAATCCATTAATGAAATTTCTATTTCTAGATTCATTCAAACGAAAAGGGTTTCAGAATTGACATACATATGGTTTCTGCGATGCAAGTCAGTCGGCATATGTCAGTCGGCTGTTGTATACTTCCGAATAATCAGTTCGGAAAGTAAAATTCAAGTAAAACTGGTTTTCGTTAAGACAAAGGTAGCACCGATCAGACAGCAAATTCTCGCGGAATTAGAAATATGTACAGCGCTGCTACTCACAAACCTGATCGAAGTTTTTAAAAGGGAATCAAATCAAAGTATTGATCAGTTACATGCATGGACTGATTCCCAGATTGTGTTGAATTGGCTTGGAAGTCACTCAAGGCGCTGGAGCACGTGTGTGGGCAATCGCACCTCTGAGATACTATCTACGTTGTTCAGGAGAAACTGGAGACATGTTCCGTCGATCGATAATCCAGCTGATGGTGCCTCTCGTGTCTTATCTCCAGGTGAACTCAACTCACATCTTTGGTGGAATGAACCAAATTGGTTATCTCTACCTTCAGAAACTTGGCCATTTTAGTTAAGAAATTATGGTCATCAAGAATAAAAGTCAAATAAAACAACAGCGTTTTCAATTACTTGCACCGAGTCAAATGAGTGGTCCGATGACATAATTCATACTCGACATTTCGCAAACTACAGAGCGTCATGGATTACATATTACGGTTTCTTAGTAATGCTAGAAAACCTAAAGTTTCCAGAGTCGGTGGCGTTTATCTGCGCCAATAGGAATTACCTCACGTCGTGCACATAATTTGTCAGTACGCGCAAAGGCAATTTTACCAGGATGACATATTAGCACTGCAAGCTAAACGACAAATCAGCCGAACGAGCATTCTCAAATCATTAGATCCATTTCTAGATGACTTTGGAGTACTTCGGGTTGGAGGCAGGCTGCAAAATACATAGTTTAGTTCCATACTCAACGAAACAGCCAATTATACTATATCCAACGTCAACAATTACGCTGCTAATTCTCCGTGATGTTCGTCTAGACAATAAACACGCCGGCCCATCTCTTCTTTAAGCCATTATGAGACAAAATATTGGGTACTTAACGGAAAAACAAAGGCAAAGGAAGTGATCCGAAAATGCGTCGTTTGCACGAAATTTAAAGCTGAATTCCAACAACAATTACTGCGCAGTCTACCTTCTTCGCGAGTCGAATTAATACGGCCTTTTCTTAAAACTTGTGTAGACTACGCAGGGCCAATTTTGATTCATCGGGCAAAAGGACGTAGGTAAAAAACATATAAAGCTTACATATGCTTGTTTATACATATGTTTAAGTACAAAAGCCGTCCACTTGGAGTTCGTAAGTGATCTCTCTAGTGACGCCTTCTTAGGGGCACCCTAAAGATTTACTGCACGATGAGGAGTCTAACAGCAAACTTCAAGAAGTGTTTGCTAAAATTATAAAATGTTCAAATAGTAGCTATATCTGATTACTTTTCCAGATGTCGAATCACATGGAATTTTATTCCTCCCAATTCACCGTATTTTGGAGGATTGTGGGAAGCGGCCATAAAATCCACTAAATTCCATATTAAGAAAGTCATTGGCAACTACATATTAAACCTGGAAGAAATAAACACTTTACTTGCAGAAATCGAGGGAATTCTCAATTCCAGACCTTTGTGTGTCATCAGTGATACAGAGGTCGATCCAGTCACGCCATCACATTTCCTGATCGGGCATCCTTATACCAAGATTCCTGAGCATGACATCACACACTTGAAGGAATCGTATCTCAACAGGTGGCAAATGGTTCAACAAATGAGTGAACAGTTTTGGAAAAGGTGGTACGTTGAATATCGGACATCCTTAAAGCAACGAACCAAATGGAAAGTAAAAAAATCTTCATTCCAAATTTATGACATCGTTGTGATTAAGGATCAAAACCTGCCAACTAATCAATGGCTGTTGGGCAGGGTCATATAGCTTATGGATGGTCTAGTCAGAGTGGTTACACTAATAACACGCAACTCCGAAGTCAAACGTCCAATACATAAGCTATGCTTACTGCCAATTTCCAAAGAAAATTCTCTCGAGGATTAAATAAAATCACACCACAGTTTCCAGATTTACTTATACACAACACGAACAACAAGTCTAAAATCAGCAATCAACTTTTCATCTCTAATTTGAAGGCATCATTGAACTTGCCAGTTCACGGGCGGGTGTATGTCCAGTAGCTGAAAAATAATTAATCATAATTATTTATAAAACATATAACACTTACGTTATTATACTTAACTTTAAGAATATATCGGCCGAAATTATTTATGTTAAATAGAACCACTTAATTCATAATTTTGATTGGCACTCTTACCTGTTGTACACTTATAATTAATGCCAAAATATTAATTATCCTGTATTTTAATTAATATATTTAATATAATTATTATGAGATTCTGTCCACTGTAAATTAATTTATTTTGAAATTACACTTCAATTATTGTTATTGTTATTTATTGTTGTATTCAGTGATGGAATTGTAATCAACATTTAAATAATTAGTACATTCTACTTTATTTTTATAGCAACTTAAGCCATGTTTACGTGATTAAGTTATAATCGAAAAACTCACCATAATTTTTAAAGTGAATTTATTTGAATAAGGCCATCCTAATGGTTTTTTCGAGATTGTCATTTTAATTAGATTAATAATTTTCTGGAGTCAATCTTTTAAAATGTATCAAAGTGTTAGCACAAACTTAAAACTAAATTCTAAAATTAAATAAAATTGTGAATACAAAAAACAGGTGTTTGGGAAGCGAGCTTTTTTATTTATTGAATTTTCCACAAACATCCGATTAAACTTTCAACTTGGGATCAAAGTGCAAGCTGTTCATTTGGAGCAAATTAGAAATACAAAATTTTCTATTGTTCACGGATGTACCCCAACACACATATTTCTCGTCGTAGACAAAGTTTTATTTACATCTACATCATCTATAAGTTTTATTTACATATTCATTGATCACAAATTTAATTTATTTATTAAATATTAAAGATTATTAATCAGAGTCGGAGCTCACGGGATACAAATATTCTGCCTTCATTGGCAAGTACTTGATAAGTTGTTTCTCGACCTGTATAATACTAAAAACTCTTCGCTTATAGCCAATCTCAGTTTTTTTATTGTAATGTCCGTCTCTTTCGCATTTGCAATCCTCTCCTATATTTCTATTTTCTTTTTTTTTTAGCTCAACAATGATATCAAAATAATTTTTCTCCGATTTATCCAGTTGTTTGGATGCAAGAGGAGGCAGATGCCTTCCCACTGGCTTTCCCAATTTTTGCCATCAATGGAACTGAATCTGTGAAATAAACATAATTTATAATTGTTTCATAACGTTTATATTGTAAAATAATTAGTGATTTTTGGCTGTTTCTAGATGATGCTCGAGAAACCCGACCACAAAATCTTTCTGAGCATTTGTCGCGTACGAAGAGCTCGATGATGCATACTCAGTTGCAGCTACACATTATATACATATGTCTATAAAAATAGATAAAATATTGTTTTATTTTAAATAAAATGTAAACAATTAAAATTTATAACATAAGAATTATAAAAATTATCAAATTCACACATATTTTATTTTAAAATGCAGTGAGAAAAGTCACGGAAAACTAAATCAATGACAATTTTGTTTAATTTGTCATTTTTTTTCTTGTGACATTTTAAAATATTTTTTTTGGCTGAATACATGCTATATAACATAATTTAATTATATTCGAAAATAATCAGCCGTTATATAATTATATATACTAATTTTAAAAGAGTCACATCATCAGAATCGCATTTTATAACTCACAACCATATTTTCATTTTAAAGAAGTTTAAATTTTAGTACAAAGTCACAAACAATTGTCATTTATCATTTGTCACTTGATCAGAATCTAGGACGGGCATCGGAATTTGTCGATTTTTTAGATTTTTTCATTTCTATAAATTCTATCTGTAAATTCTTTGAATTTTTAAAATCATCAAAATTAGTTTTTTCGTCTCTGAATTTGTAAAGTCCTTCAAATTTTCTAAATTCTTTTAATACTTATCTTAAATTTTTTAGAAATTAATAAGTTATTACCTAAATCGTTTAAATTCTCTAAATTTTCAACAATTTTCAATTCCTTTTATATCCACGACCTATTAACGTAAAACTACGTACAATTGAGAAAACTTTATTTGTACAGTTTTAGTGAAACAAAAATTTAGAAATTGCGAATTAAAAAACCGTTAATTGTCTAATGCTGCCATCTTTATGCATTAGGCTTTTACTTTGATTACTCGTTGAATATAATTTTTATTATTTTATTATATTTATTGTTTATACAATACTAAATTGTGTATTTCTCAATTCGTAATGCCGCAATGAAATGCCGTTTTTAAATAATTCCTTGTTTATGATAAACCAGTCGGTCCTTAATTTGTCCTTCAGCACAATTATGCTCTGATACAAACATAAGAAGAGTCATTGCTATGAAATTAAAAAAAATAATTATTTTTCTCGGCCATAGCAGGGTTTTGATTTAAACTTTCAGAGGTTTAACCCGTAAAGTGGATCGTGGAAAATGTGGCATGAAAAGAGTGGTGCGTTCCAGCGGACCGCTATTTTATATTAATTATTTTTTATTCAATTAGCACAATGCTATGAACACGCACTGTGCTAACCAATTTCCCGCCGATTTCAGTTAAACTCAACAAATTTTCTTTTTCAAATTTTAATTTATGTATTTCTTCCAAATTGCTGATTATTTGTGACACGATTCATTATTTGACGTCTCTTTATATACAAAATAAGTGCGCTCTATGCGGAGAACGCATGAGTAAGTTTTATACAAAATGCTTAATACTAATTCAATATAGATGGCAGTAACGTAAGTGAAGATACAAATTAACAAGTTTAATTACTATTACATAGATGGCGTTAATTCAAGACAATTTAAATTTAATACAACTAATAAAAATTAGATGGCATTAAGCCAAGAAAACTTTAGGTAATTTCAAATATTAAAAACTAGATGACATTCTTAAATAAATACAAAATTGTATATTATAACGTTCAATTATGTATTTCAGATGATCACCATTAGGGTGGCCGTAACATCCTGGCCGGCTAAACGAACAAGATGACCCCATAGTGGTTCCCGTTACCATGTCGAATAATTCCTTTAGCTAATTCCAATACAACTAGGCGGTACAACATGCTCTTTTCTTATACAAATTTTCATAATCAACATCCAGCATTTGCTCTAGGATACTGGGAAAACCTTAGGGAAAACTTCCATTAAAAAACCCTAAGGAAAACCAGCATCAGATGTGATTGCTTATGTCTCCATCGGTAGTAAACATAATTGATTGATCGGTCGTACTAATTTGCCTTTCTCCATTGTCTGCAGCACGTCACACACTGATATACTATGCTGCGTAATAAAACTCTACATCGAAAATTCAATACTTATTTCTCAAATATTGCGTACAAAGTTTCACTCCCCCATCTATGCGCCTTTTCGACTATTCTTCTAACTAAAGTACCTTTGTGATCTAAAATAATTGGCTTCCGCTGTGCCAACGGTAACTGTCCCTTGTCCAATCTTCCAGTAATCCTCAGTAATCCCTGCTTGTCCATCCATCGAGTCAACATCCACAATCGGCTAGTCTTGGATATTCCAGCCTTACTAAGTAGCGCTTTATATTCGGCGTCAGTCGTGGCACAGAACCTACTACCTTGCTTCTTGTAACACCTTCAATGTTGCTGCTTCCCAGAGCTGACAGTTCCTGATTTAATAGATTATTTGCCTTCACTATGTTATTGTTAAGCCTGCTATTACGAACGACTCATATGATGACCTTTTCGTCATTAATTCAATTTCTTGATCGCCATGTTCGACCGTCGTCAGCCAGACACTGTCTAATCTCACTGGTGGTTCTTTACATTCCGTCTCAATCTGGATATTAATCTCTTTGTTGCTCAGTTTGGGAGTCCAATATGGCCACTCTTCATTACTCTCTCTCAGCATAGCTGGTCCTCTCCACCATAAGTCGTTTCTTAACAGATTTTCCACTTTTATCCCACGAGATATTAGATCGGCAGGGTTTTGTTCCGATTTGACCTAACGAAATTGCTCTAATGCTGATTCCTTGAGTATCCTATCAACTCGATTTGAACACTATTTCTGAATCAGTCCAAATATAAACTGGCGCTCCCCCAAACATTGTTGTCTCCTTTACCTTCCGAATTAATTTACAACTTAGCTCAACCGCACATAGCTCCGATCTCGGTATTGTCACTAATTTTATAGGGGATACCCTACTTCTTGAACACAATAACCTGGCACTCCACTGCTTGTTAATACACCCTCGTACATAAACCACTACTTCATGCGCCTTATTTGATGCATCAGAAAATACATGAAATCGAGTTTTCTGGTTTCTTGATGTATCTAACCATCGTGGAATCCGTAATTCATTAATTAGTCTTAATTCATGATAAAAATCCTTCCATTCTTGTTGTATGGATAACGACAACGGTTCATCCCAATTACTGCCCAGTCGCCACAACCCTTGAATAAAACAACTTCGCTCTTATTGTAACTGGAGATACCCATTCTTGTGGATCGAATATCCTCCCCGCTTCAACATCAGGTTGATTACGCGATCCTGCACCTTAAATTGAAATTGATCCTTGACAAAATCCCACATAATACCAAGGATACTAGTATTATTTTGCAACTCTACCACCTTCGCTGTCAATTCACTTCCAATAATTTCTAAACCAGGAATCGAAGTTCGTCCTTAATCATTATCCCTATTGTAAACAAATGTTCTCCAATATCTTGTAATAAACCTTCCCCCGAAACAATCCATCCAAACGATGTATTTTGGGCCAATAACCCGGCTGTATTTCGGCTTATACCTTCGTTGATATGGCTTGCCAATAAACCCACACCAATTATTGCCTCTATCCTTTGCCTCAATGTTACAAAATTGCTCTGGTGGAAATGATCTTTGGGGATGTTCTGGAATCGAGTCCAACAATACCACAAACGTTGCTCTTATGACCAACCGATCGTGACAGTTGTGCCATAATTCCAGCTGTACCTAACCTTTTGTCCTAGCTAACTTACCATCAATTCTCCTAATGCTGGTTGTGGCTGCTGATCTACTTAATTTAAATTCCTTTATAACCTCATTATCGACTACGTTGGCTTGAGCTCCCGAATCACAGGTTACTCTTCAGCATCAACTAATGTTGATGCTCTACAACTTGTCCCATTCCCACACTACACATTTAATGTGTCCTGTATCTTAACCATTGAGGACATAACCCGATTCTCCATATCATCGTATACCTGACTCGTGACCAACATGTTACACTGACGATATACTGTATCGTCATCCTCAAATAATTCGAAATGTCGTCGCAACCTCTCTTGACGCATACGCAACTCTGATTCAGTTAGTGTCCCAAAATAACCCTCATCCACTGATTCATTATAAAATCGGTTTAATGAGTCAATCCGTTGCTCACAAAGGACGTACAATTTTTCTCCTTCCATTTGATTTGGACTTGGTCCGTCATCTGATACCTCATCTCCACCAAGCATAACTGATTATCTTCCTCCATTTCGCAATTTCCTAAAATTAAAATTCCGACAATTCTGTTACAGCTTTTATCTTCACCTTCTTGTGACCCCCGATTTATTGGATCATTTTGGCCACCTAAATCCTTCTTTAATTCATCCTTCCTGACCAGTTCCCTTCAAACAAAAAATAAATTATTTAATCCCTAGAAAAAATAGCTTTATTTCATTATAAAAATCATATTAAAACAATAACTCCTTCCTCGTCTCCAATTTCAACCTTTTCTTTCATCATCCATACCATTCCCCAATACAACGTGGCTCCTTTTTTCTTCTCCTTCCAACTCTCCGAATCTCATTTCCAGCTTTTCGAATGCCTCCGCCCCTAGCAATTTATACGTTCGAATTCCTTCTCTCCCTTCGTCATGGCCTTGCACTTTTTCTACCCACGGTCGTATCTCACTATCAGTTATGTTTATTTCTTCATCTATCGCCCTAATCTCATCCCTAGAGTTTGCTCGTTCGTAGTTATCTATGGACTTGATGATTTCATTTAACTCCTGTATCTTTGCCTCCACCAATTCCTCCATGTTACCATCGGTCATTCCGTCTAAAAATAATCTAAAATAATAAAAATTTACTATACAAAGTTGGTTATACAATTTTTACAACACGGCCATCCCGTTATTGTTACCAAAAATATTATCAATTTTGTTCAAGTCTCGGAGCGGTTATCCCGACACTGATACCAACCATATAACTTTGAGTATACCAATCCACAGAACGGCCATCCCGTTACTGTTATTAATAAATCCAATTTATCTTTATTATATTCCCAGTGCGGTTATTCCGACACTAATACCAATAGTATAATCTTGAGTAAACCAATCTACAGCACGGCCATCCCGTTACCGCTACCAATAATACAATTTCTTTTTATTCTTTAACTTTCCCATCAAAATTAAAATCAATTTAGTAGAATGATCAGACACATGTCTTGATATCAAAAGATTCATTCTTTATCAACCAATGACACAATGCAGCGCTATAAGTAATCAAGGATTCACGTTCAATCCCTGATCACGTTGATGCACAATCACTCAACTATCATGATCCTCACTTGTGATGGCCTCCATCTTACCAACCTAACTATCCACTATATCATTTAATCAATTTTTGGTACTAAAAACACTATTCCCACAACTTTGCTTTATGACACACAAATTTCACATTATTTAAAATTCCATCATTACGTTTTATCCTTTACACGTATTTTCTTGTTCAATCATGTTATGTCAAAAAATGTTTGACAAAAAATTATGTATACCGTATTTAAAGCTACACAATTTTCCTGATCAAATGTGACACCACACGCCCATAATTATCCTGTTATTTCATTTTACGCACCATTATGCCTCAATTCCATTGTGAAAAATTGACTGAGCTGACTTCAGTTGGAAAAAGACAAAAAAAAAATCCAGCAGAGTGACAAAGACAAAGTATGTTGTTATTGTTTTTTTTATAGCAAAATTTGTTTGACACATTTTGACAGCAAGCAAAAACATAACCAAAAATTATTAAACAAAATTAGGTATTAGTGTAAATTCTATTATTTTCACGTTTCAAAATAATCTAAAAAATTAATTATCATTATTACCCACATCAAAATTATTTTTTTCGAAGATTATCCGTCATAAAATACAAAATTAAAAAAATCTTTCCCGTAACAATGCCACACTATTGTTTATTAGTATTTTGACAGCAAACAAACACATAACCTAGAATTAATTAACAAATTAAGTATTATGTGTTAATTCAATTATTTCTAGTCTCAAAATTATCTAAAAAATTAATTATTATTATTACTCATATCAGAATTATTATTTTCGAATATTTTCTGTCTTAAAATACAAAATTAAAAAAAATCATTCCCATAAAGGTGCCATACTATTAAAATTAATAATGTGTGCGAGAAATATTTCTCATCGGTACACAATATTTATGTCCTTGTATTAGTTGGACTGCCATAAATAGTTCTCGATTTGAACTTTTTTTAAATTTTGATATCAGTCCACTAACACAGACACATTTTTTTGTAAGTAAAATTTTGACTAACTCCGTTGGGCATCTCGTTCACGCAACCATCGATTTTATATTTTTATCTCAAGTTATTTTGACTGACAAACTTTGTTTCACAATGGAATTGAGGCTTTAGATTCTTGTTTAACCATGTCATGACCATAAAAAAAAACCCGTTTCACTACCTTGCACCACACCCATTTTGCTAACACACAAAAATTCTCACTACCGTAGTTTGTCTTACACGACAATATATAACCTGATTGCTATCTGCTTTTATCAAAAAGAGTTTCGGTATACAACTTTGCCTGGTTTTCCGTATAGCCACACCAAATTTCCTCCGATTCTTTTAAATTTGTGTTACCTTTTCCCTCAATAATTTATTTGTACAACGTTGCTTTTTATTAGACTGAATTTCTTTTGGTACCCCAATTATCCCGCGTTTTTGGCACCTTGAACACGCACTGTGCTAACCAATTTCCCGCCGATTTCAGTTAAACTCAACAAATTTTCTTTTTCAAATTTTAATTTATGTATTTCTTCCAAATTTGCTGATTATTTGTGACACGATTCATTATTTGACGTCTCTTTATATACAAAATAAGTGCTAAGTTTTATACAAAATGCTTAATACTAATTCAATATAGATGGCAGTAACGTAAGTGAAGATACAAATTAACAAGTTTAATTACTATTACATAGATGGCGTTAATTTAAGACAATTTAAATTTAATACAACTAATACAAATTAGATGGCATTAAGCCAAGAAAACTTTAGGTAATTTCAAATATTGAAAACTAGATGACATTCTTAAATAAATACAAAATTGTATATTATTACGTTCAATTATGTATTTCAGATGATCACCATTACGGTGGCCGTAACAGTTAAAAATTTCGATTAGAAAGATAATATAAATTTCGGAAAAAAATTAAATGGAGTGGGGTTAATTTGATTTTTTGAAAAGTAGAGCGGTCCCACGGACCGCACAACGTTCTTTACGGGTTAAGGTAAAGTGGAAGGTATTCATAATCTAACAAGACCAAAAATTTGTAGCAGAGTGCGAAGAAAGCCGATTGGAATAAGAATAAGATTCTAGGTGATGTTAACAACATAGTTTTTAATCACTTACGAAATATTCTAGAGACTAAACAAAAACTGACCATTTGCATACAAAACATTAGTGACTTATGCACATTAGGAACTGTGCGCTTATGGAGTTTTAAATTGTTCAAAAGTTTTCCGCATACTTTAGCTACATGATTATTCCAGGTTAAATTTTTATTAGATATTAATCCTAAATTATTAACGCTTACTGAAAAGAGTATTGGGCTTAGAAAAATATAAACCGTAGGTGGGTTTGATATGGTGTATTTTGATAAAACAATGCTTCCCACTTAGATATATCTAAGCAAATCCAAATAAAAATCTTCATTAAATTTTTCGAAAATTGAGTCAATATGGTAAATTTCCCCACTAATAAAAATTTGGGAACCATCAGCATAAAAATGAAATTTAAAAAATTTTATATTATTCACCACATATAGACTAAATAGGAGAGGCTCCAAAATAATACCCTGAGAAGTACCATAAACCACAGCCCTATATTCAGACAATGAGCCATTAAGTTTTACTCGTTGTTTCCTTGTCATAAGTCTTAACGCAGTTGGTGAAAATTGATACCAAAAGTTTTATAATACGTAAAACATAGTCAAGGAAGTCAAAAGCCTTACTGAAATCTAGAAGAGCAAGAATAGCAAATCGGTTTTTTTTATCCAACGGGGCTCGAACAAATTATTTAAATTCCTTAGATTCTTTAAATTTTTTTAAATCCTTTCAACTTGTAAAAAATTTTAAATTCTTTAAATTAATTAAATTTTTTATACTGTTCAAATTTTTAAGATTCTTTAATTCTTTCAATTTTGTAAATTTTTTAATTTTTTTTAATTCTTAAAATTCTTTGCATTTTTTATGTAATTCTGTAAATTTTTAAAAGGTTTCAAATGGACAAAGAATTCTCTTAACTTAAGAATAAAATTAGGCCCAAATTTACAGTCATAAACTCATAACTATAAGCAAAGATTTTCATGTTAAAATCATGTTAAAAATTCGATATGAATTTCGAATTTATTTTTTTGTTTTCGATATTTTGATAAGTCAAAAGCGTTTTGCTAACAGTTATGAGAAAATGTTGCTTCGCTGAGCTGTACTGAACGCAGCCAATGATTTAAATCGTTCCTACTCAGATACAAAGTATGTAATCTCATATTTCGGCCAATACTGTGGTTTGAGCGTTCACACCTCTCAAGGTTTCCATTATTTTTAATGAAATAATTAAAGTTATAGAAATAATTTCTGGATATATCTTTCTAAAACAGTTTTCTAAAGCATTTTTTATTATACGATACATGAATCCTTTAAAATAAAAATTACAACTCTACCAAGATTAAGTCCAGTAAATCCATTATTTACTTTTTTTATACATATGCAAACTATGTTATTAAAATCTGAAATTTAAACTAATACTGACTAGTGAATTGATGTCGGTACTGGGAATATTATATGAGGGGCTCAGTACCATAGTGGCCTAATCCACATTTAAAATTTTGACTCGTTTTTTCGTTATTTAGACCATAAATATTCATAGAAATGGATATTTATTATCAATATTCTGGAAATAACTGTTTCTGGGATTTGAGGTTAGATTCCGTTTCCAATGAACATTTATGGCCGATTAAACGAAAACAAGTAAAAACTTCAAATATGTGGGTTAGGCCACTATAATTTATGCTTACAAATAAGTTTTTACATAAACCTTTTGTGAGTAGAGTGCGAACTCGTTCGTTGTCTTTTTTTATTATTTGTTTTCTACGGAAAAATTGTGATCATTTGACCCGGTTAGTTTAGTGTATTATGGAATAAATAATACAAAATAAAAAATCATGCAGATATAAATTTTTGATTAACATTCATACTTAAAAGTCAAAATATAAACTATAGTCAACCCAACAAAAATTAGTAATTCCTTATGCTATAAAATATTAATACATATCCATCTCATTAAATAATTTATGAAATCAATTAACAGTTTCATGACAATAGAATTTACACAAAATAAAACTCAACATACATTATTATTTGTACAAATGAATATGTGACAATTAAGAGTAGCAAGCGATATATGTTCTGCTATTTACCATTGCAAAAGAATATACATTTATGTATAATATATGAGCATATCATGTTTATCACATTTATTATGTTATATTTCATAAAATTTTAAAATTTCATTAAAAACAAAATTTTGAACAGATAAGAATTATAATTTCTATATTATCTTACTTTATCTGTGTAGAACAATTCCAAAGCCAAGATAATATTATGTACATTATCTTAAAAAGTTAAAAATTAATTTTATATTTTCCAATTATAATACAATAATTATTATTCTAAAAGTGATAACATTGAGACAATAGTTAATTCTTTATAAATGTATGTACATATGTATATCTAATACTTGTGTGTATCTACGAGTACAAAAAAAATATTTTGAATTATAAGAGATATGTATATACGTAAGTATATTTGATCTAAGTTGCCTTATTACCTTATCGAAAAGGTGAAGGATATCACAACAATTATGTGGTGTCAAAAAAATTAAACAATCATTATTATTAGTGTATTAGACAAACAAATAACATGCATAACAATAAAGGTAACAATAAGAATAATAGTAGTGGTGTGTTGTAATTAACCTTAATGTAATATTTTGAATTTACCGTCTCAAAAGGATTAAAATAAAAAAAATCTAATGGGATTTCAATTTAGTTTTGATGTTTTTAGTTTACATCTAAATTAATATTTTGTGGTAATTTTTGGATAATTTTAATTTATGTGAGTACATAAGTATACATTTTTAAATCTATATGGATTTAAAAACCCGTTTAAACATATCAAAATTTAAATAAATTGGATTATTTTTTAAGAATATAGCGCATAAACTGTATATGTTTTGCATTTATACGGAAGCTGATGTGAAGGGCCAAATATTCGTTATCATTACATAAAGTGGTTAAAATTTAGTTCAATATACTCAAAACCATTTATTTCACCTTTGTGAAGTTGGCGTAAACGTTCATGCCAAAAAATGATGAGTCAACTTTGGTAACACTAACTGAAATTTTATGATAAAAAGTAAACAGTAAACAAATATTAAATAATGTAACGAAACAATAGATTCAAATAATCAATAGTATTAGTTGAGTAATATTAAATAGCACTGCTTTTCAAGGTGGAAGCTTAGGCCATGGCGAAGCCGAGAGCCACAATTTAACCGAGAAATCCAAAAAACTTATCCACGAGTTGTACCTACATACAATTTTTTCACTATCCACAGAAAAATCTTGATGGAATTAAATTACGTTACAACTACTAATTACTAATTAGTTAAATTAAAATTATTAGAAGAATACTAGCAAAAATTATTAATTTATTTAAAACAAATTTTTTAAAAATATAAAATAGATACAATAAAATAATTTTAGTTGGTTTTTTAGCTTTTGAACAGATAAGAAATCAAAACAACCAAACAACATTTACAAACATTTTATTATAATATAAAGCATAAAATAGTGAATAAAAATAAAATAGATGCATTAAAAAATACAATAAAATATACCAAATAAAATAAATAAGTTGATCCTGAATGAGTAACATCTCAAAGGGTCTGATCAACTTTTAGATAATTATAATATGTATAAGAATATAAAATTTGGTGGGTGCCAAATAAAAGTTTACATTGATTTATTAATAATATTAGCTAGTAATTAGTAGTTACATATAGTTGTTTTCGTATTATTTTATTAAATAACAAATCACAAAATAAATAAATAATATAATATGTAGTTGCAGTAATACAAAATATCAAATAGAGTGGTCAGTCATTTTTAGTAGTTCTATTTTATTTAAACCAGCTTTAAAGAGTACCCCTTAAAAAATCATCTGCATTCTTTAAATTAAGAAGCCATGATTTTATTGCTTTCATGGTATCTTTAATATTATCAAAAGTTTTCAAATGTGCAGGAATTTTATTATAAAGGAAAGGCGCCATATAAATAAGATTTATATGAGACATTTCCTATTTGATCTTTGGCGTCATAGAAAAATTTTGATTTCTTGAAATTGTAAACATTTACTTTCAAATCCAAATTACCACTTCTATTAAAGAATATTTTCAGGACTTTTTATATATACAGATTACTGAGCTGTAATATATTTGATTTGTAGAACAAAGGAAATGATGGAGACGTATTAATCTTAAACAATGTTTTTCTGCAATTACTATATTTTTCAAACTTGTAAAATACGTATCACCCCAAAATACAATGCCATACTGAAATTGCGAATCAATCAATGCACAATAATACGTATAGAAATTTCTGATTGAGTTTAGCAAATGATTATATATTTTTTCAATATGAACCTTCCTCCATACAGGAGTATAATCCTGTTTGCCATAAAACATTAGTTTAGTTTTGGAACTAAGAATCATACAATGATTGTCAAACCAATTACGTAAACATTTTAAATCAGTTGCAATTGAATGTTCAATATCCAAATTTGTATCACCCGTGTACAAAAGTACAGTATCATCAGCAAAAGCAATCAATTCTCCAGAAAGTCCACTTGAAAAAATAGAGTTTATATTATTGTAATTAAGAATAAAATTGGGCTGAGAACTGAGCCTTGCGGAACACCAATGTCAATCGTACCTGCAGAACTAAACGATTCATTAAATCTAACTTTTTGGGATCTGTTTTCTAAGTTACTCTTGAACCACTGCAGTGAAGTACCTCGGAAATCAATATTCTCAAGTTTCAACAACATTATATTATGATTCATGGTATCAAACGCTTTGGTGATATCAATAAATAACGAAGCTGCCTTTTTATGATAATTTATGTTACTATAAACAAACTTATTAAATTTACCAAGAGCATGTTCAGTGGATCGCCTTTTCATGAAACCGAATTGGTTCGAGTTTAAAAAAGTTTATTTTTCCAAGGGAACATTGTACGTTTTTTAACAATTTTCTCAAGAACTTTGGAAATGATTGGCAGTAATGATATTGGACGATAGTTGTTAGGATCAATCATAGGCCTCTTTTTGTGAAGCGGGATTGTTATGGCAGATTTTAATTTATCAGAAAATACACCATGAAAGAAACTAGGTTAAAAATGTAGGTTTGGACATCTCAAACATATAAACCTATGATCTTAATAATAAAAGTACTTAATCCATCATCCCTAATCGAATGTTTGGTTTTTAAATCAAGAATACAACTCAATACTTCATTTCTGTTTGTGGGGAAAAAATAAAAACTGCTATTTGTAGTACAGTTTGTATTCAGGAATATATTATTGTCAACAGAATTAGGGCTAGAAGTGAATTCTGAAGACAAACTTTGCGGAATTTTCAGAAAAAAATTTATTAAATTCGTTACAAATATCTAGATCCTGTGTGAGAATGTACTTTGAGGAATCGTAGATTCCTTTTATATCTGTTTTGTTATCTGGTTTATTAAGCAAAGAATCTACAAATCTCCATTGGGCTTTTGTGTTCACCATTTCACCACTTTTGCCTAGTTTCACCATAACACACCATTTCGTTGATAATTTTTCGAAATATTTATGTAACAATTTATTGCCTGGGTGTTTCGTAAACATTTTACCAATTTGTTCATCCAAGGTTTGTGTTTTTTCTTTGGTTTGTTGAGTGATTTCTGACTTTGAAGGAGGTATTCATTTAAAACAGACATAAAGCTATCGTAGGCAACTACAGGACATTTGTTATTGTAAACAGATGCCCAAGATTCATTTTTAATTTTCCTCACAAGATAGTTTATGTCGTTATAATATCTCATATTTTTACTATTAATTGGTTGAAAATTACTATTTTGGTTAAACTTAATTTCCACAGAAATTTAATTATGATCACACTTCATTTTTCTACTGCTAGCATGAACTGTAAAATTAGCCATAGGGTTATGTCTATGAAAAATGTGATGTATGCAAGTGGCATGTTACTAGTATATAGTAGGTGAGTTAATTAAAGAAGCCAAACCAACGGATGACATTAACATCAAATATTCATAAATTGTGCTGTTCTTTAACAAAATGTTAATATTGAAATCACCAAGCACGAACATTTTTTTTTCAATGAAGGACATTAGTAGTGGTAAAAAAACATAAAAATAATAAAATAAATTAGGTTCTATTGACTCTGATGTTTTTGGCTCTTTGAGCTACTATTTCATTTAATATCAGGTTCAATACTAGAAAGCTGAATTTTTCGATCGATGTTAAAAAGGCCGAATGCCGAAAGGCCGAATGTCGAAAGGCCGAACGCCGAAAGGCCGAATGGGTTGGAAGGGCGAATGTCGAAGGCCGAATGTCGAATGGCCGAATGTGTCGAAAGGCCGAATGTTGAAAAGCCGAATGGGTCGAAAGGCCGAATGTCGAAAAGCCGAATGAGTCAAAAGGCCGACACACATTTGTGATACATATATCAGTAGAAGCGATACGAGCGATACCATTCCTTTGTTCTGTGTCTGCAAGGAATTAAGTCAACTACAAAATAACTTGAAATATTTATGGTAGCAATATCAGTTGAAGCGATATGAGCAATAACGATTCCTTTGATCTGTGTCTGCAAGGTTGACGAAGCAATTATGAAGCATTAAATCTGCAATTTACTCCAATTCAATCTTCGATACCATACTAACCCAACGAATTAAGCTAATCACAAAATAACTTTAAACATTTGTGGTATGAGCGAAGGGTTGGCTACCATATCTAGAAAGAAATAATACAGAAACTGAAAATCCCGAAAAAAAATCCAGAAAAAAAATCCAGAAAAAAAATCCAGAAACAAAAATATTCAGAAAAATAAAAATCCAGAAAACTAAGATCCAGAAACATAATTATCAATGTGAGGACCAAATTATAATTCAAATTTATAAAATGTCTATCAAATTTGAGGTTTTACCACAGATAAGAATAGACAGATGTGGATCTTGTATGGCCATATTTACATTCTAAATTTCAATACCAAATTCCAATCTAATCCTTTTAGAGCAGAACGTATATATTATAAAATAAAATTTTTTTTGAAGTTGGTTTAGGTTTGCTTTGATATAATCAAAATAGCCATACGTAAAAAGGATAAAAAGAGACAGAAATATACGTCCTGCTCTAAAAGGATTGGATTGGAATTTGGTGTTGAAATTTTGGAATGTAAATATAGCCCATACATCTGTCTATTCTTATCTGTGGTTTTACGTAAAGTTCTTAATATTTACGCTAATGGAAATTGCTTCGTCAACCTTTCAGACACAGATCAAAGGAATCGTATCGCTCATATCGCTTCTACTGATACTTCTACCACAAATATTTCATGTTATTTTGTGGTTAGCTTAATTCTTTGGTTTAGCATGGTATCGACGGATGTATTCAAGCGACTTATGGATTTAATGCTTCGTAAATGCTTCGTCAACCTTGCAGACACAAAAAAAAATAAAAAATTGATTTTTTTAATTGGTTTTAAACAAAATATTTTTTCTGGATTTTTTTCTGGATTGCTTTTCCGGTAATTTTTAGATTTTTTTTTGGGATTTTATTTTTCTGGATTTTTACTTTTCAACTATTCGGGATTTTAAAATTTCCGGATTTTTTTTTTCAGGTAAATGTAGTGATCCCATGAACGATACGATTCCTTCGTTATGTATCTGGAAGATTGACGAAGAATTTTCCAATATCGTAAATATTAAAAACTTTACGGAAAAAGTCAAATTCGATAGAAATTTTATAAATTTTAATTTTAATTTGGTCCGCACTTTGATAATTGTGTTTCTGGATTTTAGTTTTCTGGATTTATGTTTTTCTCAATTTTTTAATGTCTGGATTTTTTTCGGGATTTTTAGTTTCTGTATTATTTTTTTCTAGATAAGTTAGCCAACTGAAAATAAATTTATTTGTTTCTTTTTTTATTATAATTAATTAATATTATATGGCAAAAAAAAAAAGCGTAAGAAGATTTTAATATTTAAGGCGATTTACTATTAAATATTTTTATACAAAAATGTTGATAAAAATATATATTTTGATTTTCATATAGAAATAAAATTTTTGAAAATTTTCATTCATAAAAAGATGAAAAATTAAAATCACTTTCGACACAAACGGCCTTTTGTCATTCGGCCTTTTGACACAATCGGCTTTTCGAAATTTTGCTTTTCGATATTCGGACTTTCTGCTCTTTCGGCCTTTCGACACAGTCGGCCTTTCGACACATTAGGCGTCTGACATTCGGCCTTTCGACGTTCGACCTTTCGACATTCGGCCTTTTGGCAATCGATCTTTCGGCACTATTCAAAATTTTTATATCTGGGGGCTTTTCTTAAATAAAAAATTCTTATTTGAATTGAACAAACTTCTCTCTGTACTTATTTAAATCAAATACGAATCTTATACATTCGAATTCCTATCGTATTCAGGAATAGCCCCACTGTTCTAGCATTCAGACGGTTTCTGTACTTCGATTTTTTTCTTTAATATGTTATTGTGAAAGGAAGTAAAACATGGATGGCTAGTTTTGACATGTTGGAATACTCTTCTGTTAAATTTAAGAAAAAATCATTTAGTGAAATTTCATTGTATTTTTGTTTTAAGCAATAGTTAGCAATTAAATCAATTAGGTTTTGATAATCACTTGCGCTGAAAGCTACTGGCTTATCTGTTATCACAAATGGGTTTCTAATCCAAGAGTTATCCTCAGTGAACTTTGGAAAATATTGTAAAATGCTTGACTGTAAGTCGTGAAACAGTTCTAAAATTACTTTGGAGACTTTATCACCTGCTTTCGAATTTTTTAGTATATTTAGAATTTTTCACGGAACACCTGAAAATCGTCCACGGAACATCAGTGTTCCGCGGAACATAGTTTAGGAATCGCTGGCCTCTAATTCATTGTTATTGATCCAAATTTCAGTTAGGAAACATAGTAGAGGTTTTTTTTCGAAACTTTCAACATGCGTGATAAAACTATCAAAATTGGCGCAAAGCGGTCTGATACAATACATTTAGAATCTAAAAAACAAAGAACTGTTAGAAAGTGTATTTGAGTTAGAAAAATTATTTTGCAAAGAACTATTGGATAATCGAAGAATCTTACTTAAATTAAAGTCAGACATTAAACAATTTTATGTATATCACTTTTTGATTTTATAAAAACCGGATCACCATTGTCCTTCCTTAACATAATATTTTCGTTACGTATCCACAAGCATTTATAGTTTTTGGGTTTCTTCACTGTTTTTGCTTCATTTAATAAGCTCCGCTGGAAAATGGTACGATCCTCATTGATAAAAATGTTACGGCCGTTGTTTATTGTTTTAATTTTGTTTCCATTCACCTCAAGTTAAACAGGTGATTTTTTACATTCCTGCTGCTGAATTTTATTAATATAGGTGACATGTTGTTGTTCGGATTAAGCTTAATTCAATTAGTAATATGTACCTCAAATGCACTAACGTTAAAACTTTCCTTCAAAAAACTTTGTACTGTATTGTGTAATGGCTCAGATTGTTTCTGAAGGCCATGCACAATAACTGAATTTTCACGTTTTTTACCATTGAGTCGTGCTTCTAACGCTGTTATCCTATTCATTAAAATATTTTGAGATTTTTCAACCACCTCAATCCGATCAAAAACCATTGTAATGGATTTCATTTGTTCCGATATTAAGTCAACATTTTTATTAGTATAGCTCTATTCTTACAGAATTATGAATTTTTAATACATAATAATAATAATAGAATAAACAGTTAATTATAAATAATAAATCAACAAGACAAGTTTTAATTACAGATAAATTGTAAAGAATTCTATGACTTCATTATGTGATATTTGATCGGTAAGCCAGTGCAATTTTTATTAAGTTTCAATATCGTGAATATTCGAAATTTAGTATTTACTTTAATTTAATTTTAGGTTTCACCAACATCAGGACTATCTACTAAACTGTAAAAATAAAAATGTAGTTATATATATCCATAGTTGGAAAAAGCAAAAAGAGAAACAAAAATATACAAATAAAAAATGTGGGAGTGGTAAACAATACAAATGGCGAGAGCAATAAACATTATAAATTAAAAGTGGATGAGTTTTTTCCTCTTTATTTGATTATAACCCGACGTATTAGTCATTTTAAGCGATGGTATGTGTATGGAAATAAAACAATGCGGGGTCGGTAATTGGTGAGAAACGGATTTCTCTCTGTTCGTTGAGGATATTTTGGTTAAAAAATATAGCTTTTCGAATTTGTAAGATTCTAAATTGCCTAAACGTCTGCTTTTTGGTTGTACATGTAATATTTCTAAATTGTTTAAACTGGATGTGTGATTTTCTAACGTTAAATGATTATAAAGGCATGATTCATGGCTACCAGATAAATGTTCTTTAACTCTAACTTCAAAATTGCGCCCAGTCTGTCCCTGATTTGGTCAAAGGAATGTTTATTAATCTATAAAAGAATGAGTGAAAAGCTGACATTTTAATATTATGGGGATGGTTTGAAGAGTTAGGTATAATGGCGTCTGTATACGTGAGTTTTCGATAAATTTTGAACTCTAATGAAGAATTAATTCTGGTTATTGTTATATCTGGAATCTTACAAATTCCGAAAAGCTATATTTTTTAACCAAAATATCCTCGACGAACAGAGAGAAATCCGTTTCTCACCAATTACCGACCCCGCACTTTTTTCTTCCCATACTCAAGCCATCCCATAAAATGACTAATAACTCGGGTTAAATAAAGTAAAAAAAAACAACAATATCTGGAATTTTATAATTCGGCCGTTGACTAATCAATAATCGTATACCTGTGTTTAACACACCCCTTTTAATTTAACATTTGCTCTCACCATTTTTGTTGTTTACCACTCCCACGTATATATAACTACGTTTTCATTTTTACAGTTTAGTAGATACTCCTGATGACGGCCTAACAAGCCAAAATCGATCGAGTGATTTTTTAAACCTTTTGTAATTTTGCGAGATATTTAACAGGTGTTTTTAAAAAAATTAAAAATTTGTGTATTAAGTGTGTTTCGCCAAGTGCCTACGGCAGAAAGTGTAAAAAGTGAAAATTGTTTGAGATAGCACCATTTTAAGTTAGTCCTTGGTATTGGCTTCTTATGCTTTCAAAAAAAAAAATACGAGCTTTTAAGATTATTGAGTAGGTCTCAATATGAATCGTACTGATAAAGTAAAATGCTTTTTTGGCTGGCTCGAGCCGTTGGAATTTTTATTCGAAGGTCATACACTACATTAAATCGAAGCATATAAAATAATCAGATAATTGCACGGTTTATGGTAACCATCATGAATCCATCATGCTTAAGGCCGGTATACATTGAGAACGAGCAACGAGAACGAATTTTCTTTTTTCACTGGAAAATTGTTAAAATAGTGAAAAACGTATCATTTTAATTAACGATAGCTAAAATATCGTGTATTTATTAAAAATAAAAAATAAAATTTTAATACTTTTAATACAAAATTTCAATTTATCGTCTTAAATTATTAATTATATTAATTTTAACAACTTGCTTAAATAATTTGCTGAAAAAGAAAAAATCGTTCTCGTCGCTCGTTATCAATGTGTGCCGACCTTTAATGTGGTTTATAATGATGTATAAACGACATCAAACCGTGAAGTTACAATATTCCGGGGCTTGAATTGGGCGCCGCAAATTTAATAGCAAAAATTCAGGCAAACACCTACTCAACAATGTACATAATGTTGAGTGTAAATACAACTGTTCTATTAATCCTTACAAAATCGTCATCAAGATGGAGAATTTTTAGCCAAACAAGTCGGTAAATAATAAAAAAATATATAACTCAAAAGGAAGGTTGAATGGGAAACCGACATTTTTTAAGCCGATGTTTTGCTGCCCTGGTAACCTGAATGTAAAAATATGGAACGATATTTTCACATTCCTCGCGATTCTAATACTTACCCATTATAATTCCGTTACATTGGGAATCGTAAAAAAATTTAAAATTCTAAATACTGTTTCATTACATTACAGTAAAAATACAAATTCTATCTAAACCTGTATTAGAATATTAGAAATAACACCAACTAAAAGCACATGTGAGTATACACAAAATAAATTATAACATTTCCTGTGCCCTTTCTTTTATACACAAAGGGAATAAGGGATACTTTTGAAACAAAATAATCAAAACCTCACACTCCACCTGGTTGGCAGATCGTTTTGAACTCACACAAATTGCAAAATTGAAAGAAAAACAAGGAATCAAAACTCAGTTACGTATTATGTTGTTGTTTTATACTTTTATTAAATAAAAGGGAATGGTTTGTGTAGTAGTCCCATGTGATTTAAATATAAAAACATCTTTATTGCTGTGATTCAATTAGTGTTGTAGATTTTTGTTTAATTTTTCATGTTTTTTCTATACTTGTACAGCAATAATTAGAATTTATTTGCATTTAATGTCTCACTATTATGTATAAATCATAACGATTAATGTAAATTCGAAATCTTCTTCAGGGGACGCCATTTTTTCTTTTATTTCATTTAAAGTTCCGACACAGAAACAGCTACTATAAAGGAGCTGTTTCTGTGTCGGAACTGTGCCTTGTAAATGTTCTCGTGGTAATGAAATGTTTTTTTTTGAAGATACCTTCCAATGGAAATTTTCCAGTTTGGGATAATACGTTTTTTCTCCGAATGCTTTAGACTCCAAGTTATTATTTCCAACTATAAAGCAGATAATATTTCGTGCCCCATCTTATAAAAACAAAGACTAAATCTTGATCAACACTTATCACAACATCAAGCAAAGAAGCAAAAATGACATTTTAACGATCGATGATTGATTTATTGTCTAGGTGGTAGGTTTTGGCTGAAGGAAAGATTATTGAAGGAATCATTGAAAATTCCACAAAGACTTTCGAAATGTTTAAACCAAAGGAAGCTTTGGTTGTATTTCAAGGTAAATTGTCAGCAAAATTTGAAAAGAAGAATTTGATTAACCGGTAAAGTGCGTCGTGGAAAATGTTGCATTGAAAGAGTGGTGCGTTCCAGCGGACCGCAATTTTATATTAATTATTTTTTATTCAATTAGAACAATGCTAAAAATTTCAATTAGAAAGATATTAAACATTTCAGAAAAAAATTAAACGGAGTGAGGATAATTTGAATTTTTGAAAAGTAGAGCGGTCCCACGGACCGCACAACGCACTTTGCGGGTTAAAAAAACTGATTACAGTAAAAGCGAGAAACAAAAACGATTCAATTATATTAAAAATCACCCAATTTCAACATTAGCGGCCGCAAAGCTTTTATCAACAAAGTTGTTTTTCGATGAATATTCAGTCAAGCTGCAATAATCCATATAAGCGTGGGGGGCTCGATTGTTACAAAAATTAAAATTTTGACCTTAAATTTGACCATACTTTTGAGCTGGAATTTGAAATGTATTTTGGAATATTTTATGGATACATTTTGGTCTAATTCTGGACTGAATTTTGGATTAACTTTTGAAAAGACTAAACGATTGTTATCATATTGCACGGTCTGATTAAACGAAATCATGGTAAATGCTAGCTGCGTATAGACGGGATATTCCATTAAGACCGCTTATTTTGAAATTGGAAAAAAGCGCTCGTGGCTGACGGCACTCGTTGGTCCTTTTGACAAAATGTTCGTTGACATTTTGGATTTTGCTGGCTCAATTTTATCAACGGTCTTTCAATTCTGGTATTGTTCATGGGTTATTAGCATACCTCTTTTGTTTCAAAAACTCAGAAAAACAAGAAATACAACTTCATGAAATCGCATGAACTTAGGGGCCAATTCACATCGCCGTGGCGCGGTTAATTATCCCTTCGAATTTCGTATTCAACAATTCAATTGTTTCTTCGCTATGTGTGACAGGTTGTGCCGTCCTGTTGAAATCACATGTCTGCGAGATCCTTTTCAGCAATTTGAGGCCATAATAATTTGTTTATCATCTCAAGGTAACGAATGCCGTTGACGTTGACTGCATTACCAGCCGCATTCTCGAAGAAGAACGGTCCAATCACACCGCCAGCCCAAAATGTTAAATGCGTATGATTATTTTATTGTACGGTTAAGACAATCTATTGATAATAATACTTCAAGGTAAGTAATAACAGCTAAGGACAAAATGATTAAATCTTGGATTTCAGCTATTCTACTTAAAAAATTTAAGTTGAAAAATGGTTCATCTAAAAAATTATTTAAAATTCCAGAGATGGTATTGATGTTAAATGTTTTAAATAAAGCTCTTAAAGATGAAACATATGTAAAGAAAGAAAAATACTACAAGCATAAATTCAACAATACAAAAGGCAATATTTAAGATAACTGGATAGTGGTCAACGAGGTTTTAAATTAGAATCATGCAACCTGTATAGCCGATTTGCGATAAGCTGCAGCCAAATGTAATTTCAAGTGTAGCTGTAATCAAATCATATTACGATAATGCGATACGGGACATGATTGTGTTTTTTTTATTGTTTTATATGCAATACACGAACCGGTACGAACCGCAATTTTACTGAAAGACAACCCGACCTTGGAAGAAACGATTTCTGTTGCTCAAGCATATGAAAATACTCAGGCAGCAATCGGCATTTTTAAAAATGAGCACGGGGAACTAGGTAGGTACACCTTGACCTGGATGTAGTGTTCACCATAATCGTAGTCAGTGCCGATTTGCGAGTGACTCGGAAGTTGAGAGCTCTGAATCAGCGAAAATTGACAAGAATCAGAAGTCGATAGCAAACATAACAGATGCTGAGGTGATGAACATAGAAAGTATTACATCGATAGTAGAAAACCAGGAGACTGTAAGTTCAACTTGTGAAATTTTAGAACGTCTGGGCAAGAAAACTATAGTGGCGATGGAGATTAATCAGAAACCGTTCAAGTTTTTAGTAGTACATTTCCATGGTGGGCAACGCCAGATATGAGCAACTTGGTTGTCCTGAAATAGAATCAACAATTCTGAAGGCGTATGGTGATACAAAAATACCAGTGAAACGCTGAAATTAACCGAAAATTACTATTGCTTGTGATTGCGGCTGATAGCGCCAGTATGATGGGTATATGAATTGGTTCGATGCTTTTGGTTTCCACATTGATACTTCTGTTAATGTGGAAGAACTGTTCAATGTAGTCGATACTCAGGAGAATAAGGTTCACACCTTGTGTGAGAAATACTCTGTATAGTAATAAACTCAAGGCTAATTTGGCACTAAAACCAGTACATAACGCTTGAGCATACAAACCACGACAAATTCCGTTTGAACAGCAAGATAAAATAAAAAGTGAGGTAGAACGATTGGTATTGAGTGGTGTATTGAAACATACACAATTTAGTACATGGGCCTCACATTTCGTCGTCGTGCCAAAATCTGATAAGTAAATTAGGATTTGTGGTGATTTTAAGGTCACGGTAAATCGGTTTCTAGAAGTAGAACAGTATCCTATCCCGAGGGTGGAAGAGTTATTTCATCAACTGCAGGGAGGAAGAAGATTTCTAAAGATTGATTTAACCTGCAATGCCTACTTACAATTTGAACTCGATGACGAGTCAAAATCGCTGGTAACGGTGACAACGCCATTCGATTTATACCAGTATCAACCTCTTCCATTTGGTATAGCAAGTGAGTGTGCCTGCCATGTTTCAAAGATTTCTTGGACAATTGACGGCACACATGGATAGAGTGACTTTCTATTTGGATGACATCATCGTCACTAGTCAGGCAGATGAGGAGCACCTTAAAAATTTGTAGGAAATGTTTAAACGATTGGCAGAGCTGAATCTTCGCTGTAAAAGAGATAAGTGTCAATTTTTCCAGAAGCAAGTCGAATATTTGGGCCATATCCTGGATGAAAATGGCATCCGTCATACAAAGGCTCGTGTCAAAGCAATTTCCGAGATGCCGCGGCCAAAAGATCCAAAAGTAATTCTTGCATTTTTGGTAAGATTAATGATAATAACCGTTTTATCTCAAATTTTGCTCGATCCAACAACAATTCGTTCACCATCAACAGCTCAACCATCGTCATCTCACCCGAGCTCGAAGCACGAATCTTCATCGCAACCATCTCATTCGCTCGTCGCTACTTCGACCAGTTCGTTGAGCTGTCCATTCTGCAGCGAGGAACACAGTGCGTTCCAGTGCAGCAAATTTAAATCATTATCGTTCGATCAGAAATCAAACAACATTCGTGAAAACAATCTTTGTTTCAACTGTCTGCGGAAGGGACATCGTAGCGCAGAATGTCGTTCAAATTTCTGTCAAGTCTGCAACCGCAGACATCAAACCCTACTATATATCGGATGGATTATCTCGAACTCCAGTCACCAACACAAGTAAAACAGCGAATGACAACTTGCCAACTGGCAAAAATTCGAACGATGATAGATGTATTACTCGCAACAGCAGTTGCTGACAGATGTATTACTCGCAACAGCAGTTGGGATCGTCGCAAACGGAAAACTACATTTCACCATTCGAGCCCTGCTTGAATCCGGGTCCCAAGTGAATATCATTTCGGAGAACGCCAACTCGGATTGGCTTACAACGGAAACCAGCCTCAATCTTAATTAACGGAATTGGTGCCATCGAAGCAGGCAAATCATCATCGATCGTCGAATTCGTTCTTAAATCACATGTTGGTTCAAGATTCTCATTTCAATCGTCCTCACAAAATCGACGTGCTGCTTGGGGCAGATGTATACTTCATGTGGATGGATGCATAAAATCTTTCAACGGTTCGCTATTCACACAAGAAACCAAACTAGGACACACCTTGTTTGGGAGATACGACCAGAACACAATCACACACTCCTTAAGTTCGACTGCAATCAATACCAACGTTGACAAAACTTTGAAGTCATTTTGGGACATTGAAAATGTACCAGCAGCCCGAGAACTCACGGAAGATGAAAATCAATGTGAAACGCACTTTCAATCAACACACTCTAAAAACAAGGAAGGAGGATATATCGTGCAGCTCCCAATCGTTGATCAGTCATTGCCACTTGGAAGATCTCGAGAAGGTGCAATCATGAGACTAAAGCATATGGAACGCCGATTTTCGAAGATTCCGCAGTTACGCATCGAATACCGAGATTTCATGCAAGCTTTCCTCGAGCAGCATCACATGGAAGCAGTGAGAGTCGACGATGAAAAAATTACAAATCAAACGTGCTACCTCCCACACCATGGCGTGATGCAGGGGTTTAGTTCAAAGACAAAATTACGTGTGGTCTTCGACGGCTCACACAAGACGACTTCCGGAGTTTTGCTCAATCAAAACTTTCATCTTCATATCGGTCCCAAGCTTCAACAGAATCTATTCACGATTCTCACTCGATTTCGAAAACACAAATACGTGTTCGACACAAAGATGTATCGACAGATCTTGGTGGCCCCTGAGCACAAAAGATTATCAACGAATAGTTTGGAGAACAACGCCTGAGGACCCAATTCAAGATTATCGCCTGCATTCAGTAACCTACGGTACTAGCTGTGCTCCGTATTTGGCAATACATGACGAATCCAAGCAATTTCCTTCGCTGCGAAAGTCACTCTTGCCGACTTCTATGTAGACGACCTGGTGACGGGCACAAACGAAGTCAAGGAATTGCTTGAAATCCAGCAGCAGATGGTGGCATTACTCCAATTCTGCTCGATTAAGTGTCGTCAGAATACTACGAACATCGGCCATTACGGGATTTCAAATGGGAAGAATCGGTCAAGGCACTGGAGCTACATTGGGCTTCATCGGGAGATTATATTGCTTTTAAAATCGAAGACAGAGAAAGATAGATTCATCCTCTCAGAGGCTTCAAGGATCTTCGACCCACTCGGCTTGGTATCCTCTAGTGTCATCATCGCAAAAATCATCTTTCAAGAGTTGTGGGTACTCGGATTATCGTGGGACGAGGCAGTACCAAAATCAGTCGCTGAAATATGTCAAATTATCGGAAGAATCTGGGATTCTTGAAAACAATCAAAATGACCCGTTGGACGGATTATCAAGCATGTCGCAACAATCTTCGGATACACGGCTTCAGCGGCGCCTCAATGAAAGCATTTGCTGCGGTCGTATATGCTCGCACCACGTCAGCAAATGGATCAGTAAAAATCACCATCTTAGCAGCGAGAACTAAGGTCGCTCCACTCAAAACCGTCAGTTTACCGCGCTTGTAACCTCATGCACAATATCGCCCAGTGACTCAATCTCAACGACATACAACAGTTCGCATGGACCGATTCGCAAGTGGTTCTTGGATGGCTCGGCAGCCCTCCCAGTCAATGGAAAGCATTCGTGGCGAATCGCGTTTCGCAAATTCTCGATCATTTAAAACCCAATGAATGGCGGTATGTTGATACTCGACACTGAATGGCTGTCGAAACACTTGGACACTTGGCGAACACACAAAATCAATGATTATTCCATCCCATTGGAAGAATGCAAAACCACTTCCATGGTCGTCACGCAGTCAAACGAAGCATCACGCTTTGATGGGATCGATCAACTTCTGAACCGCTGGTCCACTCTCGGTAAATTACTTCGAATCACAGCCTATTGTAGACGTTTCGTTCAACAACTTCGTACCAACAAAGCCGATCGTTATCCCAGCTTCGTCACTGTGCCTGAAATGAATCGGTCATTCCATTTTTAGGTCCGATTTGTGCAGCGAGCTCACTTCGCGAACGAAATTACTCGATGCCAATCAGGAGGGAACCTATTGAATAAAATTGTGCTTCGTTCACTCAACTCATTTATCGATGGTGATGGAATCTTAAGAGTCGGAGGACAATTAAAACATTCATTCTTGCCGTACCAAAGCAAGCACCCGATAATTCTACCGAAAACCAGTAAAACTCACTATACGTTAATCGTCGCACAGGCACATCGAACCACACACCACGGTGGTCAACAATTAATGTTGGCACATCTTTGAAGCCAATTTTGGATAATAAATGTCAAGAAGCTAGTTCGTGCGCATGTTCGCCATTTTGTGACATGCTTTCGTTATCGTTCAACCACCGGTTAGCAACTAATGGCCAATCTTCCAGCACCACACGTTATCCCATTGAGAGCTTTTCTACATAGTGGAGTGGATTATGCTGGTCTGTTCTCGATCAAACAAAACAAAGGCCGCGGCGTAAACTCAACGAAAGGGTACGTATGTCTATTCGTGTGCCTATATCAACAAAGGCGCTTCATCTGGAGATGGTGTCAGATCTCACCGCAGATTCGTTCATCGCTTCGTTCAGACGATTCACCGCTCGAAGAGGCAAGGTTCAACTAACTTCGCTTCTTCACCAGAGCACAAGGAATCTGAACCCTGAAGTCGCCACAATGCTGGCTCAAGACAACACGAATTGGTGCTTCAACCCGCTCGCTTCACCACACTTCGGAGGCTTATGGAAGGCAAGGGTGAAGTCAGTCAAACACCATCTTCGAAGAATCATCGACAATACATTACTCACCTTCGAATAGACGACAACACTTCTGTGCCAAATAGAAGCTTGCCTAAATTCGAGGACATTGGGCCCCATGTCGGATGTTCCCGAGGACTACACCACTCTCACTCCCGGTCACTTTCTCATCGGAGAGCCACCCATTACCATTCCAGAACCATTATTGCTTGGCATTCAATCGAATCATCTCAATCAATATCAGCAAATCCAACAAATGTACCAACATTTCTGGAAGGTATAGTCGACTGAATATCTGTCACGACTACAGCAACGTTCTAAATGGCTCAGGGCGAACGTTAATTTCAAGGTCGGCCAACTGGTTCTAATCAAAAACGAACTTTGCGTTCAGCAAAATGGGCAATTGGCCGAATCACTGCTATTCATCCAAGTCACATCCAGCATCACACTCACGAGACCGGTAGTAAAATTGTGTCTACTTCCGATGCCAGACAACATCGACAACTGCCGGCAATGTTAGCACCACCACTGAATACGCGACCGGTGCGAGGCCTGGTGTTGAACACAGCGAAGCAACAAATTTACAGTCGTCAGGCAACACTAAAAATGGAGAAAACATCAAATTACACGACGTGTTTTTAGTCTCTCTTCTTCGTGTCAATCACCAACAAACAACATGGTGTTCATCGAAATTACAGTGGCCATCTTATCAAAAATAATATTCACAATTAATCACACAATATTAACGTAATAATTAATAATTAATAAAACGAATCAAAATAACAATACATACGAACTAATAAATGAATTATCAATAAATTAGACTCTAATACAAATCGATTCAAGTGTTTTAATTCGAGTGCCATTTATCGTGAATACTCTCGTTTCTGCACAATCGCAAATCCGCTCAGCCATTGTGGTAAACATTAAATATGAATTAATACAGAAGTTTTGTTTGTAATAGGAATGAAAACACAAACAAACGTAACAGTTTCGCAATACAGTTTCGATCTGCGAGCATTGTGAAAAATAAATCATATTTCAGTCATCTCATCAGTATATAGCGAATGAACTGCTAAACTTAATACTCTGATTTATTCCTATATAAGAATCGACCATGTACTGGTAGTATTAGCGAATTTTACATTCTCCTTAAAAACTTTTAACAATTTCAATTTTAGGGCCGATTGTATGAACACCGCTAAATGAAAAAAAATCCGAGAGTAATGATTAATTACTACTCAAGGATTTTATTTTTCGTCGATTGTATTAACGATGCTAAATAAAAATTGAGCCTCTCTTTTATTGCAGTTTTATAGCAGTTTTTTGTAGGACTGGCAATACTTTTCTATGACGTTTATTTTGTTGATGTTTATTAAATTTTTTTTTGTTTATTTAGAGGAGAATAAAATTTCAATTTCCGAATTTGACATTTTCTTACTTATTGAGTCCATTTTTAATAATTACGTACTTTTATAAAAATGTCTCGTTTGTATGATACACCACATTTCAAATGCCAAAAATTTAAAAACAAATTTTTTTAGTCTCTGATTCAGTCGCCAAAAAGAAAGGATAAAACAGATGGAAAAAAATAGTCGATTAATTTTCTGATTTAACATCGTTCATACAATGCAAACTACGCTAAATCAGAGGATTAATCATTTATCCTCGTTCATATGATACAATCGGGCCTTAGCGTTTAACGCATACATACGTAAAATTCGCTAATACAAGTACAAGTTTGATTCCTTTATATAGGAATAAATCAGAGTAATAAGTTTAGCAGTTCGGTCGCTATATCCCGAAGAGATGACTGAAAGATGATTTATTTTCCATAATGCTCGCAGATCGAAACTGAATTGCAAAATTCTTAACATATTTCTCCTCTTCGAAAAATAAAATTATTGTTAACATGATCTCAAAACGTATATTTGCGACGGTCAATATTCCTGAAAATTACTCAGTCTATATATATCAGTTTTATTGGATTTCATTGTTAGCTGGTTTCATAGGAATTATTTTCTATTAGTGAAGATTCTTGAAAACACTGTAACTCTTCTCTGTATTTCATTTATGACTCCGATTTTTTTATTTGCTATATATTCTGTGACGAACTTCACATCAGTTTTTATTATTATTAATTGCTCCGGTGCTCAACTATTTAACTGGAACATTCAGGTAACTTTGGATATCTTTTACCACTAATTATTCAAAATTAACAGTTTTATATTGTATTTAAAAGTTTAAAACTGACAAAAAATGTTAAAGCTAATTATAAAAAATGTATATAGTTAAATCTTCATCATAATACATATAATTCAAATTTGTCACAAAGTTACTATTTTTTTTGCTCTTGTCATTTGACGATACATAAAATGGATACAACATTTTTTTTGCTGTTGCTATGTTTTTTATAATGTAATGTTCTATGTTGATATGTTAAAAGGATATACAATTTTGACAAATTATGATAACAAAGTAAAAGCTCTTATATTGTATGTACATAAACTATATGGTACGTATAAACATTAATGCAAAAAACAAACAAACTTAATGTAACAAAAAAGTTTTTCAGGTAAATATAAAAATATTAACTTTTTTTAACACATTTATATATACACATATATACATATTTGGATATAAGAAATAGGTCGTACGTATCTACGAATATTTGTAGTACAAACTTATAAGATAAGAAAATAAAAAGGTTGGACAAATTTTAGTTGTTCGCCAATATCTTAGAAATCTAAAATATCATGAAAATGTATAAATAAATGTAGCTACCTAATAAAACAAGAAGTTTAGCAAAAACCAAAAAAAAAAAATGAAAAAAGGGTTTTTGGTATCTCTATTTGTACCACTCATAAATATCTAGAAAGAAATATGTCCAAATTTATTACGTTTATGACTTGAGAATTAATTTTCCAAATATAAAACTAAGAATCAACCTTACCCCGAAATATGTATATAGAAAGTAAAAATTGTTTGTGTAATTTTCACCATTGTCGTCAATTCATTTGCCATATATATAGCCTCATGTACCACACATAATTCTAGACCTAAGTTATATGTTATTAAGTTTCAGGTCACAAAAATATCATAATTTCAATCACAAAAATAACCATAAACACATAAAATAATTATCCATTACACCATTAAAACATGTATCTGCTCTTCGCACAATCACATATGAACAGTTATTCCAGAAAACTATTTTTTATTGTTAATATTGTCAACTTTAACACTGTTTAGATAAAATTTTGAATGGTACATTATAGTATATACAAGATACGAGAAACTATTTCGAACAAAAAAATAAAATTTCTATTCTAGTTCGAAAACTTTATTTCGTTTAGTTTTACTGTTGTTGACAAACATTTATTTGTTGTTTTTTATTTTTGTTTTTCAGAGTAAAACTGTTCTGGTGCAAAAGTTCAAAATAACAACATGAAGTTTGTTACTTTTAAATTAAGTAAACATGTAATTAAATTCAGAGAGTATGAGGGAGTTTGGCTTGGAATATTTTAATGTTCCTATTAAAAAAGTTTTAAAAAAATACAAATTAATCACATGAATAGGATTTATGTATTATGGTGAAAAAGTGAGTTTGGTCCATTCTTGAAATAAAACGGGCCGAAATCTATTATAAAAATAATTAAAATAAATAATTGGAAAAAATATTTCTAGGAAAGGAATTTATGTTGTCAGTTAGTTTACGTTCAATATTTTTGTTGAAATGTAGAATCGTTTAAATTACTGTTTTGTGCTTCCACATACATCCTAAGTTTATTTTATTATTTGTTATATCCCCTTTAATAAAATTCATACTTTCTGTCGAAATCGGGATTAATAAAGTGTATAGTATAATAAGACGCTAAAAGGGAGAAAGCGGCTAAGGAATGGTTTAACTTCGCAAATTTTGAAAGTAAGATTTTATGTGGGACTGTGTCGAAAGCTTTTTTAAGGCGTATAGAGAGCATCGATACATAATCCTTGCCCTCCAGTCCTAATAATATTTCATTGAGAACAGAAGAGGCTGCTGATTGTGTATTAGATGCCTCGACAAATCCAAATTGGTTGGGATGAATAATTTTATTGCACATGAGATATTCATGTAGCCTAACTCCAATTATTTTCTCAATAAATTTCTCAAATATTTTTGAGAAAACACTCAGAATGGAGATTGGGCGATAGCTAGATGGTAGCATTTTATTGCCCGCTATTACGACAGCATGAACTATTAAAATCTTGAGGCAGTCCGGTAAGTGGCCATTATTTATGGTTTTATTATTCAATCCAACGACAATGGGAGATAACGCTTACATTTTCCAACAAATTTCACTGAAATTGCATCATATCCTGAAGCAGCAGTTTGATTAAGATTTTTTATTATTGTGGAAATTTCAGAACAATCAGTAACTGAGAATTTAAGTTCAAGGAGCCTTTCATATTTTAAATAACTGGAAGAATGAGGCATTGTATTATGCCTATTTCTTCCTTCAGTTAGGTTTCCAATGTTTATAAAGTAGTGGTTAAAAATATTAGCAATGTCGTATGAATAATGCTTCACTTCTGAAATGTCGTTAGCCAATGCAATGATTGGATTACCGGTGTTGTCATATTTGTTAAATATCATGTTTTTAGAACTGTCCAAGTCCATTTAATTGGATTTAGAATGTTGTGTATTTCGTTCTATTTAACTTTTTACACAATACATCAATTGTTAAACTTTAGTGTATACATATATACATTAAGTGCTTACTTAAAATTTTATGTTTAATGTAAACATTTTGTAATAAATCTTTCAATAAGATATTAAGCAAAAATTCCATAAAGAATTCATTATCAGCAAGTCTTACCAATATAATGTTAAGATGTAAAAATTCTAAATTGTCAAAAACTTAAATATAATCAAATAAAACTGCAACAGCGATTTTGTCTGTATATTTGTAATGAATTTCGGGCTCTTTTCAGAATTCGTATTGGATTTTGCAATAGAACACTCGTTTAATTTGTTAACACTGGACAATTTATTCTGTAATAAATAACAACACTTCTTTCATTTAATGCACTTTTTACCTCTTAACAATTTCACTGTTTCACTTTAAAGCTCTTTACTAGATCACTATTTCACTTTAATATATAACTTGTTCACACTGATCACTGGTGGCCCCATGCATGGAGAGCTCAAGACCATAACAAAAAGCGCATATTAGAAGTGCTTCGAAAATTGGAAAAAGCGCTGCCACAAGTGTATTATATCTTAGATGGATTACTTTGAAGGGGACTAAATAATGAATAAATAAATGTTTTTGCTCGAACTTTCCAAATTGCGTTGTTGCATGAAAATGGTTCAAGTATTCGATTTCTGTGTATTTTTATTCGAGAGAAATCTATGACGTAATATCATTGCAATTTACATATTCGATATAATATGGTTAGAAGTTAGAAATAAATTTATCAACAAAAATATTCAATTCTATTTAAATATGTAAATATTTGTATGTGAATTTAATCGTGTTTGGTCAAGAAACATTGAGTGTGAAGCGTTGTACACTACAGTAAATACAAAAATAAATAGAGCACGAAAATGATCCATAAATTAAAATGGGCAAGCACGAAATGTTCCTGGGAAAATGGGATAATATTGAGTGCAAACAAGTATTGAGGTCATCACCAACGATGATAAAAGGCCAAAGGTCATAGTTACCTATGAACAAGGATGCAAATTCGAAGGGTATTGGACTTAAAGGCAGAATCACCAAATGCCAGTTCAGTGTTAAGGGATACGATTCAGTCAGGACTACGAAATCTGTGCGACGTGTGACTGAAATTTGATGCCGAAATCGATAATGTACCGGAGAGGCTTGTAACGTAACCGAATTAAATTCAAAAATTTAGAGAATTTAGTTTCTACGATTGGATAAATTAGAACATGTATTCCGTTAAGAAAATACATTTAAACATAAAGATGTAAAAATATGCAAAAAATATGCAACAGATTTAAACAAATTATGCATCGGGGTCGATATCGTTACAAATAAATGTAAAAAAGGGTGTACGGTGGGCCCGGCGTCAAAAATTCGTTGAGTGCTAATAAAATGTGCATGAATATGACAAAAACTAATTATATACTTTTTCAGAATAAAACATTTACTGCACAGTTTCCCTGTTACCTGGAAGTAAATAATAATAAAATATTGTAAGTTGCTACTGCAACTTTTTTAGGGCTTGTCATTGATCAAAACCTGAAATGAAAGGAACAGGTACAGAAAGTTAAAAAATCGATATGGCCTTATGCATTTACACTAAAAGAATAAGAAGTCACATTGATAAAAGAACAGCCTGGCTAATCTAAAACGGTTATATTAACTCTAGATTGAGTTATATGAGCTCGTTGTATTTGTGCATTGGAATCCGCTGCGGTTTGTGCAGAACACCGTCGTATCACCCCTAAAGATCTGCAGCTTGGTTCCCTCAGAGCTGGGTTTTGGGATGTCGTGGATATAAAATATGTATAACAGTGTCCCAAGCACGGAGCCTTGCGGAACTCCTGCCGCCGCCCTTCTAGTTGATGCTTTGTAACAGTTTTCTAACTCTACGCAGAATCGCCTATTATCTAGGTAAGACTTTACAACTATTATCAGTGCCGGGGAGACTCGCCCCACGATCAGCTTGTGTACCAGTCCGTCGTGCCAGACAGAGTCAAAGGCCTTTTGCATGTCAAGAAATACGGCTGCAACTGTTTTGTGGAGTCATTTTGCCAATTTTATTTGGTTTATTAGCCTCATCAGGGCGTCCGTTGTTGACCTATTGTGAACGAAGCCAAACTGTTCCTCCGGTATCAAGTGCTGGATGGCATCTAATAGCCTGTGTGCTACGATCCTTTCTGCAATTTTGCTGAGTCCACTCAGCAAACTAATTGGCCTTGTATTTTCAGGGCTGCATGACTTGCCGCTTTTTGGGATTGCAATCACCTTCGCCGTTTTCCAGCTTTCCAGGAAGTATCCAAATTTTAAAATTGCGTTATGATTAGCACCATCTGTCTAAATCCTGCTAGAGAAAAGTTTTGTATGGCCCTATTGGTGACACCGTCGACCCCAGGGGACTTTCTATTTTGTATTCGCTCGGCCAGAATTCTCACCTCATCATAGTCGGTGCTTATTTCGGCGACATCGTATGGGAGACTTTGTTGTTTCGAGAAGTCATCCACCGACTCCACGACCGTGGAGTGCATGTAGTGCCTTGAATAACAGCTTCGTGGTGGTCTGCAATTTTGTTGAATATTATGGCTGGGTCAATTGTCTGTACTCCCTCATCCTCCAGAACAATTTTTCCTCCGCTGTTTGGCTTCATTCGTCTTATATAGCTGTATAAATTTGTTTTGTCGGGCCTAATATCGCTCAGTTTCTTGCGAAACACTGTCTGGACGTGTTGTTGTATGTTTTCATGAATGTTTTTGGTGGTCCGGTTTATGAGGGTGGAACTAAAAAGTACTTGGATCTTGCGGTGCATGTTTCGATAGTAATTTCGTATCTTGATCATTTTCATGATGTTCGGCGGAAGCTGTCTGGAGTTTGCAGCAGGATCAATGTTGGGCACATATTTGACTTCAGCCCCGTGATGGACTCAATTTGTTTGTTGTCGTACATATCTAACTTGTAGTGCATGTAGTGCCTGAATCCTTCCCAGTCTGCTTTACCGTAGTCTCCCAGATGACTACTTGTTTCGTGGGAGTGACTACCTTCTATGGTCCTGGTACATTTTGACCACCCGTATTTTTATCGCAATTTAAGAAATTAGTGTAATTGGTCGAAATATTGGTCGAAATTTAGATTTTAATGAGTCGGCAAAAGAAACACCCGGTCTTACAACATTAGAGTCGAAAAAAGAACTCGCGGGTCCCATCGAATTTTTTGAATTTTTGAATTTATTAATTTTATTTTGCTTACCTATGTATCTCAGCCTCTCTGGACATTCTGTAAAGCTGGTTACGTGGCTCCCTCCGCAGTTGTGGCATTTAACTGGGATATTTTGATCCGTGTTTCATGGGCATTGCCCTGGTTCATGGTTGCTGGCACATTTGACACAGTGGTACCTCATGTAGCAGCTTGAGGCAGCATGGCCGAACCCTTGGCATCTTCGGCATTGTGTTACTGGAGCCTTCCTCTTGGTCTCCCAACTTATGTTTTATCCGCAACATCCATGTATTTGCTTAATATCCATGATTTTGGTTTTTGGATCGAATGTAACCGTGAAGCTTGGTAGCTTAACTTGGACATCTTCGCCCTTTTGATTTTTAACTGTTTTGACTATGCGGTACCCCTCCACTGGTTTTGGCCCTTTATTTCCTAGATCCTCCTTGATTTCTTCGATGGGTGTATCTTGGAAGATTCCTCTCAAGATCATCACTTTTCGTCGTTGGCTCCTGTGCGCGTATACGTAAAGAAAGCGTGTTGCACTTTTTATCGGTTATCTTCAATAGTGCGCCTGCAAACTGTTGCAGGATTAGCCCTCCAATTTTGTTTGTTGAGTACTCTTTCAGTACAATAGGTGGTGGTTTTGGTTTGTGGTCCTTTGTTTTGTTGACTGTCTCGGCTGGGGCATCCACTTTTAAACAGTTGAAGCGGCCCCCAATTGTTTGTTTGTGCTGGCTTCTTATGTTTCCGTAGTTCTTTACTCGGACCTCATTTATTTTTACCGTCTGGTTGAGTGGTTGGACGCTGATTCGATCTCATCGTCATCGTCTTCTTCATATTCATAATCCCCATCAAGCATTTTTCTTACGGTTTCAGTGATGTCTCTGTTTTCGTCTATCTCGTTCTCTCCTTATCTGTATGATTTTTCGAATTTTTGCTGTGAGTGTCCATTTCTAGGGCATCTTCATTTTGCATTTTTTTTTTTTTTTTTTTTTTTTATCATTTTTTTAATTGGGTGCAGAGCGGACTTATTAACGGTCCTAGCTCCTTGTAACTGTCAGAGCTTCTGCACCCAATGCGCGATCCTGCAAGATTAATAGCTACCTTAAATTTATTCATTTTATATTCCTTCGGAAATTTGAAATGTATTAGCAAATTCCACTTTTTTGATGTTCTGTATATAAATTCGCGCTTGATTTCTACAGTTCGAGGTTTCGGGAGCTTCATCGTAAACCTATGTGCATTGGTTGTTCCTCTTGTTGTTGTACCGAATGGTGGTATTTTATCCGATAGTTCTGCAGAACATTTACCATGTAAGCATCTGTAGAAGACGCAGAGTTCTGCAACATCTCTGCGATGCTGTAAGATGTCTAGTTCTTGAGTAAGTCTGGGATTCTGTATTATTCTGATAGCGCGGCGTTGAACCCTGTCTAATAAGTGGAGGATGGTACCAGACGCACCTCCCCAAACGTGACAGCAATACTCTATACATGGTCGGATGAAGGTTTTATATATCTGGAGAACTTGATGCGATTTGAAAAACCTTCTGCTTCGATTCAGGAACCGGAGTTTTTTTGAAGCTGATTTAGCCAATGCAACAATGTGTTCATTCCATTTGAGTTTGTTACTTATTTGAACACCAAGCAGTCGAATTGAGTCGCAACCCACAAGGATACGTTTTTTTACCACAAATGGGTAGTCGTTGCGACTTTTTTTACGTGAAAATGTGCATATTTGTGTCTTTTTTTCGTTAAATTGTACTAAGTTTTGTACTGTTGTACTGTACTTAAATCGGAATTAAGAGAAGTTACGACTTCTGACCGTTTATTATTTAGATCTGTAATGCTGGGCTCCGCCTCGAAGCTATGGATAGGGTTTACAGTGCTATCCAGCAAATCGTTGATGTATAGCAAAAACAGGGTCGGTGACAAAGGAGACCCCTGAGGGACTCCGGCATTTGGGAAGTGCGTCGATGATGATCTCCCATTAAGCACGACGCTGATTTTTCGGTCATTGAGATAGCTTTTAATTCACCTGGGGGTCATCGAGTCCAGCCCGTATGCCACAAGTTTACAAATAAGATTCTCATGTCATATGCGATTGCCGAGGCCTCTCCGTGGTGTTCTAGGGCGAGATTCCATTTGTTCGTGACATACGTCAGGAGATCGGTCGTGGATCGGCTTTCACGAAAGCCGTATTGTCTATGCGAAATTAGTTTGCTAATTTCAAGATATTTAACTGTATGTTAATTGACGCATTTCTCAAAGACCTTAGCGACGGCTGACACAATTGATATCAGCCGGTAGCTTGAAGGGTCAGTTTTGTCACAACCCCGTTTCAGCACGGGTTGCACCATTGCATTCTTCCAGGCGTTCGGGTATAGTCACCTTGCTTATATGAAAGTAGGAAAATTTTAGATAATATTGGAGCCAATTCACTGGCAAACTCCTTTAATATTCGAACTGGAATTCCATCAGGTCCGGTGGCCTTGTTTGCATTCATTGAATTTAGATTAGTAAAGACAATTTCCTCCGAGATGACGACGGGGCTCATTTTAGAACCACAATATGGAATTAATGGAGGCCCAATTCCATCTGGGACAACTAATGTCGATCTCGATTTGAAGACGCTCGCCAATATGTCGGCTTGTAAATATGGATCCACCACCAAGGCGTCAGCACGTTTCAATGCTGAAACAATGTGGTAAAAGTTGCGATCGGAGATTTTCAACTCGGAAGCCACATTGGCTTTCTTGCTGCCGGCTCTTTTTGCTTCTCTACCACAGGTTTTTTTGCAGGTGTTCCGTATCGTTTTGTATTCCTCATAAGAAATTTCGTTGCGTTTATATTTTTTGTGTGCCGCTTTATTTTGTTTGGCAGCTTTGGCGGCTTTTTTTGAAAATATTTTAAAATTTTGATTGGGATTGGAAAATGATGAGGGTATAAATTTATTCATTCCATGTAAGACGGTGTCTGTAAAACTGGAAACGGCGTCGTCGATGTTGTTGTTATGTAGGCAATGGCGTTCCCAAGGTAAATGTTGAAAAAATTACCGTAAACCATCAAAATTAGCTTTATTAAAATGCCAAAGACGCCTTGGCTGCTGTCTAGATTCTAGTGGTGTTTCGACAGATATTTTTGTTGTTATTAAGTTATGGTCAGAATTTCCAATTCCAGTTTCGACATGGGCCTCCATGGAATGAGGGATTGATGTCAGATAGAGATCCAGAATATGAACTCCTCTAGAATTTTGGCATTCAAATGTGGACTCACTAACAATCTGTGTGAGGTCATGCGAAACGGCAAGCCATTCCGCATAGCGCCCAGTAACATTTGTATCTTTGTGATTCAACCATTGTTTATGGTGGGCATTATAGTCACCGACCATAATTAATTCGCATTCGGGATGTTGATTGCGAATATCGTCACATTGGTCTGATAAGCCCTCGAAGAAGCTAATCGTTTCTGAATCCGTCTGATTAGGAGATCTGTACAAGCTAATTAAAAAAATGAGTTTATTAGGAAGAGAAATTTTAAGCACAATAGTTTGAGCCGCTTTTGAAAATATTTCGTGCTTTTTGTGTCTTGAGTACGGTATGTGGTTTTTAACGAAGATGCACACTCCACGTTGCAACTCAAAAGCTTGTTCGAACTGGTAGCGCTTGAAGTAGAATTCGTTTTCGTAGATGTTCGACGATACTTTTGTTTCCGTTAGAACTAATATGTCGGGTTTACGTGATTCGAGATGTTGATGTGCGCAATTTTTGTTAGTCATGAGACCTCTGACATTGATATAATGGATGTTAAGGCAATTAATTGTGTCTTTACGATGATTATGCCTCCCCCCGCGATCCGAAGAGACATGTTTTGGCACTGTTTGTTTGGCTGTCAGCTGATGATAAGGCTTGCCCTTTTATCAGCTCATTTACTTTGGTGAATATCCCATCGCTATGCTTTTTCAGTAGTTTGTTCGCCAAATTTGTGATATGACTTAGGGCCTTGTCGTCCAGTAAGGATGCTGATGGTTTCCTAGGCATGGTGCTAGGGATGAGTACGTGCGCTCGGATTTTTAAGGGAACCCTACCAGAGTTACTCGGTTCTTTGCTATCCTGTTCTCACGCGTTCTGTTTCCTTTTCGGTTTTTGTAGTGTTTGTTTTTCTTCGCTGACATTTTTTCCACGGTTTTCTGATTTAATTTTATTCTCTTTCTAATGTTTTTGGTTTTTATTTTTTATTATTATCATGAGAGTCATTAGTTGCTTTCCAATCGACCAACCGCAAGCACCCGCTAGTGAACCGCTAGTAGAATGGTTTTTGTCTTCGCTAAATTATCTATAGAAATTTAGCGAAGACAAAAACCATTCTACTAGCGGTTCACTAGCGGGTGCTTGCGGTTGGTCGATTGGAAAGCCACTGATCCTTATTGATCGGTTGTAGCTATAGGAGGCATGAAATTTCGCTCCAAACTATTTGAATAATACAAATCTAACTGTATAGGGTAAATACAAGAACGGCCGTACTGCTTTGGCGAATTATTATATTCGCCAAAAATAAAAAAACTCAAGGAAAATTTCTTTGTGTGTATTAAAAGCCTACACTGATGTTTTAGAAATTTTGAAAATTTGTCTGTATGAAGCAGAATGCCGCTCTAAAACTTCTGGTAGAAAAATTTCTCTAAATTCGAATAACGGTTGGTGTTATTCTGTGCTTCCATGATCTCTTCAAAGTAAACCGTTACAGAATATAGTAAAACTTATTCTATTCAGTTATTATATGTCGCTTTATCGCGAGTTACTAATATTGATGGTTTGTTCATATGTAACCGTAATGATGATTATGGAATCAAATTTATCTTGCAAGAAGAATTTAAAAGATTTTCCTTGAATAGACTTTGCAAGAAATAATTACTAATTTCATTACATCGCGAGAGGAATTAAAAATATTATAACTTTAAACTGTCAAAGTTTCAAAAAACCTGCTTCAAATTTACAAGATTATACTTCTCAAAAAAGTAACTTCTTAATACATATTATCAGAAACATTGCTTTCTAATGAAGAGGACGATCAAATACCTAATTTCGTTTGCATAGTCAAATTTAGACGGGAATGTTATAGCTGGGGCAGTTGCGATATATTAAAACAAAAATACAGCCCGAATTACTATACGCTGAATATAAAACTTAAAATACGAAATACAGGTGAGCTTAATGTTACATAACCAGCTATATTGGTGATATATGTGCTTCTCAAGTTAAAATGGCAGTACATATCGAAGCACTATCGGCCCAAACTCCTTGCACCATACATCAAACTACAACGGGATGCGCACCATCGAGCTAGCTTTACTGTACAACTTGGTGGTTGCCAGCACATACTTCCCACATAAGCGCATTCATAAAGCCACATGGAAATCAAACGACGGGACAACGGTCAACCAAATCGACCACATCCTCTTGTCCAAGAGACATTTTTCTAGCCTTAAAAACATCAAAACTAAACGTGGAGCTAACATTGATTCAGACCATTTCCTGGTAGTTGCTGAATTAAAATTTCGTCTATCAACCACATATAATCATCGCTTCCAGCGCATCACTCGTTGGAACACTGCGGCATTGAACGAGCAAGTTACCAGAACCACCTTCGGGATGACTGTAGCAGAAATCTTGGAAAATAAACCACTTCCTGACTCCGTTCAAGAACAGTGGGACATTATCAAAACGGCGGTAACCGATGCCTCAAAGTCCACCATAGGCCAAAATCCGTCAAGGCCTAAAAATCTCTGGATTGATGATGATTGTATTGGTGCTATTCGGGAAAAAGATCGCGCACGACAACGAGATCTATCGCAAAGAACAAGGCAATCCCATAACGCCTACATGACTGCGAGGAGAATCGCATGAACAACAGGCACGCAACATCCAAAATTCTAGCCTGAGCGATAGATATCGTTGCATAAGAGAATTAGCTACGGACTTTCATCCACGTAGCAGCGCTATTCGCAACAAATCAGGCGAGTTGGAAATGGACACGAAAACCGTCCTCGAAGTGTGGCGAAATTACTTCTCCTCGCTTTTAAATAAACAGGCACCACCTTCCGAGCAACAACCTCTCTTGCTTCAACGCGATATTAACGTCGAGATGACACCACCACCTCCTCCATCATATGATGAAGTACGGAACGTGATATCGCAGATGAAAAATTACAAGACACCTGGTGAGGATGGCATCTGCAACGAAATGCTCAAATATGGCGGTGATTATCTGTTCTGCCGCATGTTTGAGCTAATATCAACAATTTGGTCTAGAGAAGAAATCCCAGTAGAGTGGAAAACGGCTCTAATATGCCCACTTCATAAAAAGGGAGATCGATTAAACTGCAACAACTATCGCGGTATAGCTTTGCTGAACACGGGCTACAAGGTTTTGGCTAACGTAGTCGCAGCAAAGTTATCAACTTATAGCGAGAGGATCTTGGGTGACTATCAATGTGGTTTTCGGCCAAATAGATCAACGACCGATCAAACTTTCACGCTGAGGATTTTGCTGGAGAAATGCTATGAAAAGGACATCCCTGTACACAGTCTATTCATAGATTTTCAACAGGCGTATGACAGCATTAAGAGGAACACGTTATGGAACGTATTGTCCTATCTGGGCATACCGTCAAAATTGGTTTCAATGTGCCAGCTTTTAATGGATGGCTCAATATGTAAGGTGCTAATAGAAGGCAAAATTTCGGATGCCTTCGAGATAACATCTGGAGTGCGGCAAGGAGACCCAATAGCTCAAACTCCATTCAATCTATCATTAGAGTATGTCATTCGTCAGCTTAATATAGCCCAGCGTAGCTGCCTGTATTATAAATCAACCCAGCTATTAGCATACGCTGACGATATTTGCATTCTGGGTCGCAACATCATCTCTCTGAAAGAGGTCCTCCTCCCGTTGGAATTAACAGCCCAACAAATAGGCCTTCAGATCAATGAAGCGAAGACCAAATACATGGTGACCGCGAGAAGGCAGACTCGTGGGGACTTCATTTCAGGAGATCCTCAATATGAAAAGGTGAATGAGTTTAAATACCTAGGATCACTGATCACTGAGCAAAACTCCGTTTCTGTGGACATTTCATCGAAGATCGCAGCAGGCTACCGAGCATTTTACGCCAATATCAAAATTTTCAAGTCTCCTCATATATCGCGCAAAATAAAATTGGACATCTACAAAGCGCTGATAAGACCAGTTGTCACCTTTGGTTGCGAGTCTTGGACACTAACAGCGCAAAACATCCAGAAAATCGCTGTAACTGAGCGTAAGATGATAAGAAGAATTCTCGGTCCCATTAAAGAGGGAGCCACGTACAGAATGCGAATGAATCACGAGATCAGAAATGATCTCGATAAAGTCGACATCATAGGATTCATAAAATCGTCTAGGCTGAGATGGCTTGGGCACGTACTACGTTCACAAAATCGGACCACTAAACAGGCCTTGGAGTCGGCACCAGCGAAAGTAGGACCTCGTGGGAGATCACCTACCCGATGGATGGACGACGTTGAAGGGACCTGTACACACTCGGTCACCGTGTCTGGCGTTCTCTTGTGGCGGATCGGATTATTTGGAGGAGCATCGTTGAAGCGGCCAAATCCCTTCATGGGATGTAGCGCCAGCGGAAGAAGAAAGAAGTTAGAATAGATGATGGGAGAAAATTCCTTATGAATGTTGTGTATTTCACCAAATCAAAAAGTTTCATAAATCATTAATTTTTTACACCGTCAGTTACTCATACATAGTTGTGAAGGCACAACGATTTTAGAAGATAATTTAGATAAATTTCCGACCATTTTAGCTGGAGATTTTAATGTTAATTTTGCAACAAACGATTCAATCCTTTTGACAACATTCGTTGAACATAAATTTGATTTAAAAATCAATAATAAGCCAACTGAATCTATAACTAGATATGGAATAACAATCGATGCCATATTTTCATGATACCTCGAAAACATCACGTCTAATACTTTTGTTACATACTTAGTTACCATCGATCAATAATTTTTTTAATTCACAGAAGACACATCAAATAATATTCCGTAACTGCATTGTAAATAGTGTGTTCAATGAGCATAAATAATCATAGCTGATAGGCGAGCTACCCATGGTAAACTAGTCCGTTTCTACTAGATTCCTCTGTGAGTATTGTAGCTTTAACTAAGCGGATTTTGAAATTATTAAACACAATTTAAATTGAAGAGTAGTTCTACAAGATGTATTGTAAAAATTTGCATCATATTGTATAAATACTCAAAAGGCGAAAAAATGTCCAAAAAATTGTTGGGTTAGCAGAACCGATAATGTAAATAGTCTAATAAAATAAAACTCAAATAATTTTATTATCCTAAAGTTCAACACACACGTAACGTAAAATGACACCAAGAGAAATTTATAGAAAGCCCGATTCCTAAATAAACCCGAAAATGTTATCTTGTTGTTGCATTATTTATAAACAAAATATCTCCCAAAATTCCATTTTATGTAATGATATATTCACTTATGTCCCATTCCACATTATACATTTTATATGCCTTCTTCCTTTTTTCCATTTATCCTTTTAAAATATTTACAAAGCTCAAGACTTTTAAACTATGTATACCTACCATACATGTAAGTTTCTGTTAGAATTTCAGTTATTTATAATGTGTACGCTACACAGTTATAAAAATGGCGCGAAATATTTAGAGCCAAGCGATTATACACGCTATTTATAGTACGTGCGAAAAAGGATTAACCCGAATATTATGCACATCATTGTTTAGTTACCAAAATACTGCAAAAGTTGGATCAATAAATGTGGGTAGTTAGAAAAAGTTGAAATGTCTAAAGGGTGCGGTATTTGAACTTTTCGCAAATTGTTATGGAGACAACAGTTTATGGTTTACATCTAATTCAAGTAATGAACCTTGATGGAATTGTTCTGTTTCCATCTCGTTAACGTATGCTAGCACAATGTTTTGTTTAGCAAATATAATCATGTGGGTCTTCATAAAATAACAGAATTTACCTACATGTATATGTATTTGTGTTGTCACATAAAATGTCTTATTTCTTGAATATTTACGTATATTTACACTGTTTTATGTTCATATGTAATACATGTATACACATAATACTTGTGCTTAGAAATATATGGTTTGATCCCACTAGAGTCATATACAATACCTTTTTGGTTCTGTTGTAATTTAATTTTTTATTTTTTTGAAATTTTGAAAGCAAAACTTTTTATATCTATGTTTGAACCGTATCTCAACTTATAATACAGATGGTAGGTATTCCTGTCTACGGTATAAAAGACTAGTAACAAATGTGTAATTTTTGTTTTTGTTTAATTGAACCAATTTTTATTAATTTGGTAGTTTGTCCATCCCTCTATCCATATATAATATATATTCGACAACAATTTATTAATGTTTATCTCTTTACGAGTATTCCCACTTTAATTAACATTCAGCCTATCCGGGGATAATTATTTATATGGCATAATATTAATAATGTTAATTAAGATAAAATTAAAAACAAAAAAAAAACGAAATATTGTGACAAATTGAAATTTGTAACTTCATTATTTTAACATGAATGTTAATTGTATTTGTTGTTAATTTATGCATTGAAATTTATCAAAAATTAATTGTTATTTTCCATTTGCATATATATTCCATAAAATAATTAATAATATTTAATTAAATTAATCTTTATTATTTGAAAACATTTTTTTTATGAAACACAAACTTTACTGCAGTATCCGTGCTTTACTGTATAAATATGGTTCATTTTATCTATTTATGTTCAGCAAATTAATTATGTTCAAAATCTAGACTTAATTTAAAGGAAACCATTTAAACTTTTGGAACACATGCACGGTTTTACACCGTGTTTAATAGAAAAAGTAAGAATGAAATTTATTTCAAATTACTTTTTCAAAATGTAATTGACGATGAAGGGTGAGTCAAAATTATCTACGAGATAAAATATCTACCTAATAAAAAATGTAAATATGTACAATGTATTTATGAATACCACAGATGTATGCTTATACAGGGTGAGGTCAAAGTATGGAAACCCCTAGAAATCTCGCGGAGTATATCCAAAAAAAAAGCAAGGTTTAGTCTTAAGTAATTTTCAACAAGGAATTTAATGGTGAGCTTGGTTGTAACCTTGACCTTCATTTCCAAGGTTATATTGAGGTCAAGGTCATTTTTTATATGGAAACTCCTATTTTTAACATCGGATTCGAAAAGAGCCATAAATTATACCGCCGACTTTGTATTTTCCATGACCTCCCAAGGTCATCTGAAGGAATATATATTAGTTATAATGCTTATGATTTGCTACGAAAATAAAAAAAAAATTTAAAATTAAAAAAAATTAATTCTTTATTTTTAAAATTAATTTTTTTTTAATTTTTTTTATAATTTTCATAGCAACACAAGCATTATTACAATGTTCTGTTATTTATGATTTTTTTAATTTTCATAGCAAATCGTAAGCTTGACAATTAAAATATATTCCTTCAGGTGTCCTTAGGAGGTCATGGAAAATATATATCCGGACGTACAATTGATCGCTCTTTTCGAATCCGATGTCAAAAACTGGGGTTTCCTTATAAAAAATTACCTTAATCTCAAAATCACCTTTCAGATGAAGGTCAAGGTCACAACCAAGCTTACCATTAAACTCCTTGTTGAAAATTATTTAAGAATAAACCTTGCTCATTTTTTTTTTTTGACCGAAACTATATTTTATTACTTTATCCAATTATAATAATCTATTTGCTTTTAGTGAAATGCTAGTTATACATTTTCTAAAAAACTTTAGAATAATCAGAATCCCTACGACAAGAATCTTCTGATTAACCTGCGTGCTAAGCAAAGATATGTATGCACTCGGAAAAATGCTAATCTTATCTAGCTTTGGAATTTATTCGAGTAGGATCCTTGCATCTAAATAAATATGTAGGTATGTATATCAAATTTTTCTGAATTATTGGAAAGTGGTGACCGATTAAGCGAAATAACTGTTGCACACAATTTTTAATGTTTTAATCGAATACCGTGAATTCATTTCGCATATCGTTTGAGTTCGTCAAGGCAATGTAAAGCATCACAATTGCCAAACTTCTTTTTCTGTCTTCAGGTGACATTAGTTGTAGTTACTTCACTAAAAAACCTAAAACTTGACACTTAACATACGTGTAGTAACTGTTCGAAGCATCAAATATGATATAACCAGCGTTTAGCACCCATTTCTACTGCCTCCCAATAGTTCTTACAGAGAATCACCAGAGGTCACTTTTTTAATCAAATAAGTGCAACGCAAATATTACAATAGACCTGTTTGAAACTTAACCTTTTACTTTCCACAAATATGATTCTTTCATGTTTTAAAAGTTCCCTCTTTAGTTGTAAAACCTTTTTGAATTTTTGACGTGATAACGTTTTACACCGCATGTTCAAAAAACTTACCCGAAATTTAGCCCTTGGTTGGGGGCAATTACTCATCAACTATAAGCATTACCTTTAATTAAAAGAAATGGTTGCTTAGATTAGTCCTTCGGCTTTATGTGTTGTAACGATCTGATGGTAGGCGAGGGGGCCATCAAAAAAAAAATTATAATTTATTTGATGCCTTGATTTGCCCACATCGTTATCAGAATTGTTTGTTTTTCATTTAAATAACTAGAGGCTTCAAGGCGGACTGTTAGCTTGGCTAAAGCTCATCGAATGGGTGGGTGGAGATGAAGCATAGTTACATCTTGTATTGTCGCCGAAGGAACACTAGGGACAACAAGGATCCAGCACACACCGATACCCATACTGACCTAACCTAACTACCTACCATGGTCACATCCTATTTTGACACACACCTATCTCATGGCGGAATTAAATTATAATAAAAATAATAATTGGAAAAAACTTGAATTGATTGTAAATCCCACTTTTAATTAAATCACAAAAAAATATTGGTTGAAATTTTTACAGATGTGCAAAATAAAAAAAATTACAGAAATAAAGCAAATTTACACTAAGAAAATAAAATAAAAATTTAATGATTAGCCTAAGTTGTTTGGTGCACCGGAAAAAAAATTTGAATTTACAATAAAAAACTTAACTACCATCACCATTTGAATTATGAAAGTTAATTAATTAATTATAGTGAATTCAGTAATAATAGTAATAATATTAGATATAATAATTTAATAATATAATAATAACAATTTATGATAATAATACAAAGAAAACCTGGTTGATTGTTGATGATGTGATGACGAAGTGTATGATGATGATTATTATGTTATCATCTGAGATTTCGGTGTATTTTGTCATATTGAACCGCATACAAAATTGTAAACATGATGGTAAAGGTGATATGAATTGTGTATATTGTATATACAGTTCGGAACACAATTCTCATTAACTACGTGGATTACAGTATTAGTTTAACTCGAAATAATTTTGGACAATACTGTACTCAACGATGAAGAATAAATGTGGTAGCTCATTCACAAATGATTTTATTTTTTTATATTTTTATTCTAGGATTGGCTTATGGTACACTTATTAATTAGGAATTATTACATAGAGTTTATTCTTGAATTAATTTCGAATATGAATTAATTATTTTTATTTTGTTTATTATTTTTATTAACGGGTAACTTATTATATTATTAAACTTATTATTATTAAAAAAATGAATTAATTAGACAGATAATTTTAATTAACGACACTGTTATGCAAATTTTAGAAAAAACCACCAAAAAAAACTATGCATTTCCATTCATTCATTTGTTCGCCAAATTATCGTACGATCACAAATTTAGCACTCACTCATAAAATTACAGTTCTTTATTGTTTTTTTTTTCGAGATTATTCTCTGATAATCTTTAATCTTAACTTTTACTATTTATTAATCTAGGTTAGTGATTAATATTACAAATGTTAATTAATAATTACATTTTCTTTATGTTTGTAATTTTTAGTATAACCACATATTTTATACATAGCACAAAACAATTATTAATTTTAATATTTTTTTTTTTTATTTTTTTACTAGTGACTTCACTGTTTACAAATTCTCAATCAACTCCCCCAAATATTTTTATAAGACCCTCGTCTCTACATAGATATATCATAGTCAATTTCAATAAAAACAAAATAGCTAACTATTTTTATTTATATTGAGCCAAATCTTTTAATTTAAACAATTATTTTATTGGTATAGGGCTCTTTATTTTTATTTTTATTTATTAGTACTTGAGCTTTCAATCCCACTTCGGGATCATTTTCAAAAGCATAATGAAAAATTATTTCCAAAATAGGTTCCTTTTATATAAAAATTTTTTACGTAAAAAATTTTTATATAAAAGGAACCTATTTTGGAAATAATTTTTCATTATGCTTTTGAAAATGATCCCGAAGTGGGATTGAAAGCTCAAGTACTAATAAATAAAAATAAAAATAAAGAGCCCTATACCAATAAAATAATTGTTTAAAATAGCTAACGATTTTTGATCAGATCAGAGGTGGCCGCCTTGCCGGTCATTGTAGCGATTTAATCGTTACAGTGTCACGCATAATATTATTGCAATGACGTCATTCGGAGGCAAAGGAATCCGCGCCGCGAACCTCTGATTTCGACCGATTTAAATGCTTGAACCAGGGTAGCGAGATAATAGCCCATCCGATCGGAGATTAGATGGTGTCAATTTTTGCGCAAAAAAACCAGTGATGGTTAATTTATTTTAAATTAAATAAATTAATCATCACATAAATTTTAATTAAAAATTCAAACTATAAAATAGGGATTTAAAGAGATTGAGTGCACTATAGCAAGAGAATGCCTCATCAGATCGGAGCAATTCGGTTATTAATTTGTGCTTAATAATACTGTGGCAGTTAATTTATTTTAAATTAAAATAATTAATCTCCACATTAATTTTAATTAAAATTACAAAGCACAAAACAGCAATTTACAACCAACCATGAAAATGACTTATCTGACCGGAGTAATTCTGGTGTCAATTTGTGCGCAAAGAAACTGTGGCAGATAACTTATTGTTAATTAAAATAATTAATTTCCACATAAATTTTAATTAAAATTACAAACTACAAAATAGTGATTTACAATGCTTGAGATCACTGTAGAGGGACAACCCGTCATTCCTCGTCTGATCGGAGCAATTCTAGTGCTAATTTGTGCGTAAAGAAACTGTGGCAGATAATTTATTGTAAATTAAAATAATTAATTTTCACATAAATTTTAATTAAAATTTAGATTTACAAAGTGGAGATTTACAATGTAGAGAGCACTATAAAGGAGGAATGCCTGATCTGATATTGACCTAGACTGCGTATCCACCACACTAGCCTCGGCGACTTTGGGAGGCACTTGTATGCGGAACTCACATTCATCAGGCACATCTCCGCTGAGACCCTGCGCTTCATATGGTACTTCTCATACCATCGCCCAGTACTTAATCGTTTGCAAACAAACACTGTACTCTCATTTCATGATGCTAATAATAAAGACATTTATTTTAACAAACCCATACATCATGCCTTTTCTCACACCTCTTATAAACGTTATCACGGAAAACACCTACGGCCGTGTAAAAAAAAAGACACAGCCTACCCGAATTTTTTTTTTTTGACAATATTTTTAAGCTAGTACAAGTTTAGTCAGTACAATTATGAACCAAAATGTAATTTATCATAGCATAATTAAAGAAAATTGTATTGTATTATATGGTATAATACACCATATTTAAGGTAGATTATCCTATTGTAATAATATATATATCTGGTGTCGAAAAAAGAGACATTACAAGTAAAGCGATCGATTAGTCGACATAAAAATAAATTGTGCCAATAAAATAAACTTTTTAAAATTTTAATTTAAACTAAAATTAAAGGAAATCAAAAAATTTAAATTTAATAAAATATTTATTCAAAGAATTAACTGGAATTGAAATTTTCATAACAAAATTCAACTTCTCCGCAAAGTTATCAAGATTTGAACATTTTTAGTTTTTTCGAAAGCCTAATAAATTACAGCTCTAAAGCTCTTTTTAATTTAATATTTTAGTGCCCAAAGCGGGAGCAGCTTACATCCAAAAGCTATCATTATTCATGTAATTCTTTATAGATCACTACGGATTTAAACCGAACTGGTGCTTTATGATTAAAAAACAATATTTCACCTTAAAAAATCTTAATTTAATTTTGAAGTTAGTCTTATTAGTTAAAATTCAAAGTAGCTTTTTATAAAACCAGTTTTTAAATGTTAAAGATTCTTAAACAGTTTTGTTAATAGTAGAGATAGTAAACAAGTCAGAACGGGAAGGATTTTAAGGTTAAAATCTCGTATAATTTTTGTTTTTGTGTTCCAAAAGTATGACTACGTCTTTAGTAGAAATTTATTTTAATATTTTGTCACAGTTGTTTGATGTGTACTGTATGGAATAAAAAAATTGTGTTTGGATAATTTGATAATTTAAGTAAAACATATAACTTCGGTATTAAAATAAATCGATGGAGCTTGTGATTATATTCCGTATGATAAGAGCATGAAATATATTACGAGTTTGAAAAAGTTGTGTAAAAGCTCTTACAAGTTACACTAATTACAAAATGTACTGACAACGTCATTTCTTAAGCGTAAGCAACCAAATCTAAATATGTACAATTAAATACAATTTTTGATCAACTGAACATTACGTTTTATTATTATAAATATTGTTATTGTTTTATTATTTTTCATACATACGTAGAAAAGTTTCAATACTTAAAGTTTACTTAAAAAAACAAAATAAAAAAACTGATTTTTTTGGATAAATAGCTTATCAGTTATACAATGTCGGGCCTTAGTTTTTAGATGATAAGGGTGCTGATTGTTATATATTTTGGTATTTGATTCAATCATACCATGCCTTTATAACATATTTTTATAATCTGTGCAATATCGAAATTTTTCTTAATCGGAATATTTAAATCACGGACAATTACCACATCATTAAATATTGACAAATAAAAAATCGAAAATGTTAAAAAATAAATCAATATCTGCGGCAAGCCTGTACGCTGCACATATTTTTTTTTTTAAGAAAACTCCTGAACTTCAAGAACAACGGGTAATATCAAAGCAACCTGCATTATACCAGAGTCTACTGTATAAATAAGAGCCTCCAGTATCGTATTTTTTACTAAGCTTAAAATAAGGTGCATACAATTTTTTCTTTACTATGAAACTATATGGGGAAACGGTTATTTTCATTTACAGTTTTAGTTTATTAGAAATGTGAGCTTTTGTTTTGTTTTTATACGAAAATGTTCATGAAACATGAAAATTTATTTGATTGAAAAATCGAGTCTTGAAAACGTTTATTTCTTAGTGAAAATCGCCATGAAAAATAAGGTACTTTTGAAATTTACAATATTGTTGTTTTTGTATGAGCGGAGACGTGTTGTCTTTTATCTTACCATTGGTTTTAGATGTGGACAAATGATGACGTCACTATCTTGAATTTTCTGTTTTGAATATGTTCATATTGTTATTGTTGTAGAATGTTTTTTAATTTAATTTCACTTATTTTCTTTTGATAATTGCTGGAAAATAGGGAAATTTGAAAATCTGTGTTTTAAATGACTAAGACAATGAGTTTGTTTCTTAGCGATTTCAGAAAAAAATAATTTAACGGGGTTTAACTTTTAATCCATGTTTTTGTGTCAATCGAAATCGCGTTTTATCATACAAACTTTATGTTTGTAACGAATTCCATAAAGCAAAGGTTGTACAGCCCAAATGCCACACCGTTAGCTTGTTTTGATATGTGATTATATAATATGTACCCGCGAAAAAAAAAGTATAACAAGTTAATATTTCAACAACAATAAAGCCATAAAAAAAAAGATATCGTGTTATTGTTGGGTGAGCTATAAAAGCAAAAAAAATGAAACGGGCTCGAAAAGAAAGAAGAAAAAATTAAATCGGAAAAGATCGATCTGCAAATAAATCAGAAAAATATATACGGAAATAAATAATAAGATCCCTATAAAATACACTATTAAAGTGATTAAATAAAAAGCAAAGTTAAAAGTTAATTATTGCATAGTTTGCAAAAAGTTGGTACAAAATAATAAAATAAATACAGAAAATAATTTATGTAATTTAAAATTGTGGAGTGTCGCCATTGAAGAAATTTTACGCCGAATTATCGGTTTTTTTTTATTGAAAAATGGCTAAATGACCAAGAAGATAACATTTGTCAAATCTAAATTTATTGAATAAATTTAAAGTGAAGGAAAATTAATCTGGCAGAAAAGCGAGTTTTACTTATATCGCCCAATAAAATTGGAAATTTATTTGTTTTGCCATATTTTCGTGCCGAATAGCAGTGATGCCCAACGATAATGGGATGCTAATATATGTATAATATATCGTCGCTTCCAATTAAGAGTATTACATCTGCAAATCAATATTTTTTTGGAGAGGCGTATCAAGTTTTTAATGTTAAATTTGGCCTAATTTTTTTAAATAAAATTCTTGCCACACTTTTTGGGAAGGACTTTATTTAAAAAAAAATTAAGTCGAAATTAGCATTAACAATTTTAAGGTCTCTTCAAAAAATTATTGATTTTCAGATGTAATACTCTTAATTGGAAGCGACGATATATGTATTGTGCCTGTAATGTGATTTTGAGTTCGCCACTGTGTTAAGAAATTAAATCAAAAAATCAAAAGCTTAAATTTACTGAAGCTATTGACTATCAGAAGTGGCTAAGACAGTGGAAAAGCAGTGAAAACATATCCAATAAAAAAATTGAATTCCATTTAAACTTGTTTGTGGTGCTATCAGAAAAAAGCACAGAACATCGGTTGGAACACAAATGGTAATATATGCAAAGAAAAAATCTATATATATATATGTATATATATCCGCATATTGCAAGCAGAAAGAACGAGAAGCTGTACGGTCCATGAGTAATGCAGGTCATGATAAATTAACATTAATTTGGTGACGTATTATTGTTATTATTGTATTATTATTATATTTTCATTATTAGTATTTTTGATTTTTAATTTAAGGTCACTGCACGAGTATGGATATAAATCCGTACAATCTGCATCCGAACGAAGTTAGTAATTTATTTGACCTTTTGCTAAATAAATTCCCGTAAATTCGTCTATTGTACTTATCAAGTTCTCTTTGCTTTTAGTTTCAATAATACTATGATAACTTCAATAATAACAAAATAACAAATTTTTTTAAAAATCGAAAAGTCAGAAATAAGCAAACAAAAAATAAATTGGGGAAAAAATAGCTCGTAATATATATTTTTTGGTATGGTTATGTTGGTTTTCTGCGGATATTTTGCTTAATGTTGAAATATTTTTAACTCGAGAGGAGAAATAGGGGAATATTTTTTCGGTCACATGACATTATTTGGGTAATTACATTGGATGAATCATCGGATTCAGATTGTACGGATTTATATCCATACTCGTGCAGCGACCTTTAGTGGTAACGTAGATTTTTTTTTTCTTGTCACAAATTTACAATGTAAAGGGATTTTATTTTTTTTGTCCGTGTGATATACATACAGTAGTACCGGAAAGTATTTGTACAGTCGATGATCGAATTTACTTTTCGCGTGAACGACACAATATTTTTTTTTTATTTGTTTGATTTTAGCTAACTCATTATGAACGGTTGGCTAAAAGAGAATAAGGTGGGATGATTGGAGCTGCGCGGTTATGTGATCAATGGAAATGTTATCCATCCAATTATGATTTTAATTTGATTGTTTAGAGCACACGATTAACTTTAATAATTTAAATTTTTGTAACCTGGCTGTAGGCATTATATTCATAGTGAACCACCCCAACCACTGATGGCTGTCTTATATACAGTGTGCCATATAATGCCTGACCGACCCAATGCTGGTTAAGTTACATGTTGTTGTCGAATTTCAGAAATTGAGCAATTAAAATTTTCGATAGAAATCATGCGTTTTGACATAAATATTCACCGGTGGATTTTTTCAACTAATTTCTTATATTCCAGCGACCCTCCATGTTTCAATACAAAGATAAAAATTAAACACAACAACAAAATTATATACAAGATTAGTCCAACATTTTTTTATTAAAATGGAATTTTTACCCGCACATAAAATATCCACAACTGTGGCCCTATTCTGGTAATTCCCGGGGAATAGGGAATATTTTGTTTTTACAGCAGTTATTCCTCAGATAAATTTTTCCAACTTTTTATTCCCTATTTCCAAAAGTGCATTCAGCCAATTGGGGAACAAATATACAAGGGCAAAATATTTAGTTGTATGTGGTCTCCATGGAATCACATTAAAATAAGTAAAGATCCGTGAAGGACCCTTACCAACAATATTGATATGATTATTTATTAATATCAATAAATATTTTCGTTAAAATAATAGTAGATTGTTCTACAAGTAAAGAAAAGTGATAGTTTTCCAGCGAGAAAAATTGTTTAATTTACGAGCGAGCGCTAGCGAGCGAGTGGATTAACAATTTTACGAGCATGGAAAACCACTTTTCTTACGTGTCGGACATGCTATTTTTTCGTGTATTTGACGACAAATCAGGTAAAAAGAAAAAAGGTAGACCCAGTTTGGATCGAAGTATGTATGCATAGCATGTACATAACAATCGCAGTAAGCAAATAAATAAAAGTCAAAAATTCAAAAATCATTTGGAAAAAAGCGTTTCTATGAAGAAAAGTGTTTATAGTGAAGAAATGTGTTGCTAAGGAGAAAAGTATCAGTTTTCTTTAATGTTTTCAGCCAAGAAATGACACTCTTTGCCATTAAGGACACGAAAAAAATATTTTTCTCAAATCGGATAAAATACGTCAGTTTTCTGGTTTGTTATCTGTCAGCAAAATGAAGTATTCCCCGACACTACATCGTTGCTAGGCAACTTACTAAAAACAGTACTGGAAAGTATTCCTTGCCTAGGCAGAGAATACTTTCTAGTACTGATTATCATCTGTTTTTAAGAAATACATGAGATAATGTATAATCGCACGCGATTGTTATAATTCTAAGGTAACTTTGATAGTGAAATCTATTGAAAATATAAATTGGAAAATTTTGCGTATTTTAAAGAATATAATGAATAAAATGGATAATCTGATATACTGCCGATTAGAGAAAAAATCGTATGTGCAACTCGTGGAAAAACTATAATTCCCGGACTCTTATGGTTGCTGGAACTCGGCTTCGTCCGGGAATATATCGTTTTTCCTACACGTGTGTAACAATACTATTATTCCCCATCATTTCTTTCATGAAATAGGTATGGAAGAATAAACGTCAAAACTGCTGTAATTGGGAATACTTTTTTCCCACACACCAGAATACACTTTGGAAAAAGGGAATAATACTGCAACAAAATTTAAAATTTCTATTCCCTGGGGATTACCAGAATAGGGCCACTGATCCTTCTTTTTTTTTAAATTTCCCGCCGTAAAAATGTAACATAAACAGTTTCTACCATTTTGAGTTAAACATCGAAAAAACGAAAACGTACCCATTTGTGTAAGATTTTTTTTTAAATTCAGAATTCTCGAGAATTTTAAATTAAATTTTTAAGAATTCGAGAAATAAAAATATTTAAAATGATCAAGAATTCGAAAGTAAAAATTCTCTATTATCATCTTTATAATGGTAGAGAGGTCTAATCGGAGATCCAACATTGGGATGAATGACATTAGGCTCGCAGCTTCCATGCAATTTTGAATGTATCATGTCTTTTCAGATCTCACCGTGTTAACTTTATTCGACACATTACTAACGTCTAGCAGATATGAATGTACACACAGTAAAAACTTTGCGACATTTTTAAATTAAAACTGGCAACCCCCTAATTATCTTGTATAAGTTAACTTCACTGCGAAAGGTTTCTTAAAATCCATAAACTGAATGAATACTCTTTAAGTAAACATTTTGGTAATTCTAGACTATCTAGAATGTCTAGACGTATCGCTAGACTTTTGTTTTAAATGTTGTTGTAAATTGTTTTCTTGTTAATTGTTAGATATATTGATGTCGTTATAACCTTTTATTTTTTGTATACATTTTATAATATTTTTGAATAATGTAAGCCATTTTTGCATGTACATGCTATTGCTGTTGGTTAATAAATAAATAAAAATTATTTAAATAAAAAAAAAAATTAAAAATACTACGTTTTTAAAACGGACTAAAATATAAAATAATTTCTCCTAGCATACAGGTTTATAACCCCATACAGATTCCTAACCTCTTACAGATAGTTCTGAAAATTTGTGATTGTGAATTTTTAATAGCTATGACAATAGTTAGTTGTAAGATTTAAAACGAAAAACGTGGGGCGCATGCAATAGAATGATGCACACAAATATGAATTTACTACTCCGACTGACAGGTTTCTCCAGATTTCCTAGAATTTTAGCGTATGTGTATTTCCCAAAAATGTCGACAGAGTGGGTTTTCTTAGTTCACTTTTCTACAGGAGATGTATCCATTAATTCAGTCGAAGTTCGAAATAACGGATACTTGAAGTATGAAGTGCTTCTCCTCATAAATTCTTATTTAATTTTGAAACAAAAATTAGTGATTTTGCTTTTTCCATAAATGTAGTGTTAAAATGTGCCACTTTCCCGTTTAATTGAGGAGTATGGATGACTAATTATATAATCAAGTAGTACACCAGGCACCGTTAAGGCCGGTATGAATTATTTGCAGTTTTATTTCTGCTCTTAATGTTACTATTTTAAACGGATGTCTCGGTAGCTTTGCTTCCATACACGTTTCACAAATTGAATCGAAGGCATCTAAATCATTGCTCTCGATGTGAAATCCTTCAGTTAGCTTTGATTAGAGTTACCAGACGTACTCTTTTTGAGCATCTGTTCTTTTCTACACTTTTTTATAACCATCGTATTTAAGTAAATTTCTAATTAATTAAGTGATTGAGAGTTAATAGTTTTTAGTTTAAATATGTTTTCATATTTATATGTTTTAATGATATTTTGTCTTTTTGTAACTTGTACTATTTTCTATCTCAGGCAATCTTAGCTTTGAGAAATCTTTCATATTTTTGGTGCTAAGATGGCATAGTTTACGATTCCATTCCATCGCTTTTGACTTATTTTTGACTGATATCAATACTGTTTGCTGATTTTGATCCCTTACAGATATAATCCGTTATTTTGTTTTATCCCCTCAAGAACAAGATCGTCATATTTCGTAATTAGAACAACATTTTTCAATCGCACTTCTCCTCCATTCTCCGACATAGCGTCGACAGAAAGTAAATTTTTGGCTAAATCTATTTTTAATGGTCCCCATTCCTAATGACTCCAATGATTCACCTATCCTGACAACTGCAATATTCTGCTCCTGCACTTTCATCTCCTGTAGCAAACCGACAATATTTGTCATCATAAGTGAAGAACCGCTTGAGCCTCTAGTTGAAGTTATATACAGTTTGATAATAATTAAAGCCATACAGATTTTTAACTCAACAACGCACCAACTCTTCCGACTCGAAATTTTAACATCAAAACTCCTGACCTAGCTTTAGAGGTATCAAGAACCGCAATCGAAGCACAATTTGAAATTTTAGATTTTTGTAGCTCAGGGTTTGCTGATAATATTAAAAAAAATCGAATTTTCAATGACATACATATATGGAAACTATCAAGCAATCTAAATGCGCGTTGGCACAATAATTACAGATCCCGAAACATATTTTTAGATGTATCAAAAACCGCAATTCCTGTTGAAGCTTCTCTTGTCGTTTTTGCTTATAGGCATCGCTTGCGTTGGGTAGCTGACTCCTTGACTATCGTAGAAATTGCCACTAATGCACTAATCTAACTGTCAAATAAGCATTGTACATGGAACTATTGAGATTTATTTTTATTAAAGCCATAAATTAATATAGTCGACTACCATATATTTGGCTATTCGTTTCAAATCTCTAGCTCATCGAGAAGTTAGTTTAAAATCGAGAGCAAAATTTGTGCCGAATAGATCAACAGACAGACAAGAAAGCGAGTTAATAAAAACGTAGTAATAAATAAATACTTAAGTGAAAATGCGTGTGTTATTACGCGTGTGTTGCTGTGAACATTTAAGTGTAAATTTGGACTGGATATAAATGGTTTTCCAATACGAACGCACCCTGAACGTTTTGAGCGCACCGACAACATCAAAACGTCAGTCAAAGTAAACGTTTTTATCATGGTGCAGTTCACGATCGAGCAACGTTTGGAAATTATTAAAAATTACTACCGCAATTCTGGGTCGGTGGTCGCAGCTTTAAGCGTGCTTACTCAAATTTTCAGTCGAAATAATCGTCCTACCAGACAGGCTAAATAAATTCACAGGATAAGATAAATTCGAGTACCAGTGAGACAACGCACCGCTCGTAGTACCGAAAATAGCAAAGCCGTATAGATGCTTCAGTTCAAAATGAGCTAAATGGGTCGATTCCACGTGGTTCACAGGAATTGGGAATCCCGCAAACCGCATTGTGGCAAATTTTGAGTAAAGATTTTGAGTTACACCTTTACAAGGTCAAATTAACTCAAGAACTTAAGCGTCTTAATCAATTGAAGTGCCGAAATTTCTCCGATTGGACCGGGCTAAAGTTTGAAGAAAATCCTAAATTTCATCCGAAAAATCATCTTCAGCGATGAAGCTCATTTTGGCATAATGTAACAAAGCATAAGCAAAATATGCATTATTGGCCAGCAACAAATCCACATGTGCTTCAAGAGGCTCAATTACAACCACAAAACGTAACCGTGCGGTGTAAATTTCATGTCGGAGGTTTGATTGGACCATATTTATTCGTCGATGAAAATGATTGTAATGTTACGGTCAATGGAGTTCGCTATCCTGCCATATTGGAAGACTATTTCTGGGTTACGTTAAGCCGTTGGTTTATGTCAACAAGCCAACGACGTTAGAAGAGCTCAAGGCCAATATCGAGCGCGAAATTTCCAACGTTTCAGCCGATATGTGTGAAAGAGTGGTGGAAAATTGGCTCCAAAACAAACAAAAAGTACTTACTCTTAAATGTTGAATTAAATCATTCAACATTTAAATTTGATTACCTAAATTTATTCACCACGAGCTAAAATTGATTAAAATTAAGGTTGCAAAAATAAAATTTGATTAATTAGAATTTTTTTAATCGAAATAAATCATCAAAGGTTTTTTTTTTTGACAATAAAATGTGATAAACCAAAAATTGACAAATTTCAGCAGTGGGGTGAGGGGGGAAAGTCTATTATGGAATTTTTAGATTTCGAATTTTTACGATATCGAAGAAATTCGATCCACCCCGGATTTATCCTATTATGAAATTTAATTGATTTAAAATTAAATTTATTATTTACAAGAAATCTATTTTCCACAAAAACCCAAATGCCACCAAAAAATTCGCTGTGAATTTCTTTTTCTGTTGAAAACATTTTAAAACATTTAGATAACTTCATGAAAAAGGAAAGCTTTTAATATTTTTTGCTGCTTTATTTAAGATTTGCCAATTATTGCACTGTTGGGGGAGGGAGGGGGTGGGTGTTATGCATATGATGATATAATTTTTGATAACTTTGATTGACGTAGATACATAAAAATGCAAAAGTGAAAAGTAAATGGCGCACTTTTTCTGTTAGCGGAAGACGTGTATCTTATCGGTTTGTAACATAATTATGTACCGGAAGATTACAGATCTGATTATAAGGCATCTCTCAGGCGTAATTCTGCCGCTTTTATGATAAAATAAATTAACTCGTATGCTCTTGGTTGCATTACAAATTTTATTTTATTAGAAAGAAGTGGTTTTGAATCCGATATGTACATTGAGTATGTTGAAAATATGTACATATATTTGCTTTACTTCACCGAAAAGGAATAAAAATTACTCTTAATTAATTAAGACATTTTTTATTTTTATTTAATATGTTTTGTACAATTTGTTTTTCTTTTAACCACAAAGAATAAAAATCCCTTTTCCTTTTTCTGCTTCATATTTTATGTGTAGTATACTCGTGCGTAATAACAACGTAAGTATACCCCTACCAATATTTGGGCTACGTACACTTGAACATAACATTTTTTACTTTCCCAATAAAACGATGTTTTCAAGGGAAGGTATTTTAGCAGCGAAAAATACTTCGCATACTAGATTTTTAGATTATCATGTCCGTTACATTTACAGAGCGGCTCATTTTCGGTTTCGTAAAAATAAAATGAGTCTGATAGTTTGTTAAGTTTTACAAATCGTACTTTCTATCATACATATTTAGAATAATATAGAACAACTTAAAATTAACAATAACTATAATTAACATATATACAAACTTCAGACTTACTCTGAAACTTAATTTTATGTTTGGTCACGTAAAGCTAACGGACGAAAAATTTCACACCCAATTTTTGGTAATCTGATGAATTCGAAAAAAAATTCTTGCAAATTCCCATTCCGGTAGATCAAAAGGATATTAACACAAATTAATATATACAGATGGTTCAAGCCTAAGATATTCATGAAATTTCAAACCCCACTGATTTTTGCGACAATTTTGTGACTAAAAAACAAACTAACGCTTGGAGTGACCAAGTTTCTTTGCTAACTAATTGTGTGAATCTTTACTAACTAAACTGTTCGTATTATGTATATAAATTTTTCTTGATTGAGTATGCTGTTTTCGCCATTTTTTTGTTTGTAACAAAATAAGTACGTATGTAGTATATAACGAAAAATGCATCATACATTGTCTTTATTGAATACATTATTGTATCTGCACTTGTATAATAATCTACACGCTACGAAAAAACGATATAAAAACAGATTTTTATAAAAATTAAATTGGTTTACAGATGAGAATAATGAACGTATTTTACGTTTATGTTTCATTCTTAGGCTGTGTTTCTGAATACAATTGAAACAATTGTATAATGCGACACCACTTTTCTCAACTAAATATTATGCGGACACGACTTGAATTGTCGTCACTAATTACGTATGTATACTCGCGATAATAAAACACGGTATTTAGTTGAATTTGAGTTTACAAATTTTATTATTCAATAATTAGACCGCAAAACTTATTTTGTCCAAGATGGATGTTTGATACGTTTGATGATGTGATGCTGACTGACTGATTTTCCTAATGTATTCTTTTTAATGTTTTTGACAATTTACAATTTAATCTTTATTTTATGGTTACATGTACTACTTGCCTATGTAATGCTAAAAAGAGATAGTACATATCATTGATAACGTATAAGTTAAAGGCAGCTACATGTAAAACGTTTAATAATTTTAGCTGTCAGAAATTTAATGTAAACATACAAAATTACTCTTGAATTTACAAAAATAACGTAAATTCCAAGTGAATTAATAGATATAAATGTTGTAACCAAAATGTTAACAACCAAGGTAAATAAAGTTAACTTAACATGAATTAATTTAAATTATAAATTACAATAATATTCTTAATTAGTTTTTAGGTTATAAAACAGACAAGCTGCCTATACATGAACCATCGAATTTAAAGCTAAGTTACATGATTTTTAAATATAAGTTTTGAATAGAATATAAACATAAATATTTATTTATTTCAGACCATCAGCTTTAGATTATTGGCTTCCTGAACAGTTTCAAACGAAGAGAAAACCGCATAAAAAGTTAAAAAGTTAAATTTTTGGCATTTTATTCACCACAAAAATTTTAACTGGTCACGGACCAGTTAAAAATTTGTAGCCTTTGTTTTGTTTTTCTCTACGCAAAACAAAAATAAAAATCGTAAACGTCACAATTTTAACCAGTTTCATTTGAAACACCAAAACGATTAAAAAGTGAGGAAAATTTAATATTTTTTACCACAGTTAAAAAATTTAACTTTTTACTCGATTGAAACATAGCCTAATTAAATTAGGCTAATTAAATTAAGGAAAATAGAAAAAAAAATGTTTTACGTATTTTATTAATGAAATGTGTAGGTAATAGCGCCCTAGTAATTGAAAAATTTAAATCAAGTGAATTAGTAATGTCAATCATAATCAAAATATATTTAGTACAAACAATTTTGTTTACTTTAAAACCTAAGTTGAAGCTAAATTTCTCTATGGCCTAAGCCCATAATTTTTAGGTTATCCTTTCACCATAGTCCCCTTTTTCCCAAATATTTTGAGAGCTAAATTCATCGAAGACATAGGCCAAACATTTAGTAATTTGTTGCATTCCAAATTATATAGGATTTATTGTCTGTGAAAAAATATCAAATTATCTTAAAAACTCGATGAATAATCCGGATGAATAATTACTGTTTTATATTTAAATTTGATTAGTTTAGAATAACATGAAAATCTACAAGGCACAACAAATATTAGGTATTTGTGATATTTAAGTAGGGCTTTCGGCTGTACTACTAAAATGTATACCTAATTCATTTCGATTTTGGCTAAATTTAAAAGTTGTTCAACATTGGGTTCAAACATTCGGCAATTAAAGATTTTACCTAAAACTTTGTTGACTAGAGAGAGAAACGCATAATTGATCACATTAGCGTGAATGCTAGAGCACCAATAAAAAAATTGATCAAGCAGAATTGAAGCTCCTTCGCCACGTTAAGGCTAGGGTCCTGAAAAGGTTTGTACAAAGTGTACTGAACAAATTTAAATAAATTCAACATACTAGTAAATTAAATAAAATAGAGAAACCTTCTTGGTAAATTAATAAAACAAAAATTAAACACTGCTTATTTTCCTTGTACAAGGATTCTCCAATTCGGATTTCGAACGTTCTTGTAGGACATTTTAGAATATTTTTCCGCAAGCCAGCTACAATATTTTTTGTTTAAAACGAGGAGCGAAACAAATGAATTTGAGCTTGACAAATCTTAAAAAAAGGCTCAGTTGGCGCTTTTAGTTTACCCAAATCATTTTCTAAACGTAATTTTTGTTGTGAATTAAATATTCTGTGGAACTTCAAGTGTTTGATCAGTTTTCGTCCATGATTTACTACATTCAAGGCACGATCATTTTTTTGATATCTTAAATGCAACATAGCCTACAGAATACGTCATTGAAGCCTCTTGTAAGGTCACGTCTAAATAAAAAAGTTATCCGATATATCAGTAGTATCCGGTTCATTTAGTTCAATATCAAATGTCAACTCTTTCGCTTCGCAATTTTCGGTAGTTTCAATGAGAGCGATTGGATGAACAAAGCTCTACCAAACATTCAGCCGAATCCTCTTCACAATTTGAGAAATTCGAAAAGGACAAATAATTGTAATCTTCGTAATTTTTGCCATGTTATGATTAAAGTCACAAAAAGATGGATTACGATTATGACCATTAGCTCCTCTGATTTGGGAAAATGAATTTTCTAAGAGTTCTTGGTTAAATCGAGCTGTTGAAATATATTCTACACCAAGTTTTTCGTTTATTATTTCATGTGAAAGGTTGGAAACAGCATTTATGGTTTGTTTCAAGCCGTTAAAATAATAAACTGTTGTTTTATTGATAACACCAATTTGAGGAATATAGTTTAACATGTAGTCTAAAAACTTTGAAACTTCGTTACCTGCAATAAATACATTTTTACTGTATTTAATCTTGGAATTGAGACAATCGAAGAGTTTATCGAACTTTTCAATAAATTTGTAGGTCGAAATAGCAGTTTCCATGTTGTCAGTTGAATTTTTTTTTAATTGGGTAGCAGTTTTTATTCCAGAAAAAACACATCTACTAAAGACTTGTGTAGCATACTTCACTCGCATCTTTTCAAATTTAAGTATGTAAGTTTCGGGCAACATTTGGTGATTGAATTTTTTTCTAAATTATATAGCTATTCTATTATTTTCCAGCTGACTACTCCATCTGGATATTTTAAATCCGATTTAAGGAGGGCATTTCGAACTGATTTTATGAGATGAGGAGCATAATATATACAAAACAGTTTATTATTATTATACTGAAAAAGTGGGATTTCAGTGGTTACACCAAATAACTTAAAAGCTTTCCAGTTACAACTTATAATCATTTTTATAAAACAAAAACTAGCTATCCAGCTACTATTTGTACCGAGAAAACAATAAATTCAATTAAAATTTCGGCAAGATCCAATTAATATTCATAAATATATGTTAAAATATTATATATTCTCTATAATATTGATTCTATTCCTTTTACTATTATGTGGCGATTGATTCAATATACAGCGTGTCTTGTACTTGAATGCTTATCCTCTACGGGGTAATTCCTTGATCAATTTTGAGCAAAAAATGTTTCTACGAGGGGGCCTACCCCAGTATCCACTGAGATACAGATCTTTAAAGAAAATTTGCTCGAGCCTGTACCAACATTCACATTTAGGTTAATAGCTTATCTTTTACTCGACGTATATTAGCTGTCAAGAGCATACCTTTTTGGAATTATGGTTATCTTTTAATCGGTGTATCAGACCGCCGCGTAGGCCTTTTCACTTTATAGATATTGATATTCAAACGTGGAAATATTTGCGAATTTGAAAAATTTTCTGTGTTTGATCAAATTTTTTCTGAGAAAATGTATTATCAATATGTCACTTTTATAATTTTTATTGATGCTCCATATTAATAACTACCAAAACTAAGAAAAAACATTTGGCTTCAGTCTTATAGTTTCAAAGATAACCTGGAGAAGGCCGACTAATGTAGAAATATTACATACGACCAATAAACTGAAAATATTGACCTTTAAAAGGGAAAACACATTTTGAATCAAATTTTCGTTATTTTGGGAGACAGACTAAAATGAAGTAATTATCAGGAGCAGGATTAAACATTAATAGTCCAATAAAAAATATCTACCGAGTTCTGCAGATGTTAATGCACTTATTTTCTTTAAAGGTATCCCTGAAGGGCTTTGTTACCTAATATAAAATGTGGCCTCACATAGGTTTTTAAGTTTAAACAAAAAATTGTTGGGACAGGAATCTAAAGCTTCCATTTAGGGCATCAAATTTAAGCTTTATATAAAGGCTTATAAAAGCCCTCTTTGTAAAAGGGTTGTTCGAGGAGCCGAATAGATCACGTTTTTTACATTTTCCACTTTTACTTTTCATTTGAAGAAATAACATTAAAATAAAAACAAAACAAAAAACCATTTTATGTTTTACGTACATAAATAATTTTTGCTGTTGTTATATGTTAAAATGTGTGTTGTACACACACACACACACATATGTTTACAAAAAAAAGTAAAATAAATTTATGATTTTTACTTCCTTTTTTTCTCATATAATGTATTTTTCTTTCGAATCTTCCAAGGAAAAGTTTTTTTTTTTATTATGAAATTCACTTTTCAGGGAGAACAAAAAAGTTGGTTTCAAAAGAATAACAGGGTTGTTGGCGAATAATATATGTTTATGTTAATTGAACGTAATGAATAAATTTCTGTGCGTGTGTATGTTTAATTTTGTTTTTGTTGTTTGTTTGACATGTATATTAATTAATTTGTTGGTTTGTCAAAATTGGGATGAGGTGGAATAAGATAGACTTTCATATTTTCATTAAATGTGTAGGTTTCATGTGTCAATAAAATAAAGTTTTTTATTCTCTTTCGTAGCAACTGATACATCTAAACATAATCGATCGTACACTGTCTATCAAGGATGTTAGCTAATAAGCTGCATGTTGTTGTATTTGAAGAAACATAACGAATTTTTGAAATTTGATTTTGCTTCTATGAATTGGTTCCATCTTAAAAAGCTAAAGATTGGAAAATATACCCTCTAGCTAGAGTATTGTTTTGTGTACAAAAACCAGATACAAATACATTTTTATTTTATGGATTTTTAAAGCCTACATTTCAATTTCTTTGCTCTTTATCTTTTTAAAATTAACGGTGGAGGGCATTTTAAGGTTGATTCTCACTATACGTTCCGTCTCCGTTCCATTAGTGTTACATATTCGTTCAGTTAAAGTCTTGTCTATTCACATTTCCCGTTCTTGATCCATCCTGTTACGTCTAGTAAAATTAGTGTGCGCGTTGACAAAATGTGGTCTGACGAAAACTAAATCCTAGATGCTATTATATTAGATGAAGAAGCTAAAAAAAACGACGATTTTTGATCCACAATATGTTAAACAAAAGAAACACTGAGGAGGAATATATAACACTATTTAGAGAACTGAGTTATGATGAAACCAAATTTTTTCAGTATGTCAAAATACAAATTCCACGAATTGCTATACACCATTGAACCAGCGATAACAAATCAAAATACAGTATTCAGGGAAGCGATAACAGCAAAACAAAAACTCTGTGTTTGTTTAAGGTAGGTTAGGTTGGGTTAGAGTAGAGTGGCTGCTATCGCACACTTAGGCCAGCAGTGGCCCGTTGTGATACCACAGGATGCCATCTCCCCATTACTCCCGTTGAAACCAACCAGAGCTACTGATATAGCGTAACAAATCTCGCACTCCACAGTCCGCGAGTTCCGAAAGACTGTCCATACCGTACACACCCAAATACTTATGCCTTCTGTATGATAGCGCTGGCCATGAGCATAGGAAGTGTTCCAAAGTCTCCTCCTCCTCTTCGCCCATGCAACTTCTACAAAAGTCATTCGTCTGTATCCCCAGCCTTCTCGCATGCTCTCCAAAAAGGTAGTGACCTGTCATTATCCCTACGACCCATCCTATTTCTTGTCTTCCCAGGGATAATAATACTTTTGAGCGCCGCAAGTCCAGTTTTGGACAAACCTGCTTTGCTACCCTGCACGTGAGCGTGTTATTCCACCTCTCATTTGTCAAGGCGATTGCCTTTTTACTGAGCGCCCATTTTAGCACTGCCATAGGCCTCCCTAGACCTGCCATTTCCGGCTGCATCTGGAGAGTCGTACCGTACCTAGCTAGTTCGTCAGCCCTGCAGTTCCCCATGACGTCCGAGTGACTCGGGCCCCAGATTATCTGGATGCTGAAATACTCGCTCATCTCGTTAAGAGATGACCGGCAATCCAGCGCCACCCGCGACTTCAGACAAACTGCCCCAAGTGACTTGACCGCTGCCTCACTGTCCACATAGATTGCGATATCCCTCACGGATACCACATTATGCTTCAACCATGTCATGACTTCCCCGATCGCCACCACTTCAGCCTGGTACACGCTGCAGTAGTCAGGGAGACGAACAGAAATATTAACAATAAGTTTATCACAGAAGACTCCGGCTCCTACCTTATCGTCTAGCTTCGAGCCGTCCGTGAAAAATTGCACTGCCTCGTTTTCCAGTATTGATCCGTTTCTCCAGGATTCCCTTGAGGGAAAGATGGTCCGGAAACCTTTATCGAAGCGCAACGTTGGTGTAATATAATCCAGATTCGCCAGTTCTTCGCCAGCGAATCTACCTATCGTCGAGTGTCCCACCTGAAGATACTTCCACTGAGAAACAGCCGAGAGTCTCGTAGCCACGTTGGCTGCCATCTGTTTACCATGAAGGTCCATTGGAATAAGGTGGAATATAACCTCTAAAGCGCGTGTAGGTGTTTTCCTAAGCGCCCCGCTTATAAGCATACAGACCGTTCTTTGCACCTTCTCCATCATACCTCTATATGTTACCTTATCTAGAGCTGGCCAGCAAACGCCCACCCCGTACATTAGCACAGGTTTTACCACGGCGGTATAGAGCCAGTATACCAGCTCCGGTTTCAAGCCCCATCTCTTACCTATAGCGTTCCTACACGAGTATAAGGCTACATTAGCCCTATTCACCCTTTCCAAAGTGTTAGGCTTCCAGCTGAGCTTACTATCAGAGATTATGCCCAGAAATCTCGCTCGGTCAGCAAAAACTAGTCCGCTGCCGTTTATGATAGGAGGGCTAACCACCGGAATTTTATATTTCCTGGTAAATTGAACCAGCTCTGTTTTGGAAGGGTTGATCCCCAGTCCACACTTGCTGGCCCATTTCGTAATGATCAGGAGTGCATTCTGTATAACATCCCTGATCGTATCTAGATATTTGCCTGAGAAAGCTATCGCTACATCATCAGCATATGCTACAACCCCAGTCCCCTCTCTCTCTCGTTCCAGCAGCAATCCATTAATCACTGCACTCCAGAGAATCGGGGACATCACACCTCCTTGTGGGGTTCCTCTAACCACCCGTCTTCTAATCTTAGACTCTCCCAGCACCGAGGTAATAGTCCTGCTTCCCAGCATCTGATTTATTAACCTACTTATAGAGCAGTCCACCATCAAAAAATACAATCCTTCCATGATCGCCTCCGTTTTTACATTATTAAAAGCACCCTCAATATCGAGAAACGCTGCGACATTGCCCAATTCCTGGGTTCAATTCTTGATCGAATAAATACATCTATCAACCTTTCCAGGGTTTTCAGCAGAAAGGATGATAGAGTTATAGGCCTCAGGTCGTTTGGATGAGCATGTGAGCTCTTTCCCGATTTCGGGATAAAGACCACTTTGACCTCTGTCCAATTCCTAGGAATATAGACCAGTTTCAGACATCCCCTGAAGATAATCTCTAGCCAGGGGAGGATGACTGCCGAGTTCTTTTGGATCTCTGCTGGTATAATCCGATCCGGACCCGCCGATTTATAAGGCCTTAATCCCTGCAGCGCCGGATCCGATCCCTATCCAATATGCCCTCCATATCTATTGGAGGTGTTCCTCGATGAGCTCCAGGCTCCATCGAGTCATCAAAGTATCGATGAGAAGCTCCAACGATTCCGCACTTGAAGCTGTCCATGACCCGTCTGGTCTAATTAAGTAACTAAGACTAGTTGGGTTAGTAGATAGAATCTTCCTAAGGCGGGAAGCCTCAGAGACTTCCTCCATTCTATAACAGAAGAGTCTCCAAGATCCCCTCTGTGCCTTCCTCAATTATTTTTTGTAATTTCTTAGGTCCTCCTTATAGGAGTCCCAGTCCCGAACATGCCTCGTGCTCTTTGCTTTATTAAAGGCTGTCCTACACGCCTACCGAAAGGTCTCCAACTCCATGGACCACCATGTCGGTTTCTATCTGCCCATTGGCTTTATCAGGGAGCAAGCAGCATTAAGGAAAAAATTTCAGGCTTTTGTGACAACATCCACAATGCAATTCAATTCTTCCACTGTCTCCGGAAGTCCGGGGACCTCCGGCAATAGTTCCTCCAACACCTCCCCATATTTCTCCCAGTTTGTCCTTCTAGGATTCCTGAACGGCTTATGGTAACCGGGTGAATGTTAAGGTTATATGTTATGTATTGATGATCAGAGAATGAGTGCTCCTTCGCCACTCTCCAGTCCCTAATCAACTGAAGAATAGTATCCGAGGCGAGGGTCACATCTAGAACCTCCTGCCGATTACTAACGATAAATGTTGGTTATTGCCCAACATTACAGACTGAAAGGTTAGTATTTAATAAATAATCAAAAAATAACTCACCCCTCTCATTAATATCAGTGCTCTCCCAAATTGTGTGATGCGCGTTTGCATCACATCCGAGTACCACACCAATCCTATTTTGCCTTGCTTCTCGGATCAGGTCCCCCAGGTTATCCGGCGGGACCTCCTTCTCCCGATCCATATAAGCAGAGACTAGCCAAAACTTGTCTCTGCCAGCCTCCATACTGATCGCAGTAACGTCACCACTACTGTATTGAGAAAGTAGAAAATTTTTTAAAGTAGTTTTCACTAAAATGCAAGATCTTATCTTCTCAGAGTTACTTGAGTACAAAGTTGTATACCCTTTCACCTTAAGACCACAGATCCTTTTTTTGTTAATCCAAGGTTCCTGGATTAACACTAGCTCCTCTGCTGATCTAGTCTTCGTATGTGAAGATTAATCTGCACAATTTTAATCATCATGCATTCTCTCACTTACCTCTTCATGCATTCTCTGTTTCAGGCTAATGCTACCTTCCCCCGGGGTCGCTGGTATCCGCCGTGTCACCCTCGTAGTTAACGCTTCGCTGCATTGAGAATCATTCCCAGTCATTCTTCGTTCAGATTCTGACAGGATGGCCCCATCGGATCCAAGCGAGAGAAAGCTGCCTCTCTTCAATAGCAGCTCCACGTCATTATCTGTTGGAACCCCATGCGCTTGCTCGACTGTCTGCCGCTGGGTCCGTCCGACGTCCACTTCCGGCCCGTCCTCCGAGCGCATGCCTAACTCATCTTTTTTAAAGACGTTGAGAGTGACCGACCCGAAACCGAAGCTGATCACTCCCTTTGTCTCTGACAGGGGAGTAAGGGACTCCTTATTGAGCAGCATGATTGCCATTCTGAAGCCCCCTTTAGCCTCCTCCTGTTTGACAATCTTCCAATCTTTCGTTGGAAGATCTGGATTACTTGCCTGAATAATCTCAAGGATCTCTTCTGGCTTGTCTGGTTTGGTTGGTAACCAGACGCGTGCCCTTGGTCTACTCGGAATTTCTTCCTTGCGAACTGCCTCAACCCTCGCGCCTATCCGCACCTCACCTACTTCGGCTATTGCCTTTTTATAAAGATACACCGATCTTTGATCGGAGCACGCAGTTAACTTTACGAGACCTTGGTGCCATCCCGCATCTCTACAGAACGGAGGAGGTCCTGGATTTTCTTTCAGGACCTTCATGAAAATGGTGTTTAGTGCATTATACACTTCCCTCCACTTCTCTGCCGTGATGCTCCCATCTTCTTGACTTCTGTCAATTACGGATACCACCAGTACATTTTCCTTTAGGATTTCGCCGAAAAATTTCGGTTTTTCCTTGGGATCTCCCGATACCGCTCCTGCGACCGTCTTGTCTCGTTTGTTGCCGCCCACTTCGAGCTCATCCTGGGACCTCTGCCTTTTAGGCACAAGGACTCTATTCGAGCTGTCGCGGCCGATAATCTCCCTCGCCTAAGCCACAGATTGCTTTTGTTCTACTGTAAGCTGCCCCTCAGGGGTTGCAGCCAGTTTATTCAGAAATTTATGCGCCGACCGTTTCTCCCTGTATCGTCGCTTTGCAGGAGGGATCCTTCCCGATCCCCGCTTTCTTGCCTGGCATTGGTGTCGCTGACTCCTGGCTTTGGTGCAATGGTACTACTTACCCCTGCCACTGATGAGGTAGCTCTATCTTTAAGGTAAGAGCCTCTTTCTTCCTTCAATTTTTCCGGTTTTTCAAGGGTACCGGCTCCCTTATTTTTATTTATTAAATCTTCCATAGTATTCCCACGAGTGTCGGAGAAATACTGGTCCACCTGCGCAGAGATCCGGATACGCAGGTAAGGCTATATACAACTGGAGGTAGCCAGGTATCCAGAGGACTCCGTTAACGACTGGGCTTTGTTAAATGGGTCCCCAGCCTAGCCGATCATCAGCACGGGTCGCATAACACCTTAATCCAGCCCATTGGCTCACCAAGCATCCCATCCCAGCATCCCCGCCCCTATTCATCTTCCACCCAACCATTCACCCATCCATATGGATATCCCAAACCAATAGGACCCATTCCATTCAAGGGGGTAACCCGTTTAAAGGGGCCCCTCACTCACTACTTGAAGACCCCGGAAAATGTGACGCTCAGTTTGCCTGTGGTTATTAGTTGATGGTTTTATGGCGCCATCATTTCGCCATTCCATACTGGGTATCGTAGGCACTCAGAATTGCAAAATGCAAAATGTATCGGAAAATTCGCGTGCATGAGGAAGATACGAAATTTCAACAGATAGTATGGAAAGAAAATCCAACCCATCCTATGAAGTATATCAGATTAACCACGGTCACTTATGGATTAGCCTCAGCTCCATATTCAGCAACACGATGTGTCAAACATATTGCTCAAGTATCAGTTATCTCTAATCCAGCAGCAGCCAAAACCATCGATAGAGATATCTACATAGACGACCTCATGATAGGCGCAGACACCCTAGATGAAATACAAAAGCTGAAGAAACCTATCACAGCAATTTTGTCTACTTATGAGACAGACGAATGGCGGCGATTCCGATCTACATTACCAAACATTAAGGAAATCAAAATTCCTTGGCTCGTGCACACAACTAAATGTTCAACGATCGAATTGCACGGTTTTTGTGATGCTAGTCAAGTGGCATACACTGCAGTTACCTATTACAGGGTAATCATCGAGGCCGCAGATTCTTACATTCATCTTATTCCCGCTAAAATGAAAGTGGCACCCATAAAGCGTAGCAAAGTCTGCCATGCTTGGAACTGTGTGGTGCAGTTCTATACTGACAACTCTGATGGAACTTGCCAGAAGGGAAACTAATACCAATGTTCAGACAATATTCTTGTGGACGGATTGGACGATTGTGTTGGATTAGCTTAATTCATATCCGCATCGCTGGCCTACTTTCATTGCCAATCGCACATCAGAAATTATTACATCATTTAATCGAACACATTGGTGACATGTACCATCGGCACTATAGTGGAACGGACCTGGTTGGTTACGCTGTTATCCGAGCGTTTGGCCACCTCAGCAACGATATTACGACAACCTTGAAGACGGCTGCCTCAATAGAATTTCGCATATGGAAAATGATATCCTCGACAAACTAATTACAAGCTGCTCCATAGTTCACAAGACAAAATGAGTTGTGGCTTACATCTTATGGTTCTTAAACATTTCCAAGAAAGAATCATTCAGAAATACTTGTTTGATCCTGTGCGGAAAGGAAATGTAGGACGCACCATTAAGCTTTGTGATTACGATCACAGTAAATACTTCCAGAACGAAATAACAGATTTACGTAATTCAAAACCAATCAAAATAACCATCCCGTTAAAATTCCTCAATCCATTGATGAATTTAGATTGCTCAGAGTTGGTGGCAGATTAGAAAAATGTTTTCACGCAACTGCTAAAGGAAATTCATCGGGAACATAAACACGCTGGTCCGTTCTTGCTGCTAGCAATTTTAAAGCAAAACTGTTGGATAACTGGCGCTAGAAATTTGATGCGAAAAGTAATTCATCACGTGTACTCAGCACAAGGTTTGGTGGCATATAGGAGTCCGCAATCAAATCCACAAAATTTCATTTGCGTCGAGTTATCGGCGATTCCATACTCACTATGGAGGAAATGAATACTCTTTTGACTGAAATAGAGAGTATATTAAATTCTCGACCTTTATGTGTGTTACCGTCAGAAGAAATAGATGCACTAACGCCATCACATTTTTTGTTTGGTCGGTCAGCCACAAAATTACTGGAATACAATGTGATGGATCTCAAAACATCTCACCTATCACGATGGCAGATGATGCAATATATGCACCAACATTTCTGGAAGCGATAGTATCTTGAATACCTAACATCACTACAACAAAAATCATGGGTATAACCAAAATCTTCCTTAAAACTAAATGATATTGTGATCATCACGGAAGAAAATGTTCCTGTCTACCAGTAGCTTTTATGGGAAAAATTATAAAGCTTCAAAGTGGCACTGACGGATACATTATAATTGTCATTGTAAAGACCAAAACTACCGAACTGAAGCAACCATATTCACAACCATATACTTCCAAGACGTCAATAAACTTAAAATAAAATAATCACATCTTCCAGTAAGTCTGGCTGTTCCTGTAGCATTGATGTTTCTTTTCTTCAGAATTTCAAACAATTGAAAAATTGTAAAAAATTTATCAAAATATAACTTAAGAATTGGTTTTGGGATGCGTTGTGCTAAATGAAGAACTTCAACGGCACCAAATCCAAATTTTTTTCGGTTATATTCTGAGATTTATTCACATTAGCTTATTCATATAAGCTAAACAATTGGCTTAAATTTACATAATTATATCGTTAAGGAAAACTTATCATAAGTTCAAAAAAATGTCTTCCAATTTGTTAAACCCAAATTTAACTTACCGTCGCCTATGGCTAAAATATTTTGAATAGTTTAACGTTTTTCTCAAGTTCCCTTTAAAATCCTCCCTTTAGTTTAAACAACAACAACAAAAAGATAAACAACCGAAAACATTTTTTTTTTTAACATAAAAGAGAATTAACAAAATTAAAGTTGATATTCAAAGTATTTTTACGTTAAAATACCTTAAGAATTTCTTTCCGTGTTTTTAATTTAATTTACCCTTTCTGTACTTCTAGCAAGAACAAAAAAATAAAATTCTAATAAACTCTTTTTATTTGATATTTTTTTCATAAAAAACATCAAAATTCCTTAAAGCTGAAGAACCCCTTAAGAAGATACACAATACACAAAGAATAAACAAAATTAAAGAAATTCAAATTTGTAAACATTTAATCTCTTATCATCTAGAAATATTTTTTACTTAAAATGATTTTTTTTTTATTTGTATAATTTTTAATAAAAAAAAAAAATTTAAATATTGATAACTTACAAGAAAAATGTATAAACACGTACACATACAACTCAAGATGTACGGCTGATTAGATACGGGAAAGATATTGTAGCACATTGATTAGGAAAATAGCAATATATACACTACACTGTGTATTCTAAATTGATATTGAAACGAACAGGTACCTTCAACGTATTCAGTTCCCATGAGAATGTCTTATTCGCAGCGACAGTGGTAAAACGAAAGAGAAATAAAAGCAACAAAAAAAAAACGAAATGAACATCTGACTTTAGGCGAAACAATTTATCCTAATGGATTTATTCATTAATAAGGTTCAACTGAAACGTGAAGCAGGAAGACGATATGAAATATTTACAGTTTTTTGTATTATCTATTTGTAAGTTATATACATATAGCTATTATACAAAATATATAAAAAAGTCGAATAGGAAAAACTTTATCTTTTCCGATGATTTTTCGATTCTTTTTAATTTTTTATTTCATTTCCGACTGTATGTTACATAATTTATTCAAAACAAATTTTTAATTTTCTATTTGCTTTTAGTTTCTCTCAAAGTTACCAGAGTAAATTGTATTGCGTAATTGGAAAATTTAGGTTACGTAAGTAATTTGTAGTTTCTTCTATATATCAATTAGAGAGAATGCAGACACATTGTTCGTTTTTGCTAAGAAGTCGAACAATCAATTAGTGTAGTAGATTTCTTATATTGTCATAGCATATGGGCTAGGGCTATCCAATCTGAAAAGTCTTTGCAAAATATAATAGATAGCACTCCATCTACAAAAAAGGCCTTTGTGTCTTAAAGAGCCATCTTTCAAACCTGCTTTTAATGACGTACGAGTTAGTTGACATTGCCAATATCTAATTAATTGCATAAGAAAATCACTGTACATGAAACCTAAAGGTCATCGCAACGGTACTTTAAGATTCCAAATAAATGGTAATAGAACTGCAAAATAGTAACCTTTTTTGTCAAACTTCGACCAACGATAGGCGAATCCAATAAATTGGCACATAAATTAAATTCAATAAGACGAGGGCCAGCTAATTTTAAATTCTGTTAGCCAGGTTGACTTATTGGAAATTTTCAAACTTTGTTTTTAATTATTAGACGAAATAAGTGTATGTATAATAATAGAATTTATTAGTAAGCTCTATATCTAAAGTAACATAGAGTTCAAAGAATTAACCGGTAAGCAATTAATGTAAACATCGTTTAACTCAAATTTCAACTCAAACTAACTTTAAAATATGTACTATACACTGCGCTAAAAAAACGGACTAGAAATTTTCTTTGAAAAAATATCCAGATTTGAACGCTTGTACTTGGTGAAATAATACCTTTAAAAAAAACGAATTAAAGGAAATTTTGTCTTCTTTTCGATACTGGAATCCGTTATATTTTATTTTGTTTTTTTATGACTTTTTTGAGTAAAATAAAAATTGTCCAAAAGGAAGAAAATATGCTGCTATTTGAGACTGTAAACAAAATTGTTCGATATTTCATTCTCAAATCCAAAGTAGCCATTTTATAGAGAATTTAGAAATCTTGAAACTGATACTATGGAAATTTCTGTAGATGTAGGATGTGGATGTGGATGTGGATGTGGATGTGGATGTGGATGTGGATGTAGATGTAGATGTCGATGTGGATGTGGATGTGGATGTGGATGTGGATGTGGATGTGGATGTGGATGTGGATGTGGATGTGGATGTGGATGTGGATGTGGATGTGGATGTGGATGTGGATGTGGATGTGGATGTGGATGTGGATGTGGATGTGGATGTGGATGTGGATGTGGATGTGGATGTGGATGTGGATGTGGATGTGGATGTGGATGTGGATGTGGATGTGGATGTGGATGTGGATGTGGATGTGGATGTGGATGTGGATGTGGATGTACTATGGAAATTTCTGTAGATGTAGGATGTGGATGTGGATGTGGATGTGGATGTGGATGTGGATGTGGATGTGGATGTGGATGTGGATGTGGATGTGGATGTGGATGTGGATGTGGATGTAGATGTAGATGTCGATGTGGATGTCGATGTGGATGTGGATGTGGATGTGGATGTGGATGTGGATGTGGATGTGGATGTGGATGTGGATGTGGATGTGGATGTGGATGTGGATGTGGATGTGGATGTGGATGTGGATGTGGATGTGGATGTGGATGTGGATGTGGATGTGGATGTGGATGTGGATGTGGATGTGGATGTGGATGTGGATGTGGATGTGGATGTGGATGTGGATGTGGATGTGGATGTGGATGTGGATGTGGATGTGGATGTGGATGTGGATGTGGATGTGGATGTGGATGTGGATGTGGATGTGGATGTGGATGTGGATGTGGATGTGGATGTGGATGTGGATGTGGATGTGGATGTGGATGTGGATGTGGATGTGGATGTGGATGTGGATGTGGATGTGGATGTGGATGTGGATGTGAATTCATAATTCAATTTTTTTCCGAAGGATGTTGAACTTATATCTGAATTGGCTGTATCTGGGACAAGCCAATATTACACCCAGAAAAATAATCCTTTAAATTTAAGAATTTACCAATTAAAACTAAGATATTTTCCCTATATTTTTTGCGCAAAGGAATTTAGGTTTTATTTTTAAGGATTTAAAATCTTTGGTTTTAAGTTTTGAAAATTATTCAATTTCAAAGAAAATAAATTTAAACTTAAGAAACTAAAACTTTAAAATTAAAGTAAGTAGATTCGCATTAGTTTTCCCCTTTGTTACCACCCCCTCCGTCTCCAGTTGTAAGTACAAGATCTGAAAAGCTTTAATTTAATTAATTATTTGTGTTCCACTATTTTTCCAACACCGGAGGGGCGAGATTTCGTTCCATCATCAATATCATGTTCCCAAGCGGTCACCTAAATTTGTACTAACCGTAGCAAATGTTGCTTGACATCGTTGTTGAAGTTATTGCGTCTCTTCTCTCTTGTCTACTAGCTCCCCATGAAACACAAAAAAATATCAAATAAAGAGAAATGGACAATTTTAGTTTGTATACTGTTATTAATTCTTTAAAAATAAAGATTTTTAAACCTTTATTTTAAAGTTTTATTGTATTTTAAATTTAAGAATAAATCAATGAATTTAATGGATTTTACATTCATTTTTAAGAAAAACACAGTTCTTTATTTTAAAAGTACCCAATCTTTAATTTTGAAGTATTATAATTTTCTCAGTGTAGATGTTCATCATACCCCACACTTCCACACAAGTCATAATCTTGGTCCTCATTCAAAAGACGTTTCCACAAGCATTCCGTCCAATTTCTGTGGTACAGCCTGATTCTCTCAACCGTTCGCAACTATCATGTATCTCCTATGAGCTCCTTAAAGAAAGGAATTGTCAAAAGAGTACAACGGATAATTCTGTACTTCATTGCTTTCGTTAGACTTTTCTCAATAAAATCACTCTTCTATTTTCTCCACAGATTCATTCACAGTAACCTAATTTGATACAATTGCAACTTAATTAAAAACAGCGTTAATTGCCATTGTATTCGATACTAATAGTGTCGCAATTTTGGTTGATGAAAAACTTGCATTGAAATTGCTTTTTTCTACGATAGTGCAGTAACCTATACTTTCGATGATGATTTTTGAATTTAAATTATATAAGAAAAGGAGCCTTTGCATCGTATACTAAAATCGTGTGGAAATATTCTCATTACACAACGATTTCTTAATATTGAAATACGATTTGTGGAAACCCAAATGTTTTAATGGTTCAATAAATTTGTGTTGAACCGTACAAGTTTGTAATTTTTTATGTTTCTACTTATTTATAATGTTACAGGGCTATTGTATCGTAGAAAAAATAGCGTGTATAACTCGTGTGAAAATGAGTCATTGCAATACTCAAGTGATTGCAGCCCTCGCTATCGCTCAGGCTGCAAATTTCACTTTCGTATTGCAATGACTCGTTTTCTTCACTTGTTATACAATATACTATTTCGATCTAATTAGTAACTAAATTTTATTCGAAACAATGGCTGCATCTATATTTTGTTTTCGATTCAAATAATGTTTAAACAAATTTCGAAGCAAGGCTTGTATCATAAAATGATGTAAACTTATGTTGGATCAATATGGGATGCTAATAGCATCGTATATCACAAAAATTGTCAACTGTTTAATAGCTTAACATATAAAGTATTTTTATTGTTGTCAAAGAGCGATCTAAATACCCGTTGGCATCACAATTACAGGTCTCAATACCTATTGATAGAGGTATCAATCATCCAAATCGGAGCACAATTGCAGATTTTCGATTTTTAAAGCTCTGAATTTGTGGGCTATAGTTCAGTTAATTTTCAATAAAATTAAATTTTCCACAAAATGTGTAGAAATATTCGAGCGATCTAAATACCCGTTGGCATCACAATTATAGGTCTCAATACCTATTGACAGAGGTATCAATCATCGAAATCGGAGCACAATTGCAGATTTTCGATTTTTAAAGCTCTGAATTTGTGGGCTATAGTTCAGTTAATTTTCAATAAAATTAAATTTTCCACAAAATGTGTAGAACTATTGAAGCGATCTAAATACCCGTTGGCATAACAATTATAGGTCTCAACACTCATTGATTGAGGTATCAATCATCCAAATCGGAGCACAATTGCAGATTTTCGATTTTTAAAGCTCTGAATTTGTGGGCTATAGTTCAGTTAATTTTCAATAAAATTAAATTTTCCACAAAATGTGTAGAAATATTCGAGCGATCTACCTACCCGTTGGCATAACAATTACAGGTCTCAACACCTATTGATAGAGGTATCAATCATCCAAATCGGAGCACAATTGCAGATTTTCGATTTTTAAAGCTCTGAATTTGTGGGCTATAGTTCAGTTAATTTTCAATAAAATTAAATTTTCCACAAAATGTGTAGAAATATTCGAGCGATCTAACTACCCGTTGGCATAACAATTACAGGTCTCAACACCTATTGATAGAGGTATCAATCATCCAAATCGGAGCACAATTGCAGATTTTCGATTTTTAAAGCTCTGAATTTGTGGGCTATAGTTCAGTTAATTTTCAATAAAATTAAATTTTCCACAAAATGTGTAGAAATATTCGAGCGATCTAAATACCCGTTGGCATCACAATTACAGGTCTCAATACCTATTGATAGAGGTATCAATCATCGAAATCGGAGCACAATTGCAGATTTTCGATTTTTAAAGCTCTGAATTTGTGGGCTATTGTTCAGTTAATTTTCAATAAAATTAAATTTTCCACAAAATGTGTAGAAATATTCGAGCGATCTACCTACCCGTTGGCATAACAATTACAGGTCTCAACACCTATTGATAGAGGTATCAATCATCCAAATCGGAGCACAATTGCAGATTTTCGATTTTTAAAGCTCTGAATTTGTGGGCTATAGTTCAGTTAATTTTCAATAAAATTAAATTTTCCACAAAATGTGTAGAAATATTCGAGCGATCTAAATACCCGCTGGCATAACAATTACAGGTCTCAATACCTATTGACAGAGGTATCAATCATCCAAATCGGAGCACAATTGCAGATTTTCGATTTTTAAAGCTCTGAATTTGTGGGCTATAGTTCAGTTAATTTTCAATAAAATTAAATTTTCCACAAAATGTGTAGAAATATTCGAGCGATCTAAATACCCGTTGGCATCACAATTATAGGTCTCAATACCTATTGACAGAGGTATCAATCATCGAAATCGGAGCACAATTGCAGATTTTCGATTTTTAAAGCTCTGAATTTGTGGGCTATAGTTCAGTTAATTTTCAATAAAATTAAATTTTCCACAAAATGTGTAGAACTATTGAAGCGATCTAAATACCCGTTGGCATAACAATTATAGGTCTCAACACTCATTGATTGAGGTATCAATCATCCAAATCGGAGCACAATTGCAGATTTTCGATTTTTAAAGCTCTGAATTTGTGGGCTATAGTTCAGTTAATTTTCAATAAAATTAAATTTTCCACAAAATGTGTAGAAATATTCGAGCGATCTACCTACCCGTTGGCATAACAATTACAGGTCTCAACACCTATTGATAGAGGTATCAATCATCCAAATCGGAGCACAATTGCAGATTTTCGATTTTTAAAGCTCTGAATTTGTGGGCTATAGTTCAGTTAATTTTCAATAAAATTAAATTTTCCACAAAATGTGTAGAAATATTCGAGCGATCTAACTACCCGTTGGCATAACAATTACAGGTCTCAACACCTATTGATAGAGGTATCAATCATCCAAATCGGAGCACAATTGCAGATTTTCGATTTTTAAAGCTCTGAATTTGTGGGCTATAGTTCAGTTAATTTTCAATAAAATTAAATTTTCCACAAAATGTGTAGAAATATTCGAGCGATCTAAATACCCGCTGGCATAACAATTACAGGTCTCAATACCTATTGACAGAGGTATCAATCATCCAAATCGGAGCACAATTGCAGATTTTCGATTTTAAAAGCTCTGAATTTGTGGGCTATAGTTCAGTTAATTTTCAATAAAATTAAATTTTCCACAAAATGTGTAGAAATATTCGAGCGATCTAAATAATCGTTGGCGTCACAATTACAGGTCTCAACACCTATTGATAGAGGTATCAATCATCCAAATCGGAGCACAATTGCAGATTTTCGATTTTTAAAGCTCTGAATTTGTGGGCTATAGTTCAGTTAATTTTCAATAAAATTAAATTTTCCACAAAATGTGTAGAAATATTCGAGCGATCTACCTACCCGTTGGCATAACAATTACAGGTCTCAACACCTATTGATAGAGGTATCAATCATCCAAATCGGAGCACAATTGCAGATTTTCGATTTTTAAAGCTCTGAATTTGTGGGCTATAGTTCAGTTAATTTTCAATAAAATTAAATTTTCCACAAAATGTGTAGAAATATTCGAGCGATCTAACTACCCGTTGGCATAACAATTACAGGTCTCAACACCTATTGATAGAGGTATCAATCATCCAAATCGGAGCACAATTGCAGATTTTCGATTTTTAAAGCTCTGAATTTGTGGGCTATAGTTCAGTTAATTTTCAATAAAATTAAATTTTCCACAAAATGTGTAGAAATATTCGAGCGATCTAACTACCCGTTGGCATAACAATTACAGGTCTCAACACCTATTGATAGAGGTATCAATCATCCAAATCGGAGCACAATTGCAGATTTTCGATTTTTAAAGCTCTGAATTTGTGGGCTATAGTTCAGTTAATTTTCAATAAAATTAAATTTTCCACAAAATGTGTAGAAATATTCGAGCGATCTAAATACCCGTTGGCATCACAATTACAGGTCTCAATACCTATTGATAGAGGTATCAATCATCGAAATCGGAGCACAATTGCAGATTTTCGATTTTTAAAGCTCTGAATTTGTGGGCTATTGTTCAGTTAATTTTCAATAAAATTAAATTTTCCACAAAATGTGTAGAAATATTCGAGCGATCTAACTACCCGTTGGCATAACAATTACAGGTCTCAACACCTATTGATAGAGGTATCAATCATCCAAATCGGAGCACAATTGCAGATTTTCGATTTTTAAAGCTCTGAATTTGTGGGCTATAGTTCAGTTAATTTTCAGTAAAATTAAATTTTCCACAAAATGTGTAGAAATATTCGAGCGATCTAAATAATCGTTGGCGTCACAATTACAGGTCTCAACACCTATTGATAGAGGTATCAATCATCCAAATCGGAGCACAATTGCAGATTTTCGATTTTTAAAGCTCTGAATTTGTGGGCTATAGTTCAGTTAATTTTCAATAAAATTAAATTTCCACAAAATGTGTAGAAATATTCGAGCGATCTACCTACCCGTTGGCATAACAATTACAGGTCTCAACACCTATTGATAGAGGTATCAATCATCCAAATCGGAGCACAATTGCAGATTTTCGATTTTTAAAGCTCTGAATTTGTGGGCTATAGTTCAGTTAATTTTCAATAAAATTAAATTTTCCACAAAATGTGTAGAAATATTCGAGCGATCTAACTACCCGTTGGCATAACAATTACAGGTCTCAACACCTATTGATAGAGGTATCAATCATCCAAATCGGAGCACAATTGCAGATTTTCGATTTTTAAAGCTCTGAATTTGTGGGCTATAGTTCAGTTAATTTTCAATAAAATTAAATTTTCCACAAAATGTGTAGAAATATTCGAGCGATCTAAATACCCGTTGGCATCACAATTACAGGTCTCAATACCTATTGATAGAGGTATCAATCATCGAAATCGGAGCACAATTGCAGATTTTCGATTTTTAAAGCTCTGAATTTGTGGGCTATTGTTCAGTTAATTTTCAATAAAATTAAATTTTCCACAAAATGTGTAGAAATATTCGAGCGATCTACCTACCCGTTGGCATAACAATTACAGGTCTCAACACCTATTGATAGAGGTATCAATCATCCAAATCGGAGCACAATTGCAGATTTTCGATTTTTAAAGCTCTGAATTTGTGGGCTATAGTTCAGTTAATTTTCAATAAAATTAAATTTTCCACAAAATGTGTAGAAATATTCGAGCGATCTAAATACCCGTTGGCATCACAATTACAGGTCTCAATACATATTGACAGAGGTATCAATCATCGAAATCGGAGCACAATTGCAGATTTTCGATTTTTAAAGCTCTGAATTTGTGGGCTATAGTTCAGTTAATTTTCAATAAAATTAAATTTTCCACAAAATGTGTAGAAATATTCGAGCGATCTAAATACCCGTTAGCATCACAATTACAGGTCTCAATACCTATTGATAGAGGTATCAATCATCGAAATCGGAGCACAATTGCAGATTTTCGATTTTAAAGCTCTGAATTTGTGGGCTATTGTTCAGTTAATTTTCAATAAAATTAAATTTTCCACAAAATGTGTAGAAATATTCGAGCGATCTAACTACCCGTTGGCATAACAATTACAGGTCTCAACACCTATTGATAGAGGTATCAATCATCCAAATCGGAGCACAATTGCAGATTTTCGATTTTTAAAGCTCTGAATTTGTGGGCTATAGTTCAGTTAATTTTCAATAAAATTAAATTTTCCACAAAATGTGTAGAAATATTCGAGCGATCTAAATACCCGTTGGCATCACAATTACAGGTCTCAATACCTATTGATAGAGGTATCAATCATCGAAATCGGAGCACAATTGCAGATTTTCGATTTTTAAAGCTCTGAATTTGTGGGCTATTGTTCAGTTAATTTTCAATAAAATTAAATTTTCCACAAAATGTGTAGAAATATTCGAGCGATCTACCTACCCGTTGGCATAACAATTACAGGTCTCAACACCTATTGATAGAGGTATCAATCATCCAAATCGGAGCACAATTGCAGATTTTCGATTTTAAAGCTCTGAATTTGTGGGCTATAGTTCAGTTAATTTTCAATAAAATTAAATTTTCCACAAAATGTGTAGAAATATTCGAGCGATCTAAATACCCGTTGGCATCACAATTACAGGTCTCAATACATATTGACAGAGGTATCAATCATCGAAATCGGAGCACAATTGCAGATTTTCGATTTTTAAAGCTCTGAATTTGTGGGCTATAGTTCAGTTAATTTTCAATAAAATTAAATTTTCCACAAAATGTGTAGAAATATTCGAGCGATCTAAATACCCGTTGGCATCACAATTACAGGTCTCAATACCTATTGATAGAGGTATCAATCATCGAAATCGGAGCACAATTGCAGATTTTCGATTTTTAAGCTCTGAATTTGTGGGCTATAGTTCAGTTAATTTTCAATAAAATTAAATTTTCCACAAAATGTGTAGAAATATTCGAGCGATCTACCTACCCGTTGGCATAACAATTACAGGTCTCAACACCTATTGATAGAGGTATCAATCATCCAAATCGGAGCACAATTGCAGATTTTCGATTTTTAAAGCTCTGAATTTGTGGGCTATAGTTCAGTTAATTTTCAATAAAATTAAATTTTCCACAAAATGTTGTAGAAATATTCGAGCGATCTAACTACCCGTTGGCATAACAATTACAGGTCTCAACACCTATTGATAGAGGTATCAATCATCCAAATCGGAGCACAATTGCAGATTTTCGATTTTTAAAGCTCTGAATTTGTGGGCTATAGTTCAGTTAATTTTCAATAAAATTAAATTTTCCACAAAATGTGTAGAAATATTCGAGCGATCTAAATACCCGTTGGCATCACAATTACAGGTCTCAATACCTATTGATAGAGGTATCAATCATCGAAATCGGAGCACAATTGCAGATTTTCGATTTTTAAAGCTCTGAATTTGTGGCTATTGTTCAGTTAATTTTCAATAAAATTAAATTTTCCACAAAATGTGTAGAAATATTCGAGCGATCTACCTACCCGTTGGCATAACAATTACAGGTCTCAACACCTATTGATAGAGGTATCAATCATCCAAATCGGAGCACAATTGCAGATTTTCGATTTTTAAAGCTCTGAATTTGTGGGCTATAGTTCAGTTAATTTTCAATAAAATTAAATTTTCCACAAAATGTGTAGAAATATTCGAGCGATCTAAATACCCGTTGGCATCACAATTACAGGTCTCAATACATATTGACAGAGGTATCAATCATCGAAATCGGAGCACAATTGCAGATTTTCGATTTTTAAAGCTCTGAATTTGTGGGCTATAGTTCAGTTAATTTTCAATAAAATTAAATTTTCCACAAAATGTGTAGAAATATTCGAGCGATCTAAATACCCGTTGGCATCACAATTACAGGTCTCAATACCTATTGATAGAGGTATCAATCATCGAAATCGGAGCACAATTGCAGATTTTCGATTTTTAAAGCTCTGAATTTGTGGGCTATTGTTCAGTTAATTTTCAATAAAATTAAATTTTCCACAAAATGTGTAGAAATATTCGAGCGATCTAACTACCCGTTGGCATAACAATTACAGGTCTCAACACCTATTGATAGAGGTATCAATTATCCAAATCGGAGCACAATTGCAGATTTTCGATTTTTAAAGCTCTGAATTTGTGGGCTATAGTTCAGTTAATTTTCAATAAAATTAAATTTTCCACAAAATGTGTAGAAATATTCGAGCGATCTAAATACCCGTTGGCATCACAATTACAGGTCTCAATACCTATTGATAGAGGTATCAATCATCGAAATCGGAGCACAATTGCAGATTTTCGATTTTTAAAGCTCTGAATTTGTGGGCTATTGTTCAGTTAATTTTCAATAAAATTAAATTTTCCACAAAATGTGTAGAAATATTCGAGCGATCTACCTACCCGTTGGCATAACAATTACAGGTCTCAACACCTATTGATAGAGGTATCAATCATCCAAATCGGAGCACAATTGCAGATTTTCGATTTTTTAAAGCTCTGAATTTGTGGGCTATAGTTCAGTTAATTTTCAATAAAATTAAATTTTCCACAAAATGTGTAGAAATATTCGAGCGATCTAAATACCCGTTGGCATCACAATTACAGGTCTCAATACCTATTGATAGAGGTATCAATCATCGAAATCGGAGCACAATTGCAGATTTTCGATTTTTAAAGCTCTGAATTTGTGGGCTATTGTTCAGTTAATTTTCAATAAAATTAAATTTTCCACAAAATGTGTAGAAATATTCGAGCGATCTACCTACCCGTTGGCATAACAATTACAGGTCTCAACACCTATTGATAGAGGTATCAATCATCCAAATCGGAGCACAATTGCAGATTTTCGATTTTTAAAGCTCTGAATTTGTGGGCTATAGTTCAGTTAATTTTCAATAAAATTAAATTTTCCACAAAATGTGTAGAAATATTCGAGCGATCTAACTACCCGTTGGCATAACAATTACAGGTCTCAACACCTATTGATAGAGGTATCAATCATCCAAATCGGAGCACAATTGCAGATTTTCGATTTTTAAAGCTCTGAATTTGTGGGCTATAGTTCAGTTAATTTTCAATAAAATTAAATTTTCCACAAAATGTGTAGAAATATTCGAGCGATCTAAATACCCGTTGGCATCACAATTACAGGTCTCAATACCTATTGATAGAGGTATCAATCATCGAAATCGGAGCACAATTGCAGATTTTCGATTTTTAAAGCTCTGAATTTGTGGGCTATTGTTCAGTTAATTTTCAATAAAATTAAATTTTCCACAAAATGTGTAGAAATATTCGAGCGATCTACCTACCCGTTGGCATAACAATTACAGGTCTCAACACCTATTGATAGAGGTATCAATCATCCAAATCGGAGCACAATTGCAGATTTTCGATTTTTAAAGCTCTGAATTTGTGGGCTATAGTTCAGTTAATTTTCAATAAAATTAAATTTTCCACAAAATGTGTAGAAATATTCGAGCGATCTAAATACCCGTTGGCATCACAATTACAGGTCTCAATACATATTGACAGAGGTATCAATCATCGAAATCGGAGCACAATTGCAGATTTTCGATTTTTAAAGCTCTGAATTTGTGGGCTATAGTTCAGTTAATTTTCAATAAAATTAAATTTTCCACAAAATGTGTAGAAATATTCGAGCGATCTACCTACCCGTTGGCATAACAATTACAGGTCTCAACACCTATTGATAGAGGTATCAATCATCCAAATCGGAGCACAATTGCAGATTTTCGATTTTTAAAGCTCTGAATTTGTGGGCTATAGTTCAGTTAATTTTCAATAAAATTAAATTTTCCACAAAATGTGTAGAAATATTCGAGCGATCTACCTACCCGTTGGCATAACAATTACAGGTCTCAATACCTATTGATAGAGGTATCAATCATCCAAATCGGAGCACAATTGCAGATTTTCGATTTTTAAAGCTCTGAATTTGTGGGCTATTGTTCAGTTAATTTTCAATAAAATTAAATTTTCCACAAAATGTGTAGAAATATTCGAGCGATCTACCTACCCGTTGGCATAACAATTACAGGTCTCAACACCTATTGATAGAGGTATCAATCATCCAAATCGGAGCACAATTGCAGATTTTCGATTTTTAAAGCTCTGAATTTCTGGGCTATAGTTCAGTTAATTTTCAATAAAATTAAATTTTCCACAAAATGTGTAGAAATATTCGAGCGATCTACCTACCCGTTGGCATAACAATTACAGGTCTCAACACCTATTGATAGAGGTATTAATCATCGAAATCGGAGCACAATTGCAGATTTTCGATTTTAAAGCTCTGAATTTGTGGGCTATAGTTCAGTTAATTTTCAATAAAATTAAATTTTCCACAAAATGTGTAGAAATATTCGAGCGATCTAAATACCCGTTGGCATCACAATTACAGGTCTCAATACATATTGACAGAGGTATCAAACATCGAAATCGGAGCACAATTGCAGATTTTCGATTTTTAAAGCTCTGAATTTGTGGGCTATAGTTCAGTTAATTTTCAATAAAATTAAATTTTCCACAAAATGTGTAGAAATATTCGAGCGATCTACCTACCCGTTGGCATAACAATTACAGGTCTCAACACCTATTGATAGAGGTATCAATCATCGAAATCGGAGCACAATTGCAGATTTTCGATTTTTAAAGATCTGAATTTGTGGGCTATAGTTCAGTTAATTTTCAATAAAATTAAATTTTCCACAAAATGTGTAGAAATATTCGAGCGATCTACCTACCCGTTGGCATAACAATTACAGGTCTCAACACCTATGATAGAGGTATCAATCATCCAAATCGGAGCACAATTGCAGATTTTCGATTTTTAAAGCTCTGAATTTGTGGGCTATAGTTCAGTTAATTTTCAATAAAATTAAATTTTCCACAAAATGTGTAGAAATATTCGAGCGATCTAAATACCCGTTGGCATCACAATTACAGGTCTCAATACATATTGACAGAGGTATCAAACATCGAAATCGGAGCACAATTGCAGATTTTCGATTTTTAAAGCTCTGAATTTGTGGGCTATAGTTCAGTTAATTTTCAATAAAATTAAATTTTCCACAAAATGTGTAGAAATATTCGAGCGATCTAAATACCCGTTGGCATCACAATTACAGGTCTCAATACCTATTGATAGAGGTATCAATCATCGAAATCGGAGCACAATTGCAGATTTTCGATTTTAAAGCTCTGAATTTGTGGGCTATTGTTCAGTTAATTTTCAAAAAATTAAATTTTCCACAAAATGTGTAGAAATATTCGAGCGATCTACCTACCCGTTGGCATAACAATTACAGGTCTCAACACCTATTGATAGAGGTATCAATCATCCAAATCGGAGCACAATTGCAGATTTTCGATTTTTAAAGCTCTGAATTTGTGGGCTATAGTTCAGTTAATTTTCAATAAAATTAAATTTTCCACAAAATGTGTAGAAATATTCGAGCGATCTAAATACCCGTTGGCATCACAATTACAGGTCTCAATACATATTGACAGAGTATCAATCATCGAAATCGGAGCACAATTGCAGATTTTCGATTTTTAAAGCTCTGAATTTGTGGGCTATAGTTCAGTTCAGTTAATTTTCAATAAAATTAAATTTTCCACAAAATGTGTAGAAATATTCGAGCGATCTACCTACCCGTTGGCATAACAATTACAGGTCTCAACACCTATTGATAGAGGTATCAATCATCGAAATCGGAGCACAATTGCAGATTTTCGATTTTTAAAGCTCTGAATTTGTGGGCTATAGTTCAGTTAATTTTCAATAAAATTAAATTTTCCACAAAATGTGTAGAAATATTCGAGCGATCTACCTACCCGTTGGCATAACAATTACAGGTCTCAATACCTATTGATAGAGGTATCAATCATCGAAATCGGAGCACAATTGCAGATTTTCGATTTTTAAAGCTCTGAATTTGTGGGCTATTGTTCAGTTAATTTTCAATAAAATTAAATTTTCCACAAAATGTGTAGAAATATTCGAGCGATCTACCTACCCGTTGGCATAACAATTACAGGTCTCAACACCTATTGATAGAGGTATCAATCATCGAAATCGGAGCACAATTGCAGATTTTCGATTTTTAAAGATCTGAATTTGTGGGCTATAGTTCAGTTAATTTTCAATAAAATTAAATTTTCCACAAAATGTGTAGAAATATTCGAGCGATCTAAATACCCGTTGGCATCACAATTATAGGTCTCAACACCTATTGATAGAGGTATCAATCATCCAAATCGGAGCACAATTGCAGATTTTCGATTTTTAAAGCTCTGAATTTGTGGGCTATAGTTCAGTTAATTTTCAATAAAATTAAATTTTCCACAAAATGTGTAGAAATATTCGAGCGATCTACCTACCCGTTGGCATAACAATTACAGGTCTCACCGCCTATTGATAGAGGTATCAATCATCGAAATCGGAGCACAATTGCAGATTTTTGATTTTTAAAGCTCTGAATTTGTGGGCTATAGTTCAGTTAATTTTCAATAAAATTAAATTTTCCACAAAATGTGTAGAAATATTCGAGCGATCTACCTACCCGTTGGCATAACAATTACAGGTCTCACCGCCTATTGATAGAGGTATCAATTATCCAAATCGGAGCACAATTGCAGATTTTCGATTTTTAAAGCTCTGAATTTGTGGGCTATAGTTCAGTTAATTTTCAATAAAATTAAATTTTCCACAAAATGTGTAGAAATATTCGAGCGATCTACCTACCCGTTGGCATAACAATTACAGGTCTCAACGCCTATTGATAGAGGTATCAATCATCGAAATCGGAGCACAATTGCAGATTTTCGATTTTTAAAGCTCTGAATTTGTGGGCTATAGTTCAGTTAATTTTCAATAAAATTAAATTTTCCACAAAATGTGTAGAAATATTCGAGCGATCTAAATACCCGTTGGCATCACAATTACAGTTCTCAATACATATTGACAGAGGTATCAATCATCGAAATCGGAGCACAATTGCAGATTTTCGATTTTTAAAGCTCTGAATTTGTGGGCTATAGTTCAGTTAATTTTCAATAAAATTAAATTTTCCACAAAATGTGTAGAAATATTCGAGCGATCTACCTACCCGTTGGCATAACAATTACAGGTCTCAACACCTATTGATAGAGGTATCAATCATCCAAATCGGAGCACAATTGCAGATTTTCGATTTTTAAAGCTCTGAATTTGTGGGCTATAGTTCAGTTAATTTTCAATAAAATTAAATTTTCCACAAAATGTGTAGAAATATTCGAGCGATCTACCTACCCGTTGGCATAACAATTACAGGTCTCACCGCCTATTGATAGAGGTATCAATCATCGAAATCGGAGCACAATTGCAGATTTTCGATTTTTAAAGCTCTGAATTTGTGGGCTATAGTTCAGTTAATTTTCAATAAAATTAAATTTTCCACAAAATGTGTAGAAATATTCGAGCGATCTACCTACCCGTTGGCATAACAATTACAGGTCTCACCGCCTATTGATAGAGGTATCAATTATCCAAATCGGAGCACAATTGCAGATTTTCGATTTTTAAAGCTCTGAATTTGTGGGCTATAGTTCAGTTAATTTTCAATAAAATTAAATTTTCCACAAAATGTGTAGAAATATTCGAGCGATCTACCTACCCGTTGGCATAACAATTACAGGTCTCAACACCTATTGATAGAGGTATCAATCATCGAAATCGGAGCACAATTGCAGATTTTCGATTTTTAAAGCTCTGAATTTGTGGGCTATAGTTCAGTTAATTTTCAATAAAATTAAATTTTCCACAAAATGCGTAGAAATATTCGAGCGATCTAAATACCCGTTGGCATCACAATTACAGGTCTCAATACATATTGACAGAGGTATCAATCATCGAAATCGGAGCACAATTGCAGATTTTCGATTTTTAAAGCTCTGAATTTGTGGGCTATAGTTCAGTTAATTTTCAATAAAATTAAATTTTCCACAAAATGTGTAGAAATATTCGAGCGATCTACCTACCCGTTGGCATAACAATTACAGGTCTCAACACCTATTGATAGAGGTATCAATCATCGAAATCGGAGCACAATTGCAGATTTTCGATTTTTAAAGCTCTGAATTTGTGGGCTATAGTTCAGTTAATTTTCAATAAAATTAAATTTTCCACAAAATGTGTAGAAATATTCGAGCGATCTACCTACCCGTTGGCATAACAATTACAGGTCTCACCGCCTATTGATAGAGGTATCAATCATCGAAATCGGAGCACAATTGCAGATTTTCGATTTTTAAAGCTCTGAATTTGTGGGCTATAGTTCAGTTAATTTTCAATAAAATTAAATTTTCCACAAAATGTGTAGAAATATTCGAGCGATCTACCTACCCGTTGGCATAACAATTACAGGTCTCACCGCCTATTGATAGAGGTATCAATTATCCAAATCGGAGCACAATTGCAGATTTTCGATTTTTAAAGCTCTGAATTTGTGGGCTATAGTTCAGTTAATTTTCAATAAAATTAAATTTTCCACAAAATGTGTAGAAATATTCGAGCGATCTACCTACCCGTTGGCATAACAATTACAGGTCTCAACACCTATTGATAGAGGTATCAATCATCGAAATCGGAGCACAATTGCAGATTTTCGATTTTTAAAGCTCTGAATTTGTGGGCTATAGTTCAGTTAATTTTCAATAAAATTAAATTTTCCACAAAATGCGTAGAAATATTCGAGCGATCTAAATACCCGTTGGCATCACAATTACAGGTCTCAATACATATTGACAGAGGTATCAATCATCGAAATCGGAGCACAATTGCAGATTTTCGATTTTTAAAGCTCTGAATTTGTGGGCTATAGTTCAGTTAATTTTCAATAAAATTAAATTTTCCACAAAATGTGTAGAAATATTCGAGCGATCTACCTACCCGTTGGCATAACAATTACAGGTCTCAACACCTATTGATAGAGGTATCAATCATCGAAATCGGAGCACAATTGCAGATTTTCGATTTTTAAAGCTCTGAATTTGTGGGCTATAGTTCAGTTAATTTTCAATAAAATTAAATTTTCCACAAAATGTGTAGAAATATTCGAGCGATCTACCTACCCGTTGGCATAACAATTACAGGTCTCAACGCCTATTGATAGAGGTATCAATCATCGAAATCGGAGCACAATTGCAGATTTTCTATTTTTAAAGCTCTGAATTTGTGGGCTATAGTTCAGTTAATTTTCAATAAAATTAAATTTTCCACAAAATGTGTAGAAATATTCGAGCGATCTAAATACCCGTTGGCATCACAATTACAGGTCTCAATACATATTGACAGAGGTATCAATCATCGAAATCGGAGCACAATTGCAGATTTTCGATTTTTAAAGCTCTGAATTTGTGGGCTATAGTTCAGTTAATTTTCAATAAAATTAAATTTTCCACAAAATGTGTAGAAATATTCGAGCGATCTACCTACCCGTTGGCATAACAATTACAGGTCTCAACACCTATTGATAGAGGTATCAATCATCCAAATCGGAGCACAATTGCAGATTTTCGATTTTTAAAGCTCTGAATTTGTGGGCTATAGTTCAGTTAATTTTCAATAAAATTAAATTTTCCACAAAATGTGTAGAAATATTCGAGCGATCTACCTACCCGTTGGCATAGCAATTACAGGTCTCAACACCTATTGATAGAGGTATCAATTATCCAAATCGGAGCACAATTGCAGATTTTCGATTTTTAAAGCTCTGAATTTGTGGGCTATAGTTCAGTTAATTTTCAATAAAATTAAATTTTCCACAAAATGTGTAGAAATATTCGAGCGATCTAACTACCCGTTGGCATAACAATTACAGGTCTCAACGCCTATTGATAGAGGCAGGGCCTTTCAGAGCTAGCAGGGGGCCTGGGCCAAATTATTAAAATGGGACGCCATAAAAATAAAATAAAACAATCATAAGTTTATATCACATGAATTCATTTTAGTATTTATTAGAATTTATTAGAAATTATTAGATTGAAGCTTTTCTCGCTTTATTATTAGAAAATTCTCTAATGATTTGCTCAAAATTAATTTTTCTTGCCATGTCGTGGTTAATGTTTAACATTGCCAATCCATTTAACCGTTGTTCTGCCATTGTTGAGCGATGAAATTTTTTTATTCTTTTAAGAACACTGAAACTCCTCTCGGCTGAAGACACAGATGCAGGAATACTTAAAAATATTCTTAAGACAATGATAAGATTCGGAAATAAACCAGCTAAGTTTTACTGAGAATATTTTCTAATAAATTTGTTGGTGTCGGATCTGCATTGAAATTAGCTTCATACATTTTTTTAAGGAATTTTACATAGTATCTCGTTTGATAACTCACTCGTGTATTTTGAATGCAAACGGTTTACTGCAGATTCAATTTTTTCATCAGTCAAATTTGGAAATGACCAAAGAAAACCGAAAAGATTGCAGATATTTTGTAAAGATTGAAATTGTCTTTATAAGCCAGCTATTACGGAATTAACTATTACGTTAAACACATTTATCCTGTAGTATTTTTCAGCATCCGATTGTGTCCGTACCGTTCTATTAATGGCAAAATCACATGTAACTCCATATTCACGTGCTTTAGCTTTTGCTTTCACAAATATTTCATTACACATTCCGCTTAAATTGCGAAATCTCATTACTAGACTTTCAATATTATTTTGCTTAATATCAAGTGTAGCATTTCGAGCTACAATTACCAAATTTGTCTGATGCAAATCTGTCAAAATTTCGAGCCATATGATAGAAAGCAAAACACATTCAAATTTATTTAAATATTTCTCAATTTAGTGTAATTCAACGATTGCGTGTGGTGGTAAATTAAAGGAATGCATTTCATTTAAAGCATCTCGAATAGATAATAGATTTTTGGCTATTGGTTTTACTGCATCTATTCTAGCAGACCATCTAGTTTTGGAAATCGAATGAAGAGCATACGGATATGTTTCTTTAAAACGTCCCATCTCCGCGGACTACTGCTAAAAAAATTATACATTTGTTGTATAACTCCAAAAAATTGTACAGCTTCTTTACACGATTCAGCTGAATCAACTCCAACAAAATTTAATGTGTCGTGCCCACAGCTGGAAAAAATACAATTAGGATTACGCTTCGTAAAAATGGCTTGCACACCGTTTAGCTTGCCAGCCATATTCGCACCATTATCATATGCTCGGGCAATACATAAATTAAAATTTAATTCCATATCCGACAAAATTTCAAGAATTCTGGCATCAATTCCTTCTCCGGTTTTTCCAGAGAATGAATCGAAGCAAATAAAACGCTCTTCAATGTCAAATTTTAAATTGTCACATCTTGTTCTTGTTATAAAGACAAAATACTATCGAAGATCAAGCGCAAATGAGAAATCTATAGTAACAAAAAATTCGGGGCCCCTAAAAATCGGGGGCCCGTGCCGTATGGCCCGGCTGGCCCACCCTCTGATTGGCCCTGGATAGAGGTATCAATCATCGAAATCGGAGCACAATTGCAGATTTTCGATTTTTAAAGATCTGAATTTGTGGGCTATAGTTCAGTTAATTTTCAATAAAATTAAATTTTCCACAAAATGTGTAGAAATATTCGAGCGATCTAAATACCCGTTGGCATCACAATTATAGGTCTCAACACCTATTGATAGAGGCAGGACCAATCAGAGGGTGGGCCAGCCGGGCCATACGGCACGGGCCCCCGATTTTTAGGGGCCCCCGATTTTTTTGTTACTATAGATTTCTCATTTGCGCTTGATCTTCGATAGTATTTTATCTTTATAACAAGAACAAGATGTGTGACAATTTAAAATTTGACATTGAAGAGCGTTTTATTTGCTTCGATTCATTCTCTGGAAAAACCGGAGAAGAAATTGCTGCCAGAATTCTTGAAATTTTGTCGGATATGGAATTAAATTATACATAATTTATGTATTGCCCGAGCATATGATAATGGTGCAAATTTGGCTGGCAAGCTAAACGGTGTGCAAACCATTCTTACGAAGCGTAATCCTAATTGTATTTTTTCCAGCTGTGGGAACCACACATTAAATCTTGTTGGAGTTGATTTAGCTGAATCGTGAAAAGAAGCTGTACAATTTTTTGGAGTTATACAACAAATGTATAATTTTTTTAGCAGTAGTCCGCGGAGATGGGAGGTTTTAAAGAAACATATCCGTATGTCTCTTCATTCGATTTCCAAAACTAGATGGTCTGCTAGAATAGATGCAGTAAAACCAATAGCCAAAAATCTATTATCTATTCGATACGCTTTAAATGAAATGCATTCCTTTAATTTACCACCACACGCAATCGTTGAATTACACTCAATTGAGAAATATTTAAATAAATTTGAATGTGTTTTGCTTTCTATCATATGGCTCGAAATTTTGACAGATTTGTATCAGACAAATTTGGTAATTGAAGCTCGAAATGCTACACTTGATATTGAGCAAAATAATATTGAAAGTCTAGTAATGAGATTTCGCAATTTAAGCGGAATGTGAAATGAAATATTTGCGAAAGCAAAAGCTAAAGCACATGAATATGGAGTTACATGTGATTTTGCCATTATTAGAACAATACGGACACAATCGGATGCTGAAAAATACTACAGGATAAATGTGTTTAACGTAATAGTTAATTCCGTAATAGCTGGCTTACAAAGACAATTTCAAGCTTTACAAAATATCTGCAATCTTTTCGGTTTTCTTTGGTCATTTCCAAATTTGACTAATGAAAAAATTGAAGCTGCAGTAAACCGTTTGCATTCAAAATACACGAGTGAGTTATCAAACGAGATACTAGATGAGGTAAAATTCCTTAAAAAAATGTATGCAGCTAATTTCAATGCAGATCCGACACCAACAAATTTATTAGAAAATATTCTCAGTAAAACTTAGCTGGTTTATTTCCGAATCTTCTCATTGTCTTAAGAATATTTTTAAGTATTCCTGCATCTGTGTCTTCAGCCGAGAGGAGTTGCGGTGTTCTTAAAAGAATAAAAAAATTTCATCGCTCAACAATGGCAGAACAACGGTTAAATGGATTGGCAATGTTAAACATTAACCACGACATGGCAAGAAAAATTAATTTTGAGCAAATCATTAGAGAATTTTCTAATAATAAAGCGAGAAAAGCTTCAATCTAATAATTTCTAATAAATTCTAATAAATACCAAATGAATTCATGTGATATAAACTTAAGATTGTTTCATTTTATTTTTATGAGGTCCCATTTTAATAATTTGGCCCAGGCCCCCTGCTAGCTCTGAAAGGCCCTGGATAGAGGTATCAATCATCCAAATCGGAGCACAATTGCAGATTTTCGATTTTTAAAGCTCTGAATTTGTGGGCTATAGTTCAGTTAATTTTCAATAAAATTAAATTTTCCACAAAATGTGTAGAAATATTCGAGCGATCTACCTACCCGTTGGCATCACAATTACAGGTCTCACCGCCTATTGATAGAGGTATCAATCATCGAAATCGGAGCACAATTGCAGATTTTCGATTTTTAAAGCTCTGAATTTGTGGGCTATAGTTCAGTTAATTTTCAATAAAATTAAATTTTCCACAAAATGTGTAGAAATATTCGAGCGATCTACCTACCCGTTGGCATAACAATTACATGTCTCACCGCCTATTGATAGAGGTATCAATTATCCAAATCGGAGCACAATTGCAGATTTTCGATTTTTAAAGCTCTGAATTTGTGGGCTATAGTTCAGTTAATTTTCAATAAAATTAAATTTTCCACAAAATGTGTAGAAATATTCGAGCGATCTACCTACCCGTTGGCATAACAATTACAGGTTTCAACGCCTATTGATAGAGGTATCAATCATCGAAATCGGAGCACAATTGCAGATTTTCGATTTTTAAAGCTCTGAATTTGTGGGCTATAGTTCAGTTAATTTTCAATAAAATTAAATTTTCCACAAAATGTGTAGAAATATTCGAGCGATCTAAATACCCGTTGGCATCACAATTACAGGTCTCAATACATATTGACAGAGGTATCAATCATCGAAATCGGAGCACAATTGCAGATTTTCGATTTTTAAAGCTCTGAATTTGTGGGCTATAGTTCAGTTAATTTTCAATAAAATTAAATTTTCCACAAAATGTGTAGAAATATTCGAGCGATCTACCTACCCGTTGGCATAACAATTACAGGTCTCAACACCTATTGATAGAGGTATCAATCATCGAAATCGGAGCACAATTGCAGATTTTCGATTTTTAAAGCTCTGAATTTGTGGGCTATAGTTCAGTTAATTTTCAATAAAATTAAATTTTCCACAAAATGTGTAGAAATATTCGAGCGATCTACCTACCCGTTGGCATAACAATTACAGGTCTCACCGCCTATTGATAGAGGTATCAATTATCCAAATCGGAGCACAATTGCAGATTTTCGATTTTTAAAGCTCTGAATTTGTGGGCTATAGTTCAGTTAATTTTCAATAAAATTAAATTTTCCACAAAATGTGTAGAAATATTCGAGCGATCTAAATACCCGTTGGCATCACAATTACAGGTCTCAATACATATTGACAGAGGTATCAATCATCGAAATCGGAGCACAATTGCAGATTTTCGATTTTTAAAGCTCTGAATTTGTGGGCTATAGTTCAGTTAATTTTCAATAAAATTAAATTTTCCACAAAATGTGTAGAAATATTCGAGCGATCTACCTACCCGTTGGCATAACAATTACAGGTATCAACACCTATTGATAGAGGTATCAATCATCGAAATCGGAGCACAATTGCAGATTTTCGATTTTTAAAGCTCTGAATTTGTGGGCTATAGTTCAGTTAATTTTCAATAAAATTAAATTTTCCACAAAATGTGTAGAAATATTCGAGCGATCTAAATACCCGTTGGCATCACAATTACAGGTCTCAATACCTATTGACAGAGGTATCAATCATCGAAATCGGAGCACAATTGCAGATTTTCGATTTTTAAAGCTCTGAATTTGTGGGCTATAGTTCAGTTGATTTTCAATAAAATTAAATTTTCCACAAAATGTGTAGAAATATTCGAGCGATCTAAATACCCGTTGGCATCACAATTACAGGTCTCAACGCCTATTGATAGAGGTATCAATCATCGAAATCGGAGCACAATTGCAGATTTTCGATTTTTAAAGCTCTGAATTTGTGATCTACCTACCCGTTGGCATAACAATTACAGGTCTCAACACCTATTGATAGAGGTATCAATCATCGAAATCGGAGCACAATTGCAGATTTTCGATATTTAAAGCTCTGAATTTGTTCAGTTAATTTTCAATAAAATTAAATTTTCCACAAAATGTGTAGAAATATTCGAGCGATCTACCTACCCGTTGGCATAACAATTACAGGTCTCAAGACCTATTGATAGAGGTATCAATCATCGAAATCGGAGCACAATTGCAGATTTTCGATTTTTAAAGTTCTGAATTTGTGGGCTATAGTTCAGTTGATTTTCAATAAAATTAAATTTTCCACAAAATGTGTAGAAATATTCGAGCGATCTAAATACCCGTTGGCATCACAATTATAGGTCTCAACACCTATTGATAGAGGTATCAATCATCCAAATCGGAGCACAATTGCAGATTTTCGATTTTTAAAGCTCTGAATTTGTGGGCTATAGTTCAGTTGATTTTCAATAAAATTAAATTTTCCACAAAATGTGTAGAAATATTCGAGCGATCTAAATACCCGTTGGCATCACAATTATAGGTCTCAACACCTATTGATAGAGGTATCAATCATCCAAATCGGAGCACAATTGCAGATTTTCGATTTTTAAAGCTCTGAATTTGTGGGCTATAGTTCAGTTAATTTTCAATAAAATTAAATTTTCCACAAAATGTGTAGAAATATTCGAGCGATCTACCTACCCGTTGGCATAACAATTACAGGTCTCACCGCCTATTGATAGAGGTACCAATCATCGAAATCGGAGCACAATTGCAGATTTTCGATTTTTAAAGCTCTGAATTTGTGGGCTATAGTTCAGTTAATTTTCAATAAAATTAAATTTTCCACAAAATGTGTAGAAATATTCGAGCGATCTACCTACCCGTTGGCATAACAATTACAGGTCTCAACGCCTATTGATAGAGGTATCAATCATCGAAATCGGAGCACAATTGCAGATTTTCGATTTTTAAAGCTCTGAATTTGTGATCTACCTACCCGTTGGCATAACAATTACAGGTCTCAACACCTATTGATAGAGGTATCAATCATCGAAATCGGAGCACAATTGCAGATTTTCGATATTTAAAGCTCTGAATTTGTTCAGTTAATTTTCAATAAAATTAAATTTTCCACAAAATGTGTAGAAATATTCGAGCGATCTACCTACCCGTTGGCATAACAATTACAGGTATCAACACCTATTGATAGAGGTATCAATCATCGAAATCGGAGCACAATTGCAGATTTTCGATTTTTAAAGCTCTGAATTTGTGGGCTATAGTTCAGTTAATTTTCAATAAAATTAAATTTTCCACAAAATGTGTAGAAATATTCGAGCGATCTAAATACCCGTTGGCATCACAATTACAGGTCTCAATACCTATTGACAGAGGTATCAATCATCGAAATCGGAGCACAATTGCAGATTTTCGATTTTTAAAGCTCTGAATTTGTGGGCTATAGTTCAGTTAATTTTCAATAAAATTAAATTTTCCACAAAATGTGTAGAAATATTCGAGCGATCTACCTACCCGTTGGCATAACAATTACAGGTCTCAAAGTCAACACCTATTGATAGAGGTATCAATCATCCAAATCGGAGCACAATTGCAGATTTTCGATTTTTAAAGTTCTGAATTTGTGGGCTATAGTTCAGTTAATTTTCAATAAAATTAAATTTTCCACAAAATGTGTAGAAATATTCGAGCGATCTACCTACCCGTTGGCATAACAATTACAGGTCTCAACACCTATTGATAGAGGTATCAATCATCGAAATCGGAGCACAATTGCAGATTTTCGATTTTTAAAGCTCTGAATTTGTGGGCTATAGTTCAGTTAATTTTCAATAAAATTAAATTTTCCACAAAATGTGTAGAAATATTCGAGCGATCTACCTACCCGTTGGCATAACAATTACAGGTCTCAACACCTATTGATAGAGGTATCAATCATCCAAATCGGAGCACAATTGCAGATTTTCGATATTTAAAGCTCTGAATTTGTTCAGTTAATTTTCAATAAAATTAAATTTTCCACAAAATGAGTAGAAATATTCGAGCGATCTACCTACCCGTTGGCATAACAATTACAGGTCTCAACACCTATTGATAGAGGTATCAATCATCCAAATCGGAGCACAATTGCAGATTTTCGATTTTTAAAGTTCTGAATTTGTGGGCTATAGTTCAGTTAATTTTCAATAAAATTAAATTTTCCACAAAATGTGTAGAAATATTCGAGCGATCTACCTACCCGTTGGCATAACAATTACAGGTCTCAACACCTATTGATAGAGGTATCAATCATCGAAATCGGAGCACAATTGCAGATTTTCGATTTTTAAAGCTCTGAATTTGTGGGCTATAGTTCAGTTAATTTTCAATAAAATTAAATTTTCCACAAAATGTGTAGAAATATTCGAGCGATCTACCTACCCGTTGGCATAACAATTACAGGTCTCAACACCTATTGATAGAGGTATCAATCATCCAAATCGGAGTACAATTGCAGATTTTCGATTTTTAAAGCTCTGAATTTGTGGGCTATAGTTCAGTTGATTTTCAATAAAATTAAATTTTCCACAAAATGTGTAGAAATATTCGAGCGATCTACCTACCCGTTGGCATAACAATTACAGGTCTCAACACCTATTGATAGAGGTATCAATCATCCAAATCGGAGCACAATTGCAGATTTTCGATTTTTAAAGCTCTGAATTTGTGGGCTATAGTTCAGTTAATTTTCAATAAAATTAAATTTTCCACAAAATGTGTAGAAATATTCGAGCGATCTAAATACCCGTTGGCATAACAATTACAGGTCTCAACACCTATTGATAGAGGTATCAATTATCCAAATCGGAGCACAATTGCAGATTTTCGATTTTTAAAGCTCTGAATTTGTGGGCTATAGTTCAGTTGATTTTCAATAAAATTAAATTTTCCACAAAATGTGTAGAAATATTCGAGCGATCTACCTACCCGTTAGCATAACAATTACAGGTCTCAACACCTATTGATAGAGGTATCAATCATCCAAATCGGAGCACAATTGCAGATTTTCGATTTTTAAAGCTCTGAATTTGTGGGCTATAGTTCAGTTAATTTTCAATAAAATTAAATTTTCCACAAAATGTGTAGAAATATTCGAGCGATCTACCTACCCGTTGGCATAACAATTACAGGTCTCAACACCTATTGATAGAGGTATCAATCATCCAAATCGGAGTACAATTGCAGATTTTCGATTTTTAAAGCTCTGAATTTGTGGGCTATAGTTCAGTTGATTTTCAATAAAATTAAATTTTCCACAAAATGTGTAGAAATATTCGAGCGATCTACCTACCCGTTGGCATAACAATTACAGGTCTCAACACCTATTGATAGAGGTATCAATCATCCAAATCGGAGCACAATTGCAGATTTTCGATTTTTAAAGCTCTGAATTTGTGGGCTATAGTTCAGTTGATTTTCAATCAAATTATATTTTCCACAAAATGTGTAGAAATATTCGAGCGATCTACCTACCCGTTGGCATCACAATTACAGGTCTCAATACCTATTGACAGAGGTACCAATCATCGAAATCGGAGCACAATTGCAGATTTTCGATTTTTAGAGCTTTGAATTTGTGGGCTATAGTTCAGTTAATTTTCAATAAAATTAAATTTTCCACAAAATGTGTAGAAATATTCGAGCGATCTAAATACCCGTTGGCATCACAATTACAAGTCTCAACACCTATTGATAGAGGTATGAATCATCCAAATCGGAGTACAATTGCAGATTTTCGATTTTTAAAGCTCTGAATTTGTGGGCTATAGTTCAGTTGATTTTCAATAAAATTAAATTTTCCACAAAATGTGTAGAAATATTCGAGCGATCTACCTACCCGTTGGCATAACAATTACAGGTCTCAACACCTATTGATAGAGGTATCAATCATCGAAATCGGAGCACAATTGCAGATTTTCGATTTTTAAAGCTCTGAATTTGTGGGCTATAGTTCAGTTAATTTTCAATAAAATTAAATTTTCCACAAAATGTGTAGAAATATTCGAGCGATCTAACTACCCGTTGGCATAACAATTACAGGTCTCAACACCTATTGATAGAGGTATCAATCATCCAAATCGGAGCACAATTGCGGATTTTCGATTTTTAAAGCTCTGAATTTGTGGGCTATAGTTCAGTTAATTTTCAATAAAATTAAATTTTCCACAAAATGTGTAGAGATATTCGAGCGATCTAAATACCCGTTGGCATAACAATTACAGGTCTCAACACCTATTGATAGAGGTATCAATCATCGAAATCGGAGCACAATTGCAGATTTTCGATTTTTAAAGCTCTGAATTTGTGGGCTATTATAGTTCAGTAAATTTGCAATAAAATTAAATTTTCCACAAAATGTGTAGAAATATTCGAGCGATCTAAATACTTGTTGGCATCACAATTACAGGTCTCAATACCTATTGACAGAGGTATCAATCATCGAAATCGGAGCACAATTGCAGATTTTCGATTTTTAAAGCTCTGAATTTGTGGGCTATAGTTCAGTTAATTTTCAATAAAATTAAATTTTCCACAAAATGTGTAGAAATATTCGAGCGATCTAAATACCCGTTGGCATAACAATTACAGGTCTCAACACCTATTGATAGAGGTATCAATCATCCAAATCGGAGCACAATTGCAGATTTTCGATTTTTAAAGCTCTGAATTTGTGGGCTATAGTTCAGTTGATTTTCAATCAAATTATATTTTCCACAAAATGTGTAGAAATATTCGAGCGATCTAAATACCCGTTGGCATCACAATTACAGGTCTCAATACCTATTGACAGAGGTATCAATCATCGAAATCGGAGCACAATTGCAGATTTTCGATTTTTAGAGCTTTGAATTTGTGGGCTATAGTTCAGTTAATTTTCAATAAAATTAAATTTTCCACAAAATGTGTAGAAATATTCGAGCGATCTAAATACCCGTTGGCATAACAATTACAGGTCTCAACACCTATTGATAGAGGTATCAATCATCCAAATCGGAGCACAATTGCAGATTTTCGATTTTTAAAGCTCTGAATTTGTGGGCTATAGTTCAGTTAATTTTCAATAAAATTAAATTTTCCACAAAATGTGTAGAAATATTCGAGCGATCTAAATACCCGTTGGCATAACAATTACAGGTCTCAACACCTATTGATAGAGGTATCAATCATCCAAATCGGAGCACAATTGCAGATTTTCGATTTTTAAAGCTCTGAATTTGTGGGCTATAGTTCAGTTGATTTTCAATCAAATTATATTTTCCACAAAATGTGTAGAAATATTCGAGCGATCTACCTACCCGTTGGCATCACAATTACAGGTCTCAATACCTATTGACAGAGGTATCAATCATCGAAATCGGAGCACAATTGCAGATTTTCGATTTTTAAAGCTTTGAATTTGTGGGCTATAGTTCAGTTAATTTTCAATAAAATTAAATTTTCCACAAAATGTGTAGAAATATTCGAGCGATCTAAATACCCGTTGGCATCACAATTACAAGTCTCAACACCTATTGATAGAGGTATCAATCATCCAAATCGGAGTACAATTGCAGATTTTCGATTTTTAAAGCTCTGAATTTGTGGGCTATAGTTCAGTTGATTTTCAATAAAATTAAATTTTCCACAAAATGTGTAGAAATATTCGAGCGATCTACCTACCCGTTGGCATAACAATTACAGGTCTCAACACCTATTGATAGAGGTATCAATCATCGAAATCGGAGCACAATTGCAGATTTTCGATTTTTAAAGCTCTGAATTTGTGGGCTATAGTTCAGTTAATTTTCAATAAAATTAAATTTTCCACAAAATGTGTAGAAATATTCGAGCGATCTAAATACCCGTTGGCATAACAATTACAGGTCTCAACACCTATTGATAGAGGTATCAATCATCCAAATCGGAGCACAATTGCAGATTTTCGATTTTTAAAGCTCTGAATTTGTGGGCTATAGTTCAGTTGATTTTCAATCAAATTATATTTTCCACAAAATGTGTAGAAATATTCTAGCGATCTAAATACCCGTTGGCATCACAATTACAGGTCTCAATACCTATCGACAGAGGTATCAATCATCGAAATCGGAGCACAATTGCAGATTTTCGATTTTTAGAGCTTTGAATTTGTGGGCTATAGTTCAGTTAATTTTCAATAAAATTAAATTTTCCACAAAATGTGTAGAAATATTCGAGCGATCTAAATACCCGTTGGCATAACAATTACAGGTCTCAACACCTATTGATAGAGGTATCAATCATCCAAATCGGAGCACAATTGCAGATTTTCGATTTTTAAAGCTCTGAATTTGTGGGCTATAGTTCAGTTAATTTTCAATAAAATTAAATTTTCCACAAAATGTGTAGAGATATTCGAGCGATCTAAATACCCGTTGGCATAACAATTACAGGTCTCAACACCTATTGATAGAGGTATCAATCATCCAAATCGGAGCACAATTGCAGATTTTCGATTTTTAAAGCTCTGAATTTGTGGGCTATAGTTCAGTTAATTTTCAATAAAATTAAATTTTCCACAAAATGTGTAGAAATATTCGAGCGATCTAAATACCCGTTGGCATCACAATTACAGGTCTCAATACCTATTGACAGAGGTATCAATCATCGAAATCGGAGCACAATTGCAGATTTTCGATTTTTAAAGCTTTGAATTTGTGGGCTATAGTTCAGTTAATTTTCAATAAAATTAAATTTTCCACAAAATGTGTAGAAATATTCGAGCGATCTAAATACCCGTTGGCATCACAATTACAAGTCTCAACACCTATTGATAGAGGTATCGCAATCATCCAAATCGGAGCACAATTGTAGATTTTCGATTTTTAAAGCTCTGAATTTGTGGGCTATAGTTCAGTTAATTTTCAATAAAATTAAATTTTCCACAAAATGTGTAGAAATATTCGAGCGATCTACCTACCCGTTGCCATAACAATTACAGGTCTCAACACCTATTGATAGAGGTATCAATCATCGAAATCGGAGCACAATTGCAGATTTTCGATTTTTAAAGCTCTGAATTTGTGGGCTATAGTTCAGTTAATATAGTTCAAGTCTATAGTTCAGTTAATTTTCAATAAAATTAAATTTTTCACAAAATGTGTAGAAATATTCGAGCGATCTACCTACCCGTTGGCATAACAATTACAGGTCTCAACACCAATTGATAGAGGTATCAATCATCCAAATCGGAGCACAATTGCAGATTTTCGATTTTTAAAGCTCTGAATTTGTGGGCTATAGTTCAGTTAATTTTCAATAAAATTAAATTTTCCACAAAATGTGTAGAAATATTCGAGCGATCTAACTACCCGTTGGCATAACAATTACAGGTCTCAACACCTATTAATAGAGGTATCAATCATCCAAATCGGAGCACAATTGCAGATTTTCGATTTTTAAAGCTCTGAATTTGTGGGCTATGGTTCAGTTAATTTTCAATCAAATTAAATTTTCCACAAAATGTGTAGAGATATTCGAGCGATCTAAATACCCGTTGGCATAACAATTACAGGTCTCAACACCTATTGATAGAGGTATCAATCATCGAAATCGGAGCACAATTGCAGATTTTCGATTTTTAAAGCTCTGAATTTGTGGGCTATAGTTCAGTTAATTTTCAATAAAATTAAATTTTCCACAAAATGTGTAGAAATATTCGAGCGATCTAAATACCCGTTGGCATCACAATTACAGGTCTCAACACCTATTGATAGAGGTATCAATCATCCAAATCGGAGCACAATTGCAGATTTTCGATTTTTAAAGCTCTGAATTTGTGGGCTATAGTTCAGTTAATTTTCAATAAAATTAAATTTTCCACAAAATGTGTAGAAATATTCGAGCGATCTAAATACCCGTTGGCATCACAATTACAAGTCTCAACACCTATTGATAGAGGTATCGCAATCATCCAAATCGGAGCACAATTGTAGATTTTCGATTTTTAAAGCTCTGAATTTGTGGGCTATAGTTCAGTTAATTTTCAATAAAATTAAATTTTCCACAAAATGTGTAGAAATATTCGAGCGATCTAAATACCCGTTGGCATCACAATTACAAGTTTGAACACCTATTGATAGAGGTATCGCAATCATCCAAATCGGAGCACAATTGTAGATTTTCGATTTTTAAAGCTCTGAATTTGTGGGCTATAGTTCAGTTAATTTTCAATAAAATTAAATTTTCCACAAAATGTGTAGAGATATTCGAGCGATCTAAATACCCGTTGGCATAACAATTACAGGTCTCAACACCTATTGATAGAGGTATCAATCATCGAAATCGGAGCACAATTGCAGATTTTCGATTTTTAAAGCTCTGAATTTGTGGGCTATAGTTCAGTTAATTTTCAATAAAATTAAATTTTCCACAAAATGTGTAGAAATATTCGAGCGATCTACCTACCCGTTGCCATAACAATTACAGGTCTCAACACCTATTGATAGAGGTATCAATCATCGAAATCGGAGCACAATTGCAGATTTTCGATTTTTAAAGCTCTGAATTTGTGGGCTATAGTTCAGTTAATTTTCAATAAAATTAAATTTTTCACAAAATGTGTAGAAATATTCGAGCGATCTACCTACCCGTTGGCATAACAATTACAGGTCTCAACACCAATTGATAGAGGTATCAATCATCCAAATCGGAGCACAATTGCAGATTTTCGATTTTTAAAGCTCTGAATTTGTGGGCTATAGTTCAGTTAATTTTCAATAAAATTAAATTTTCCACAAAATGTGTAGAAATATTCGAGCGATCTAAATACCCGTTGGCATCACAATTACAAGTTTGAACACCTATTGATAGAGGTATCGCAATCATCCAAATCGGAGCACAATTGTAGATTTTCGATTTTTAAAGCTCTGAATTTGTGGGCTATAGTTCAGTTAATTTTCAATAAAATTAAATTTTCCACAAAATGTGTAGAAATATTCGAGCGATCTACCTACCCGTTGCCATAACAATTACAGGTCTCAACACCTATTGATAGAGGTATCAATCATCGAAATCGGAGCACAATTGCAGATTTTCGATTTTTAAAGCTCTGAATTTGTGGGCTATAGTTCAGTTAATTTTCAATAAAATTAAATTTTTCACAAAATGTGTAGAAATATTCGAGCGATCTACCTACCCGTTGGCATAACAATTACAGGTCTCAACACCAATTGATAGAGGTATCAATCATCCAAATCGGAGCACAATTGCAGATTTTCGATTTTTAAAGCTCTGAATTTGTGGGCTATAGTTCAGTTAATTTTCAATAAAATTAAATTTTCCACAAAATGTGTAGAAATATTCGAGCGATCTAAATACCCGTTGGCATCACAATTACAGGTCTCAACACCTATTGATAGAGGTATCGCAATCATCCAAATCGGAGCACAATTGTAGATTTTCGATTTTTAAAGCTCTGAATTTGTGGGCTATAGTTCAGTTAATTTTCAATAAAATTAAATTTTCCACAAAATGTGTAGAAATATTCGAGCGATCTACCTACCCGTTGGCATAACAATTACAGGTCTCAACACCTATTGATAGAGGTATCAATCATCCAAATCGGAGCACAATTGCAGATTTTCGATTTTTAAAGCTCAGAATTTGTGGGCTATAGTTCAGTTAATTTTCAATAAAATTAAATTTTCCACAAAATGTGTAGAAATATTCGAGCGATCTACCTACCCGTTGCCATAACAATTACAGGTCTCAACACCTATTGATAGAGGTATCAATCATCGAAATCGGAGCACAATTGCAGATTTTCGATTTTTAAAGCTTTGAATTTGTGGGCTATAGTTCAGTTAATTTTTAATAAAATTAAATTTTTCACAAAATGTGTAGAAATATTCGAGCGATCTACCTACCCGTTGGCATAACAATTACAGGTCTCAACACCAATTGATAGAGGTATCAATCATCCAAATCGGAGCACAATTGCAGATTTTCGATTTTTAAAGCTCTGAATTTGTGGGCTATAGTTCAGTTAATTTTCAATAAAATTAAATTTTCCACAAAATGTGTAGAAATATTCGAGCGATCTACCTACCCGTTGGCATAACAATTACAGGTCTCAACACCTATTGATAGAGGTATCAATCATCCAAATCGGAGCACAATTGCAGATTTTCGATTTTTAAAGCTCTGAATTTGTGGGCTATAGTTCAGTTAATTTTCAATAAAATTAAATTTTCCACAAAATGTGTAGAAATATTCGAGCGATCTAACTACCCGTTGGCATAACAATTACAGGTCTCAACACCTATTGACAGAGGTATCAATCATCCAAATCGGAGCACAATTGCAGATTTTCGATTTTTAAAGCTCTGAATTTGTGGGCTATAGTTCAGTTAATTTTCAATAAAATTAAATTTTCCACAAAATGTGTAGAAATATTCGAGCGATCTAACTACCCGTTGGCATAACAATTACAGGTCTCAACACCTATTGATAGAGGTATCAATCATCGAAATCGGAGCACAATTGCAGATTTTCGATTTTTAAAGCTCTGAATTTGTGGGCTATAGTTCAGTTAATTTTCAATAAAATTAAATTTTCCACAAAATATGTAGAAATATTCGAGCGATCTAACTACCCGTTGGCATCACAATTACAGGTCTCAACACCTATTGATAGAGGTATCAATCATCCAAATCGGAGCACAATTGCAGATTTTCGATTTTTAAAGCTCTGAATTTGTGGGCTATAGTTCAGTTAATTTTCAATAAAATTAAATTTTCCACAAAATGTGTAGAAATATTCGAGCGATCTAAATACCCGTTGGCATCACAATTACAGGTCTCAATACCTATTGACAGAGGTATCAATCATCCAAATCGGAGCACAATTGCAGATTTTCGATTTTTAAAGCTCTGAATTTGTGGGCTATAGTTCAGTTAATTTTCAATAAAATTATATTTTCCACAAAATGTGTAGAAATATTCGAGCGATCTACCTACCCGTTGGCATAACAATTACAGGTCTCAACACCTATTGATAGAGGTATCAATCATCCAAATCGGAGCACAATTGCAGATTTTCGATTTTTAAAGCTCTGAATTTGTGGGCTATAGTTCAGTTAATTTTCAATAAAATTAAATTTTCCACAAAATGTGTAGAAATATTCGAGCGATCTAACTACCCGTTGGCATAACAATTACAGGTCTCAACACCTATTGACAGAGGTATCAATCATCCAAATCGGAGCACAATTGCAGATTTTCGATTTTTAAAGCTCTGAATTTGTGGGCTATAGTTCAGTTAATTTTCAATAAAATTAAATTTTCCACAAAATGTGTAGAAATATTCGAGCGATCTAACTACCCGTTGGCATAACAATTACAGGTCTCAACACCTATTGATAGAGGTATCAATCATCCAAATCGGAGCACAATTGCAGATTTTCGATTTTTAAAGCTCTGAATTTGTGGGCTATAGTTCAGTTAATTTTCAATAAAATTAAATTTTCCACAAAATGTGTAGAAATATTCGAGCGATCTAACTACCCGTTGGCATAACAATTACAGGTCTCAACACCTATTGATAGAGGTATCAATCATCCAAATCGGAGCACAATTGCAGATTTTCGATTTTTAAAGCTCTGAATTTGTGGGCTATAGTTCAGTTAATTTTCAATAAAATTAAATTTTCCCCAAAATGTGTAGAAATCTTCGAGCGATCTAACTACCCGTTGGCATAACAATTACAGGTCTCAACACCTATTGATAGAGGTATCAATCATCCAAATCGGAGCACAATTGCAGATTTTCGATTTTTAAAGCTCTGAATTTGTGGGCTATAGTTCAGTTAATTTTCAATAAAATTAAATTTTCCACAAAATGTGTAGAAATATTCGAGCGATCTAACTACCCGTTGGCATCACAATTACAGGTCTCAACACCTATTGATAGAGGTATCAATCATCCAAATCGGAGCACAATTGCAGATTTTCGATTTTTAAAGCTCTGAATTTGTGGGCTATAGTTCAGTTGATTTTCAATCAAATTATATTTTCCACAAAATGTGTAGAAATATTCGAGCGATCTAACTACCCGTTGGCATCACAATTACAGGTCTCAACACCTATTGATAGAGGTATCAATCATCGAAATCGGAGCACAATTGCAGATTTTCGATTTTTAAAGCTCTGAATTTGTGGGCTATAGTTCAGTTAATTTTCCTTAAAAATTAATTTTCCACAAAATGTGTAGAAATATTCGAGCGATCTAAATACCCGTTGGCATCACAATTACAGGTCTCAATACCTATTGATAGTGGTATCAATCATCGAAATCGGAGCACAATTGCAGATTTTCGATTTTTAAAGCTCTGAATTTGTGGGCTATAGTTCAGTTGATTTTCAATCAAATTAAATTTTCCACAAAATGTGTAGAAATATTCGAGCGATCTAAATACCCGTTGGCATCACAATTACAGGTCTCAACACCTATTGATAGAGGTATCAATCATCGAAATCGGAGCACAATTGCAGATTTTCGATTTTTAAAGCTCTGAATTTGTGGGCTATAGTTCAGTTAATTTTCAATAAAATTAAATTTTCCACAAAATGTGTAGAAATATTCGAGCGATCTAAATACCCGTTGGCATCACAATTACAGGTCTCAACACCTATTGATAGTGGTATCAATCATCGAAATCGGAGCACAATTGCAGATTTTCGATTTTTAAAGCTCTGAATTTGTGGGCTATAGTTCAGTTAATTTTCAATAAAATTAAATTTTCCACAAAATGTGTAGAAATATTCGAGCGATCTAAATACCCGTTGGCATCACAATTACAGGTCTCAACACCTATTGATAGAGGTATCAATCATCCAAATCGGAGCACAATTGCAGATTTTCGATTTTTAAAGCTCTGAATTTGTGGGCTATAGTTCAGTTAATTTTCAATAAAATTAAATTTTCCACAAAATGTGTAGAAATATTCGAGCGATCTAACTACCCGTTGGCATAACAATTACAGGTCTCAACACCTATTGATAGAGGTATCAATCATCCAAATCGGAGCACAATTGCAGATTTTCGATTTTTAAAGCTCTGAATTTGTGGGCTATAGTTCAGTTAATTTTCAATAAAATTAAATTTTCCCCAAAATGTGTAGAAATCTTCGAGCGATCTAACTACCCGTTGGCATAACAATTACAGGTCTCAACACCTATTGATAGAGGTATCAATCATCGAAATCGGAGCACAATTGCAGATTTTCGATTTTTAAAGCTCTGAATTTGTGGGCTATAGTTCAGTTAATTTTCAATAAAATTAAATTTTCCACAAAATGTGTAGAAATATTCGAGCGATCTAACTACCCGTTGGCATCACAATTACAGGTCTCAACACCTATTGATAGAGGTATCAATCATCCAAATCGGAGCACAATTGCAGATTTTCGATTTTTAAAGCTCTGAATTTGTGGGCTATAGTTCAGTTGATTTTCAATCAAATTATATTTTCCACAAAATGTGTAGAAATATTCGAGCGATCTAACTACCCGTTGGCATCACAATTACAGGTCTCAACACCTATTGATAGAGGTATCAATCATCGAAATCGGAGCACAATTGCAGATTTTCGATTTTTAAAGCTCTGAATTTGTGGGCTATAGTTCAGTTAATTTTCCTTAAAAATTAATTTTCCACAAAATGTGTAGAAATATTCGAGCGATCTAAATACCCGTTGGCATCACAATTACAGGTCTCAATACCTATTGACAGAGGTATCAATCATCGAAATCGGAGCACAATTGCAGATTTTCGATTTTTAAAGCTTTGAATTTGTGGGCTATAGTTCAGTTAATTTTCAATAAAATTAAATTTTCCACAAAATGTGTAGAAATATTCGAGCGATCTAAATACCCGTTGGCATCACAATTACAGGTCTCAATACCTATTGACAGAGGTATCAATCATCGAAATCGGAGCACAATTGCAGATTTTCGATTTTTAAAGCTCTGAATTTGTGGGCTATAGTTCAGTTGATTTTCAATAAAATTAAATTTTCCACAAAATGTGTAGAAATATTCGAGCGATCTACCTACCCGTTGGCATAACAATTACAGGACTCAACACCTATTGATAGAGGTACCAATCATCCAAATCGGAGCACAATTGCAGATTTTCGATTTTTAAAGCTCTGAATTTGTGGGCTATAGTTCAGTTAATTTTCAATAAAATTAAATTTTCCACAAAATGTGTAGAAATATTCGAGCGATCTAAATACCCGTTGGCATCACAATTACAGGTCTCAATACCTATTGACAGAGGTATCAATCATCGAAATCGGAGCACAATTGCAGATTTTCGATTTTTAAAGCTCTGAATTTGTGGGCTATAGTTCAGTTAATTTTCAATAAAATTAAATTTTCCACAAAATGTGTAGAAATATTCGAGCGATCTAAATACCCGTTGGCATCACAATTACAGGTCTCAACACCTATTGATAGAGGTATCAATCATCCAAATCGGAGCACAATTGCAGATTTTCGATTTTTAAAGCTTTGAATTTGTGGGCTATAGTTTAGTTAATTTTCAATAAAATTAAATTTTCCACAAAATGTGTAGAAATATTCGAGCGATCTAAATACCCGTTGGCATCACAATTACAGGTCTCAATACCAATTGACAGAGGTATCAATCATCGAAATCGGAGCACAATTGCAGATTTTCGATTTTTAAAGCTCTGAATTTGTGGGCTATAGTTCAGTTAATTTTCAATAAAATTAAATTTTCCACAAAATGTGTAGAAATATTCGAGCGATCTAAATACCCGTTGGCATAACAATTACAGGTCTCAACACCTATTGATAGAGGTATCAATCATCGAAATCGGAGCACAATTGCAGATTTTCGATTTTTAAAGCTCTGAATTTGTGGGCTATAGTTCAGTTAATTTTCAATAAAATTAAATTTTCCACAAAATGTGTAGAAATATGCGAGCGATCTAACTACCTGTTGGCATAACAATTACAGGTCTCAACACCTATTGATAGAGGTATCAATCATCCAAATCGGAGCACAATTGCAGATTTTCGATTTTTAAAGCTCTGAATTTGTGGGCTATAGTTCAGTTGATTTTCAATCAAATTATATTTTCCACAAAATGTGTAGAAATATTCGAGCGATCTAAATACCCGTTGGCATCACAATTACAGGTCTCAATACCTATTGACAGAGGTATCAATCATCGAAATCGGAGCACAATTGCAGATTTTCGATTTTTAAAGCTCTGAATTTGTGGGCTATAGTTCAGTTGATTTTCAATCAAATTAAATTTTCCACAAAATGTGTAGAAATATTCGAGCGATCTAAATACCCGTTGGCATCACAATTACAGGTCTCAATACCTATTGACAGAGGTATCAATCATCGAAATCGGAGCACAATTGCAGATTTTCGATTTTTAAAGCTCTGAATTTGTGGGCTATAGTTCAGTTGATTTTCAATAAGATTAAATTTTCCACAAAATGTGTAGAAATATTCGAGCGATCTAAATACCCGTTGGCATCACAATTACAGGTCTCAATACCTATTGATAGAGGTATCAATCATCGAAATCGGAGCACAATTGCAGATTTTCGATTTTTAAAGCTCTGAATTTGTGGGCTATAGTTCAGTTAATTTTCAATAAGATTAAATTTTCCACAAAATGTGTAGAAATATTCGAGCGATCTAAATACCCGTTGGCATCACAATTACAGGTCTCAATACCTATTGACAGAGATATCAATCATCGAAATCGGAGCACAATTGCAGATTTTCGATTTTTAAAGCTCTGAATTTGTGGGCTATAGTTCAGTTGATTTTCAATAAAATTAAATTTTCCACAAAATGTGTAGAAATATTCGAGCGATCTAAATACCCGTTGTCATCACAATTACAGGTCTCAACACCTATTGATAGTGGTATCAATCATCCAAATCGGAGCACAATTGCAGATTTTCGATTTTTAAAGCTCTGAATTTGTGGGCTATAGTTCAGTTGATTTTCAATAAAATTAAATTTTCTACAAAATGTGTAGAAATATTCGAGCGATCTAAATACCCATTGTCATCACAATTACAGGTCTCAACACCTATTGATAGAGGTATCAATTATCCAAATCGGAGCACAATTGCAGATTTTCGATTTTTAAAGCTCTGAATTTGTGGGCTATAGTTCAGTTAATTTTCAATAAAATTAAATTTTCCACAAAATGTGTAGAAATATTCGAGCGATCTAAATACCCGTTGGCATCACAATTACAGGTCTCAACACCTATTGATAGTGGTATCAATCATCGAAATCGGAGCACAATTGCAGATTTTCGATTTTTAAAGCTCTGAATTTGTGGGCTATAGTTCAGTTGATTTTCAATAAAATTAAATTTTCCACAAAATGTGTAGAAATATTCGAGCGATCTAAATACCCGTTGTCATCACAATTACAGGTCTCAACACCTATTGATAGAGGTATCAATTATCCAAATCGGAGCACAATTGCAGATTTTCGATTTTTAAAGCTCTGAATTTGTGGGCTATAGTTCAGTTGATTTTCAATCAAATTAAATTTTCCACAAAATGTGTAGAAATATTCGAGCGATCTAAATACCCGTTGGCATCACAATTACAGGTCTCAACACCTATTGATAGTGGTATCAATCATCGAAATCGGAGCACAATTGCAGATTTTCGATTTTTAAAGCTCTGAATTTGTGGGCTATAGTTCAGTTGATTTTCAATAAAATTAAATTTTCCACAAAATGTGTAGAAATATTCGAGCGATCTAAATACCCGTTGGCATCACAATTACAGGTCTCAACACCTATTGATAGTGGTATCAATCATCGAAATCGGAGCACAATTGCAGATTTTCGATTTTTAAAGCTCTGAATTTGTGGGCTATAGTTCAGTTGATTTTCAATCAAATTAAATTTTCCACAAAATGTGTAGAAATATTCGAGCGATCTAAATACCCGTTGGCATCACAATTACAGGTCTCAATACCTATTGACAGAGGTATCAATCATCCAAATCGGAGCACAATTGCAGATTTTCGATTTTTAAAGCTCTGAATTTGTGGGCTATAGTTCAGTTGATTTTCAATAAAATTAAATTTTCCACAAAATGTGTAGAAATATTCGAGCGATCTAAATACCCGTTGGCATCACAATTACAGGTCTCAACACCTATTGATAGTGGTATCAATCATCGAAATCGGAGCACAATTGCAGATTTTCGATTTTAAAGCTCTGAATTTGTGGGCTATAGTTCAGTTGATTTTCAATAAAATTAAATTTTCCACAAAATGTGTAGAAATATTCGAGCGATCTAAATACCCGTTGTCATCACAATTACAGGTCTCAACACCTATTGATAGAGGTATCAATTATCCAAATCGGAGCACAATTGCAGATTTTCGATTTTTAAAGCTCTGAATTTGTGGGCTATAGTTCAGTTGATTTTCAATCAAATTAAATTTTCCACAAAATGTGTAGAAATATTCGAGCGATCTAAATACCCGTTGGCATCACAATTACAGGTCTCAACACCTATTGATAGTGGTATCAATCATCGAAATCGGAGCACAATTGCAGATTTTCGATTTTTAAAGCTCTGAATTTGTGGGCTATAGTTCAGTTGATTTTCAATAAAATTAAATTTTCCACAAAATGTGTAGAAATATTCGAGCGATCTAAATACCCGTTGGCATCACAATTACAGGTCTCAACACCTATTGATAGTGGTATCAATTATCCAAATCGGAGCACAATTGCAAATTTTCGATTTTTAAAGCTCTGAATTTGTGGGCTATAGTTCAGTTAATTTTCAATAAAATTAAATTTTCCACAAAATGTGTAGAAATATTCGAGCGATCTAAATACCCGTTGGCATCACAATTACAGGTCTCAACACCTATTGATAGTGGTATCAATCATCGAAATCGGAGCACAATTGCAGATTTTCGATTTTTAAAGCTCTGAATTTGTGGGCTATAGTTCAGTTGATTTTCAATCAAATTAAATTTTCCACAAAATGTGTAGAAATATTCGAGCGATCTAAATACCCGTTGGCATCACAATTACAGGTCTCAATACCTATTGACAGAGGTATCAATCATCGAAATCGGAGCACAATTGCAGATTTTCGATTTTTAAAGCTCTGAATTTGTGGGCTATAGTTCAGTTAATTTTCAATAAAATTAAATTTTCCACAAAATGTGTAGAAATATTCGAGCGATCTAAATACCCGTTGGCATCACAATTACAGGTCTCAATACCTATTGACAGAGGTATCAATCATCGAAATCGGAGCACAATTGCAGATTTTCGATTTTTAAAGCTCTGAATTTGTGGGCTATAGTTCAGTTAATTTTCAATAAAATTAAATTTTCCACAAAATGTGTAGAAATATTCGAGCGATCTACCTACCCGTTGGCATAACAATTACAGGTCTCAACACCTATTGATAGAGGTATCAATTATCCAAATCGGAGCACAATTGCAGATTTTCGATTTTTAAAGCTCTGAATTTGTGGGCTATAGTTCAGTTGATTTTCAATCAAATTAAATTTTCCACAAAATGTGTAGAAATATTCGAGCGATCTAAATACCCGTTGGCATCACAATTACAGGTCTCAACACCTATTGATAGTGGTATCAATCATCGAAATCGGAGCACAATTGCAGATTTTCGATTTTTAAAGCTCTGAATTTGTGGGCTATAGTTCAGTTGATTTTCAATAAAATTAAATTTTCCACAAAATGTGTAGAAATATTCGAGCGATCTAAATACCCGTTGGCATCACAATTACAGGTCTCAACACCTATTGATAGAGGTATCAATTATCCAAATCGGAGCACAATTGCAGATTTTCGATTTTTAAAGCTCTGAATTTGTGGGCTATAGTTCAGTTAATTTTCAATAAAATTAAATTTTCCTCAAAATGTGTAGAAATATTCGAGCGATCTAAATACCCGTTGTCATCACAATTACAGGTCTCAACACCTATTGATAGAGGTATCAATTATCCAAATCGGAGCACAATTGCAGATTTTCGATTTTTAAAGCTCTGAATTTGTGGGCTATAGTTCAGTTAATTTTCAATAAAATTAAATTTTCCACAAAATGTGTAGACATATTCGAGCGATCTAAATACCCGTTGGCATCACAATTACAGGTCTCAACACCTATTGATAGTGGTATCAATCATCGAAATCGGAGCACAATTGCAGATTTTCGATTTTTAAAGCTCTGAATTTGTGGGCTATAGTTCAGTTGATTTTCAATCAAATTAAATTTTCCACAAAATGTGTAGAAATATTCGAGCGATCTAAATACCCGTTGGCATCACAATTACAGGTCTCAACACCTATTGATAGAGGTATCAATTATCCAAATCGGAGCACAATTGCAGATTTTCGATTTTTAAAGCTCTGAATTTGTGGGCTATAGTTCAGTTAATTTTCAATAAAATTAAATTTTCCACAAAATGTGTAGAAATATTCGAGCGATCTAAATACCCGTTGGCATCACAATTACAGGTCTCAACACCTATTGATAGTGGTATCAATCATCGAAATCGGAGCACAATTGCAGATTTTCGATTTTTAAAGCTCTGAATTTGTGGGCTATAGTTCAGTTGATTTTCAATCAAATTAAATTTTCCACAAAATGTGTAGAAATATTCGAGCGATCTAAATACCCGTTGGCATTACAATTACAGGTCTCAACACCTATTGATAGAGGTATCAATCATCCAAATCGGAGCACAATTGCAGATTTTCGATTTTTAAAGCTCTGAATTTGTGGGCTATAGTTCAGTTAATTTTCAATAAAATTAAATTTTCCACAAAATGTGTAGAAATATTCGAGCGATCTAAATACCCGTTGGCATCACAATTACAGGTCTCAACACCTATTGATAGTGATATCAATCATCGAAATCGGAGCACAATTGCAGATTTTCGATTTTTAAAGCTCTGAATTTGTGGGCTATAGTTCAGTTGATTTTCAATCAAATTAAATTTTCCACAAAATGTGTAGAAATATTCGAGCGATCTAAATACCCGTTGGCATCACAATTACAGGTCTCAACACCTATTGATAGTGGTATCAATCATCGAAATCGGAGCACAATTGCAGATTTTCGATTTTTAAAGCTCTGAATTTGTGGGCTATAGTTCAGTTAATTTTCAATAAAATTAAATTTTCCACAAAATGTGTAGAAATATTCGAGCGATCTAAATACCCGTTGGCATCACAATTACAGGTCTCAACACCTATTGATAGTGGTATCAATCATCGAAATCGGAGCACAATTGCAGATTTTCGATTTTTAAAGCTCTGAATTTGTGGGCTATAGTTCAGTTGATTTTCAATAAAATTAAATTTTCCACAAAATGTGTAGAAATATTCGAGCGATCTAAATACCCGTTGTCATCACAATTACAGGTCTCAACACCTATTGATAGAGGTATCAATTATCCAAATCGGAGCACAATTGCAGATTTTCGATTTTTAAAGCTCTGAATTTGTGGGCTATAGTTCAGTTAATTTTCAATAAAATTAAATTTTCCACAAAATGTGTAGAAATATTCGAGCGATCTAAATACCCGTTGGCATCACAATTACAGGTCTCAACACCTATTGATAGTGGTATCAATCATCGAAATCGGAGCACAATTGCAGATTTTCGATTTTTAAAGCTCTGAATTTGTGGGCTATAGTTCAGTTGATTTTCAATCAAATTAAATTTTCCACAAAATGTGTAGAAATATTCGAGCGATCTAAATACCCGTTGGCATCACAATTACAGGTCTCAACACCTATTGATAGAGGTATCAATCATCCAAATCGGAGCACAATTGCAGATTTTCGATTTTTAAAGCTCTGAATTTGTGGGCTATAGTTCAGTTAATTTTCAATAAAATTAAATTTTCCACAAAATGTGTAGAAATATTCGAGCGATCTAAATACCCGTTGGCATCACAATTACAGGTCTCAACACCTATTGATAGTGGTATCAATCATCGAAATCGGAGCACAATTGCAGATTTTCGATTTTTAAAGCTCTGAATTTGTGGGCTATAGTTCAGTTAATTTTCAATAAAATTAAATTTTCCACAAAATGTGTAGAAATATTCGAGCGATCTACCTACCCGTTGGCATAACAATTACAGGTCTCAACACCTATTGATAGAGGTATCAATCATCCAAATCGGAGCACAATTGCAGATTTTCGATTTTTAAAGCTCTGAATTTGTGGGCTATAGTTCAGTTAATTTTCAATAAAATTAAATTTTCCACAAAATGTGTAGAAATATTCGAGCGATCTAAATACCCGTTGGCATAACAATTATAGGTCTCAACACTCATTGATGGAGGTATCAATCATCCAAATCGGAGCACAATTGCAGATTTTCGATTTTTAAAGCTCTGAATTTGTGGGCTATAGTTCAGTTGATTTTCAATCAAATTAAATTTTCCACAAAATGTGTAGAAATATTCGAGCGATCTAAATACCCGTTGGCATCACAATTACAGGTCTCAATACCTATTGACAGAGGTATCAATCATCCAAATCGGAGCACAATTGCAGATTTTCGATTTTTAAAGCTCTGAATTTGTGGGCTATAGTTCAGTTAATTTTCAATAAAATTAAATTTTCCACAAAATGTGTAGAAATATTCGAGCGATCTAAATACCCGTTGGCATCACAATTACAGGTCTCAATACCTATTGACAGAGGTATCAATCATCGAAATCGGAGCACAATTGCAGATTTTCGATTTTTAAAGCTCTGAATTTGTGGGCTATAGTTCAGTTGATTTTCAATCAAATTAAATTTTCCACAAAATGTGTAGAAATATTCGAGCGATCTAAATACCCATTGGCATCACAATTACAGGTCTCAACACCTATTGATAGTGGTATCAATCATCGAAATCGGAGCACAATTGCAGATTTTCGATTTTTAAAGCTCTGAATTTGTGGGCTATAGTTCAGTTGATTTTCAATCAAATTAAATTTTCCACAAAATGTGTAGAAATATTCGAGCGATCTAAATACCCGTTGGCATCACAATTACAGGTCTCAATACCTATTGACAGAGGTATCAATCATCCAAATCGGAGCACAATTGCAGATTTTCGATTTTTAAAGCTCTGAATTTGTGGGCTATAGTTCAGTTGATTTTCAATAAAATTAAATTTTCCACAAAATGTGTAGAAATATTCGAGCGATCTAAATACCCGTTGGCATCACAATTACAGGTCTCAACACCTATTGATAGTGGTATCAATCATCGAAATCGGAGCACAATTGCAGATTTTCGATTTTTAAAGCTCTGAATTTGTGGGCTATAGTTCAGTTGATTTTCAATAAAATTAAATTTTCCACAAAATGTGTAGAAATATTCGAGCGATCTAAATACCCGTTGTCATCACAATTACAGGTCTCAACACCTATTGATAGAGGTATCAATTATCCAAATCGGAGCACAATTGCAGATTTTCGATTTTTAAAGCTCTGAATTTGTGGGCTATAGTTCAGTTGATTTTCAATCAAATTAAATTTTCCACAAAATGTGTAGAAATATTCGAGCGATCTAAATACCCGTTGGCATCACAATTACAGGTCTCAACACCTATTGATAGTGGTATCAATCATCGAAATCGGAGCACAATTGCAGATTTTCGATTTTTAAAGCTCTGAATTTGTGGGCTATAGTTCAGTTGATTTTCAATAAAATTAAATTTTCCACAAAATGTGTAGAAATATTCGAGCGATCTAAATACCCGTTGGCATCACAATTACAGGTCTCAACACCTATTGATAGAGGTATCAATTATCCAAATCGGAGCACAATTGCAGATTTTCGATTTTTAAAGCTCTGAATTTGTGGGCTATAGTTCAGTTGATTTTCAATAAAATTAAATTTTCCACAAAATGTGTAGAAATATTCGAGCGATCTAAATACCCGTTGTCATCACAATTACAGGTCTCAACACCTATTGATAGAGGTATCAATTATCCAAATCGGAGCACAATTGCAGATTTTCGATTTTTAAAGCTCTGAATTTGTGGGCTATAGTTCAGTTGATTTTCAATCAAATTAAATTTTCCACAAAATGTGTAGAAATATTCGAGCGATCTAAATACCCGTTGGCATCACAATTACAGGTCTCAACACCTATTGATAGTGGTATCAATCATCGAAATCGGAGCACAATTGCAGATTTTCGATTTTTAAAGCTCTGAATTTGTGGGCTATAGTTCAGTTGATTTTCAATAAAATTAAATTTTCCACAAAATGTGTAGAAATATTCGAGCGATCTAAATACCCGTTGGCATCACAATTACAGGTCTCAACACCTATTGATAGTGGTATCAATCATCGAAATCGGAGCACAATTGCAGATTTTCGATTTTTAAAGCTCTGAATTTGTGGGCTATAGTTCAGTTGATTTTCAATCAAATTAAATTTTCCACAAAATGTGTAGAAATATTCGAGCGATCTAAATACCCGTTGGCATCACAATTACAGGTCTCAACACCTATTGATAGAGGTATCAATCATCCAAAATCGGAGCACAATTGCAGATTTTCGATTTTTAAAGCTCTGAATTTGTGGGCTATAGTTCAGTTAATTTTCAATAAAATTAAATTTTCCACAAAATGTGTAGAAATATTCGAGCGATCTAAATACCCGTTGGCATCACAATTACAGGTCTCAACACCTATTGATAGTGGTATCAATCATCGAAATCGGAGCACAATTGCAGATTTTCGATTTTTAAAGCTCTGAATTTGTGGGCTATAGTTCAGTTAATTTTCAATAAAATTAAATTTTCCACAAAATGTGTAGAAATATTCGAGCGATCTAAATACCCGTTGTCATCACAATTACAGGTCTCAACACCTATTGATAGAGGTATCAATTATCCAAATCGGAGCACAATTGCAGATTTTCGATTTTTAAAGCTCTGAATTTGTGGGCTATAGTTCAGTTAATTTTCAATAAAATTAAATTTTCCACAAAATGTGTAGAAATATTCGAGCGATCTAAATACCCGTTGGCATCACAATTACAGGTCTCAACACCTATTGATAGTGGTATCAATCATCGAAATCGGAGCACAATTGCAGATTTTCGATTTTTAAAGCTCTGAATTTGTGGGCTATAGTTCAGTTGATTTTCAATAAAATTAAATTTTCCACAAAATGTGTAGAAATATTCGAGCGATCTAAATACCCGTTGGCATCACAATTACAGGTCTCAACACCTATTGATAGAGGTATCAATCATCCAAATCGGAGCACAATTGCAGATTTTCGATTTTAAAGCTCTGAATTTGTGGGCTATAGTTCAGTTAATTTTCAATAAAATTAAATTTTCCACAAAATGTGTAGAAATATTCGAGCGATCTAAATACCCGTTGGCATCACAATTACAGGTCTCAACACCTATTGATAGTGGTATCAATCATCGAAATCGGAGCACAATTGCAGATTTTCGATTTTTAAAGCTCTGAATTTGTGGGCTATAGTTTAGTTGATTTTCAATCAAATTAAATTTTCCACAAAATGTGTAGAAATATTCGAGCGATCTAAATACCCGTTGGCATCACAATTACAGGTCTCAACACCTATTGATAGTGGTATCAATCATCGAAATCGGAGCACAATTGCAGATTTTCGATTTTTAAAGCTCTGAATTTGTGGGCTATAGTTCAGTTGATTTTCAATAAAATTAAATTTTCCACAAAATGTGTAGAAATATTCGAGCGATCTAAATACCCGTTGGCATCACAATTACAGGTCTCAACACCTATTGATAGAGGTATCAATTATCCAAATCGGAGCACAATTGCAGATTTTCGATTTTTAAAGCTCTGAATTTGTGGGCTATAGTTCAGTTAATTTTCAATAAAATTAAATTTTCCACAAAATGTGTAGAAATATTCGAGCGATCTAAATACCCGTTGTCATCACAATTACAGGTCTCAACACCTATTGATAGAGGTATCAATTATCCAAATCGGAGCACAATTGCAGATTTTCGATTTTTAAAGCTCTGAATTTGTGGGCTATAGTTCAGTTAATTTTCAATAAAATTAAATTTTCCACAAAATGTGTAGAAATATTCGAGCGATCTAAATACCCGTTGGCATCACAATTACAGGTCTCAACACCTATTGATAGTGGTATCAATCATCCAAATCGGAGCACAATTGCAGATTTTCGATTTTTAAAGCTCTGAATTTGTGGGCTATAGTTCAGTTGATTTTCAATCAAATTAAATTTTCCACAAAATGTGTAGAAATATTCGAGCGATCTAAATACCCGTTGGCATCACAATTACAGGTCTCAACACCTATTGATAGAGGTATCAATCATCCAAATCGGAGCACAATTGCAGATTTTCGATTTTTAAAGCTCTGAATTTGTGGGCTATAGTTCAGTTAATTTTCAATAAAATTAAATTTTCCACAAAATGTGTAGAAATATTCGAGCGATCTAAATACCCGTTGGCATCACAATTACAGGTCTCAACACCTATTGATAGTGGTATCAATCATCGAAATCGGAGCACAATTGCAGATTTTCGATTTTTAAAGCTCTGAATTTGTGGGCTATAGTTCAGTTAATTTTCAATAAAATTAAATTTTCCACAAAATGTGTAGAAATATTCGAGCGATCTACCTACCCGTTGGCATAACAATTACAGGTCTCAACACCTATTGATAGAGGTATCAATCATCCAAATCGGAGCACAATTGCAGATTTTCGATTTTTAAAGCTCTGAATTTGTGGGCTATAGTTCAGTTAATTTTCAATAAAATTAAATTTTCCACAAAATGTGTAGAAATATTCGAGCGATCTAAATACCCGTTGGCATAACAATTATAGGTCTCAACACTCATTGATGGAGGTATCAATCATCCAAATCGGAGCACAATTGCAGATTTTCGATTTTTAAAGCTCTGAATTTGTGGGCTATAGTTCAGTTGATTTTCAATCAAATTAAATTTTCCACAAAATGTGTAGAAATATTCGAGCGATCTAAATACCCGTTGGCATCACAATTACAGGTCTCAATACCTATTGACAGAGGTATCAATCATCCAAATCGGAGCACAATTGCAGATTTTCGATTTTTAAAGCTCTGAATTTGTGGGCTATAGTTCAGTTAATTTTCAATAAAATTAAATTTTCCACAAAATGTGTAGAAATATTCGAGCGATCTAAATACCCGTTGGCATCACAATTACAGGTCTCAATACCTATTGACAGAGGTATCAATCATCGAAATCGGAGCACAATTGCAGATTTTCGATTTTTAAAGCTCTGAATTTGTGGGCTATAGTTCAGTTAATTTTCAATAAAATTAAATTTTCCACAAAATGTGTAGAAATATTCGAGCGATCTAAATACCCGTTGGCATCACAATTACAGGTCTCAATACCTATTGACAGAGGTATCAATCATCGAAATCGGAGCACAATTGCAGATTTTCGATTTTTAAAGCTCTGAATTTGTGGGCTATAGTTCAGTTAATTTTCAATAAAATTAAATTTTCCACAAAATGTGTAGAAATATTCGAGCGATCTACCTACCCGTTGGCATCACAATTACAGGTCTCAATACCTATTGACAGAGGTATCAATCATCGAAATCGGAGCACAATTGCAGATTTTCGATTTTTAAAGCTCTGAATTTGTGGGCTATAGTTCAGTTAATTTTCAATAAAATTAAATTTTCCACAAAATGTGTAGAAATATTCGAGCGATCTAAATACCCGTTGGCATAACAATTATAGGTCTCAACACTCATTGATGGAGGTATCAATCAACCAAATCGGAGCACAATTGCAGATTTTCGATTTCTAAAGCTCTGAATTTGTGGGCTATTGTTCAGTTAATTTTCAATAAAATTAAATTTTCCACAAAATGTGTAGAAATATTCGAGCGATCTACCTACCCGTTGGCATCACAATTACAGGTCTCAATACCTATTGACAGAGGTATCAATCATCCAAATCGGAGCACAATTGCAGATTTTCGATTTTTAAAGCTCTGAATTTGTGGGCTATAGTTCAGTTAATTTTCAATAAAATTAAATTTTCCACAAAATGTGTAGAAATATTCGAGCGATCTACCTACCCGTTGGCATAACAATTACGGGTCTCAACACCTATTGATAGAGGTATCAATTATCCAAATCGGAGCACAATTGCAGATTTTCGATTTTTAAAGCTCTGAATTTGTGGGCTATAGTTCAGTTAATTTTCAATAAAATTAAATTTTCCACAAAATGTGTAGAAATATTCGAGCGATCTAACTACCCGTTGGCATAACAATTACAGGTCTCAACGCCTATTGATAGAGGTATCAATCATCGAAATCGGAGCACAATTGCAGATTTTCGATTTTTAAAGATCTGAACTTGTGGGCTATAGTTCAGTTAATTTTCAATAAAATTAAATTTTCCACAAAATGTGTAGAAATATTCGAGCGATCTAAATACCCGTTGGCATCACAATTATAGGTCTCAACACCTATTGATAGAGGTATCAATCATCCAAATCGGAGCACAATTGCAGATTTTCGATTTTTAAAGCTCTGAATTTGTGGGCTATAGTTCAGTTAATTTTCAATAAAATTAAATTTTCCACAAAATGTGTAGAAATATTCGAGCGATCTAACTACCCGTTGGCATAACAATTACAGGTCTCAACGCCTATTGATAGAGGTATCAATCATCGAAATCGGAGCACAATTGCAGATTTTCGATTTTTAAAGATCTGAATTTGTGGGCTATAGTTCAGTTAATTTTCAATAAAATTAAATTTTCCACAAAATGTGTAGAAATATTCGAGCGATCTAAATACTCGTTGGCATCACAATTATAGGTCTCAACACCTATTGATAGAGGTATCAATCATCCAAATCGGAGCACAATTGCAGATTTTCGATTTTTAAAGCTCTGAATTTGTGGGCTATAGTTCAGTTAATTTTCAATAAAATTAAATTTTCCACAATATGTGTAGAAATATTCGAGCGATCTACCTACCCGTTGGCATAACAATTACAGGTCTCACCGCCTATTGATAGAGGTATCAATCATCGAAATCGGAGCACAATTGCAGATTTTCGATTTTTAAAGCTCTGAATTTGTGGGCTATAGTTCAGTTAATTTTCAATAAAATTAAATTTTCCACAAAATGTGTAGAAATATTCGAGCGATCTACCTACCCGTTGGCATAACAATTACAGGTCTCACCGCCTATTGATAGAGGTATCAATCATCGAAATCGGAGCACAATTGCAGATTTTCGATTTTTAAAGCTCTGAATTTGTGGGCTATAGTTCAGTTAATTTTCAATAAAATTAAATTTTCCACAAAATGTGTAGAAATATTCGAGCGATCTACCTACCCGTTGGCATAACAATTACAGGTCTCACCGCCTATTGATAGAGGTATCAATTATCCAAATCGGAGCACAATTGCAGATTTTCGATTTTTAAAGCTCTGAATTTGTGGGCTATAGTTCAGTTAATTTTCAATAAAATTAAATTTTCCACAAAATGTGTAGAAATATTCGAGCGATCTACCTACCCGTTGGCATAACAATTACAGGTCTCAACGCCTATTGATAGAGGTATCAATCATCGAAATCGGAGCACAATTGCAGATTTTCGATTTTTAAAGCTCTGAATTTGTGGGCTATAGTTCAGTTAATTTTCAATAAAATTAAATTTTCCACAAAATGTGTAGAAATATTCGAGCGATCTAAATACCCGTTGGCATCACAATTACAGGTCTCAATACATATTGACAGAGGTATCAATCATCGAAATCGGAGCACAATTGCAGATTTTCGATTTTTAAAGCTCTGAATTTGTGGGCTATAGTTCAGTTAATTTTCAATAAAATTAAATTTTCCACAAAATGTGTAGAAATATTCGAGCGATCTAAATACCCGTTGGCATCACAATTACAGGTCTCAACACCTATTGATAGAGGTATCAATCATCGAAATCGGAGCACAATTGCAGATTTTCGATTTTTAAAGCTCTGAATTTGTGGGCTATAGTTCAGTTAATTTTCAATAAAATTAAATTTTCCACAAAATGTGTAGAAATATTCGAGCGATCTACCTACCCGTTGGCATAACAATTACAGGTCTCACCGCCTATTGATAGAGGTATCAATTATCCAAATCGGAGCACAATTGCAGATTTTCGATTTTTAAAGCTCTGAATTTGTGGGCTATAGTTCAGTTAATTTTCAATAAAATTAAATTTTCCACAAAATGTGTAGAAATATTCGAGCGATCTACCTACCCGTTGGCATAACAATTACAGGTCTCAACGCCTATTGATAGAGGTATCAATCATCGAAATCGGAGCACAAGTGCAGATTTTCGATTTTTAAAGCTCTGAATTTGTGGGCTATAGTTCAGTTAATTTTCAATAAAATTAAATTTTCCACAAAATGTGTAGAAATATTCGAGCGATCTAAATACCCGTTGGCATCACAATTACAGGTCTCAATACATATTGACAGAGGTATCAATCATCGAAATCGGAGCACAATTGCAGATTTTCGATTTTTAAAGCTCTGAATTTGTGGGCTATAGTTCAGTTAATTTTCATTAAAATTAAATTTTCCACAAAATGTGTAGAAATATTCGAGCGATCTACCTACCCGTTGGCATAACAATTACAGGTCTCAACACCTATTGATAGAGGTATCAATCATCCAAATCGGAGCACAATTGCAGATTTTCGATTTTTAAAGCTCTGAATTTGTGGGCTATAGTTCAGTTAATTTTCAATAAAATTAAATTTTCCACAAAATGTGTAGAAATATTCGAGCGATCTACCTACCCGTTGGCATAGCAATTACAGGTCTCAACACCTATTGATAGAGGTATCAATCATCCAAATCGGAGCACAATTGCAGATTTTCGATTTTTAAAGCTCTGAATTTGTGGGCTATAGTTCAGTTAATTTTCAATAAAATTAAATTTTCCACAAAATGTGTAGAAATATTCGAGCGATCTACCTACCCGTTGGCATAACAATTACAGGTCTCAACACCTATTGATAGAGGTATCAATCATCCAAATCGGAGCACAATTGCAGATTTTCGATTTTTAAAGCTCTGAATTTGTGGGCTATAGTTCAGTTAATTTTCAATAAAATTAAATTTTCCACAAAATGTGTAGAAATATTCGAGCGATCTACCTACCCGTTGGCATAACAATTACAGGTCTCAACACCTATTGATAGAGGTATCAATTATCCAAATCGGAGCACAATTGCAGATTTTCGATTTTAAAGCTCTGAATTTGTGGGCTATAGTTCAGTTAATTTTCAATAAAATTAAATTTTCCACAAAATGTGTAGAAATATTCGAGCGATCTAACTACCCGTTGGCATAACAATTACAGGTCTCAACGCCTATTGATAGAGGTATCAATCATCGAAATCGGAGCACAATTGCAGATTTTCGATTTTTAAAGATCTGAATTTGTGGGCTATAGTTCAGTTAATTTTCAATAAAATTAAATTTTCCACAAAATGTGTAGAAATATTCGAGCGATCTAAATACCCGTTGGCATCACAATTATAGGTCTCAACACCTATTGATAGAGGTATCAATCATCCAAATCGGAGCACAATTGCAGATTTTCGATTTTTAAAGCTCTGAATTTGTGGGCTATAGTTCAGTTAATTTTCAATAAAATTAAATTTTCCACAAAATGTGTAGAAATATTCGAGCGATCTACCTACCCGTTGGCATAACAATTACAGGTCTCACCGCCTATTGATAGAGGTATCAATCATCGAAATCGGAGCACAATTGCAGATTTTCGATTTTTAAAGCTCTGAATTTGTGGGCTATAGTTCAGTTAATTTTCAATAAAATTAAATTTTCCACAAAATGTGTAGAAATATTTGAGCGATCTAAATACCCGTTGGCATCACAATTATAGGTCTCAATACCTATTGACAGAGGTATCAATCATCCAAATCGGAGCACAATTGCAGATTTTCGATTTTTAAAGCTCTGAATTTGTGGGCTATAGTTCAGTTAATTTTCAATAAAATTAAATTTTCCACAAAATGTGTAGAAATATTCGAGCGATCTAAATACCCGTTAGCATAACAATTATAGGTCTCAACACTCATTGATAGAGGTATCAATCATCCAAATCGGAGCACAATTGCAGATTTTCGATTTTAAAGCTCTGAATTTGTGGGCTATAGTTCAGTTAATTTTCAATAAAATTAAATTTTCCACAAAATGTGTAGAAATATTCGAGCGATCTAAATACCCGTTGGCATCACAATTACAGGTCTCAATACCTATTGACAGAGGTATCAATCATCGAAATCGGAGCACAATTGCAGATTTTCGATTTTTAAAGCTCTGAATTTGTGGGCTATAGTTCAGTTAATTTTCAATAAAATTAAATTTTCCACAAAATGTGTAGAAATATTCGAGCGATCTACCTACCCGTTGGCATAACAATTACAGGTCTCAACGCCTATTGATAGAGGTATCAATCATCGAAATCGGAGCACAATTGCAGATTTTCGATTTTTAAAGCTCTGAATTTGTGGGCTATAGTTCAGTTAATTTTCAATAAAATTAAATTTTCCACAAAATGTGTAGAAATATTCGAGCGATCTACCTACCCGTTGGCATAACAATTACAGGTCTCAACACCTATTGATAGAGGTATCAATCATCCAAATCGGAGCACAATTGCAGATTTTCGATTTTTAAAGTTCTGAATTTGTGGGCTATAGTTCAGTTAATTTTCAATAAAATTAAATTTTCCACAAAATGTGTAGAAATATTCGAGCGATCTACCTAGCCGTTGGCATAACAATTACAGGTCTCAACACCTATTGATAGAGGTATCAATCATCGAAATCGGAGCACAATTGCAGATTTTCGATTTTTAAAGCTCTGAATTTGTGGGCTATAGTTCAGTTAATTTTCAATAAAATTAAATTTTCCACAAAATGTGTAGAAATATTCGAGCGATCTACCTACCCGTTGGCATAACAATTACAGGTCTCAACATCTATTGATAGAGGTATCAATCATCGAAATCGGAGCACAATTGCAGATTTTCGATATTTAAAGCTCTGAATTTGTTCAGTTAATTTTCAATAAAATTAAATTTTCCACAAAATGTGTAGAAATATTCGAGCGATCTACCTACCCGTTGGCATAACAATTACAGGTCTCAACGCCTATTGATAGAGGTATCAATCATCGAAATCGGAGCACAAGTGCAGATTTTCGATTTTTAAAGCTCTGAATTTGTGGGCTATAGTTCAGTTAATTTTCAATAAAATTAAATTTTCCACAAAATGTGTAGAAATATTCGAGCGATCTAAATACCCGTTGGCATCACAATTACAGGTCTCAATACATATTGACAGAGGTATCAATCATCGAAATCGGAGCACAATTGCAGATTTTCGATTTTTAAAGCTCTGAATTTGTGGGCTATAGTTCAGTTAATTTTCATTAAAATTAAATTTTCCACAAAATGTGTAGAAATATTCGAGCGATCTACCTACCCGTTGGCATAACAATTACAGGTCTCAACACCTATTGATAGAGGTATCAATCATCCAAATCGGAGCACAATTGCAGATTTTCGATTTTTAAAGTTCTGAATTTGTGGGCTATAGTTCAGTTAATTTTCAATAAAATTAAATTTTCCACAAAATGTGTAGAAATATTCGAGCGATCTACCTACCCGTTGGCATAACAATTACAGGTCTCAACACCTATTGATAGAGGTATCAATCATCCAAATCGGAGTACAATTGCAGATTTTCGATTTTTAAAGCTCTGAATTTGTGGGCTATAGTTCAGTTGATTTTCAATAAAATTAAATTTTCCACAAAATGTGTAGAAATATTCGAGCGATCTACCTACCCGTTGGCATAACAATTACAGGTCTCAACACCTATTGATAGAGGTATCAATCATCCAAATCGGAGCACAATTGCAGATTTTCGATTTTTAAAGTTCTGAATTTGTGGGCTATAGTTCAGTTAATTTTCAATAAAATTAAATTTTCCACAAAATGTGTAGAAATATTCGAGCGATCTACCTACCCGTTGGCATAACAATTACAGGTCTCAACACCTATTGATAGAGGTATCAATCATCCAAATCGGAGCACAATTGCAGATTTTCGATTTTTAAAGCTCTGAATTTGTGGGCTATAGTTCAGTTAATTTTCAATAAAATTAAATTTTCCACAAAATGTGTAGAAATATTCGAGCGATCACCTACCCGTTGGCATAACAATTACAGGTCTCAACACCTATTGATAGAGGTATCAATCATCGAAATCGGAGCACAATTGCAGATTTTCGATATTTAAAGCTCTGAATTTGTTCAGTTAATTTTCAATAAAATTAAATTTTCCACAAAATGTGTAGAAATATTCGAGCGATCTACCTACCCGTTGGCATAACAATTACAGGTCTCAACGCCTATTGATAGAGGTATCAATCATCGAAATCGGAGCACAATTGCAGATTTTCGATTTTTAAAGCTCTGAATTTGTGGGCTATAGTTCAGTTAATTTTCAATAAAATTAAATTTTTCACAAAATGTGTAGAAATATTTGAGCGATCTAAATACCCGTTGGCATCACAATTATAGGTCTCAATACCTATTGACAGAGGTATCAATCATCCAAATCGGAGCACAATTGCAGATTTTCGATTTTTAAAGCTCTGAATTTGTGGGCTATTATAGTTCAGTTAATTTGCAATAAAATTAAATTTTCCACAAAATGTGTAGAAATATTCGAGCGATCTACCTACCCGTTGGCATAACAATTACAGGTCTCAAGACCTATTGATAGAGGTATCAATCATCGAAATCGGAGCACAATTGCAGATTTTCGATATTTAAAGCTCTGAATTTGTTCAGTTAATTTTCAATAAAATTAAATTTTCCACAAAATGTGTAGAAATATTCGAGCGATCTACCTACCCGTTGGCATAACAATTACAGGTCTCAACGCCTATTGATAGAGGTATCAATCATCGAAATCGGAGCACAATTGCAGATTTTCGATTTTTAAAGCTCTGAATTTGTGGGCTGTAGTTCAGTTAATTTTCAATAAAATTAAATTTTCCACAAAATGTGTAGAAATATTCGAGCGATCTAAATACCCGTTGGCATCACAATTACAGGTCTCAACACCTATTGACAGAGGTATCAATCATCGAAATCGGAGCACAATTGCAGATTTTCGATTTTTAAAGCTCTGAATTTGTGGGCTATAGTTCAGTTAATTTTCAATAAAATTAAATTTTCCACAAAATGTGTAGAAATATTCGAGCGATCTACCTACCCGTTGGCATAACAATTACAGGTCTCAAGACCTATTGATAGAGGTATCAATCATCGAAATCGGAGCACAATTGCAGATTTTCGATTTTTAAAGTTCTGAATTTGTGGGCTATAGTTCAGTTAATTTTCAATAAAATTAAATTTTCCACAAAATGTGTAGAAATATTCGAGCGATCTACCTACCCGTTGGCATAACAATTACAGGTCTCAACACCTATTGATAGAGGTATCAATCATCGAAATCGGAGCACAATTGCAGATTTTCGATTTTTAAAGCTCTGAATTTGTGGGCTATAGTTCAGTTAATTTTCAATAAAATTAAATTTTCCACAAAATGTGTAGAAATATTCGAGCGATCTACCTACCCGTTGGCATAACAATTACAGGTCTCAACACCTATTGATAGAGGTATCAATCATCGAAATCGGAGCACAATTGCAGATTTTCGATATTTAAAGCTCTGAATTTGTTCAGTTAATTTTCAATAAAATTAAATTTTCCACAAAATGTGTAGAAATATTCGAGCGATCTACCTACCCGTTGGCATAACAATTACAGGTATCAACACCTATTGATAGAGGTAGCAATCATCGAAATCGGAGCACAATTGCAGATTTTCGATTTTTAAAGCTCTGAATTTGTGGGCTATAGTTCAGTTAATTTTCAATAAAATTAAATTTTCCACAAAATGTGTAGAAATATTCGAGCGATCTAAATACCCGTTGGCATCACAATTACAGGTCTCAATACCTATTGACAGAGGAATCAATCATCGAAATCGGAGCACAATTGCAGATTTTCGATTTTTAAAGCTCTGAATTTGTGGGCTATAGTTCAGTTAATTTTCAATAAAATTAAATTTTCCACAAAATGTGTAGAAATATTCGAGCGATCTACCTACCCGTTGGCATAACAATTACAGGTCTCAACACCTATTGATCGAGGTATCAATCATCCAAATCGGAGCACAATTGCAGATTTTCGATTTTTAAAGTTCTGAATTTGTGGGCTATAGTTCAGTTAATTTTCAATAAAATTAAATTTTCCACAAAATGTGTAGAAATATTCGAGCGATCTACCTACCCGTTGGCATAACAATTACAGGTCTCAACACCTATTGATAGAGGTATCAATCATCCAAATCGGAGTACAATTGCAGATTTTCGATTTTTAAAGCTCTGAATTTGTGGGCTATAGTTCAGTTGATTTTCAATAAAATTAAATTTTCCACAAAATGTGTAGAAATATTCGAGCGATCTACCTACCCGTTGGCATAACTATTACAGGTCTCAAGACCTATTGATAGAGGTATCAATCATCGAAATCGGAGCACAATTGCAGATTTTCGATTTTTAAAGTTCTGAATTTGTGGGCTATAGTTCAGTTAATTTTCAATAAAATTAAATTTTCCACAAAATGTGTAGAAATATTCGAGCGATCTACCTACCCGTTGGCATAACAATTACAGGTCTCAACACCTATTGATAGAGGTATCAATCATCGAAATCGGAGCACAATTGCAGATTTTCGATTTTTAAAGCTCTGAATTTGTGGGCTATAGTTCAGTTAATTTTCAATAAAATTAAATTTTCCACAAAATGTGTAGAAATATTCGAGCGATCTACCTACCCGTTGGCATAACAATTACAGGTCTCAACACCTATTGATAGAGGTATCAATCATCGAAATCGGAGCACAATTGCAGATTTTCGATATTTAAAGCTCTGAATTTGTTCAGTTAATTTTCAATAAAATTAAATTTTCCACAAAATGTGTAGAAATATTCGAGCGATCTACCTACCCGTTGGCATAACAATTACAGGTATCAACACCTATTGATAGAGGTAGCAATCATCGAAATCGGAGCACAATTGCAGATTTTCGATTTTTAAAGCTCTGAATTTGTGGGCTATAGTTCAGTTAATTTTCAATAAAATTAAATTTTCCACAAAATGTGTAGAAATATTCGAGCGATCTAACTACCCGTTGGCATAACAATTACAGGTCTCAACACCTATTGATAGAGGTATCAATTATCCAAATCGGAGCACAATTGCAGATTTTCGATTTTTAAAGCTCTGAATTTGTGGGCTATAGTTCAGTTAATTTTCAATAAAATTAAATTTTCCACAAAATGTGTAGAAATATTCGAGCGATCTAACTACCCGTTGGCATAACAATTACAGGTCTCAACACCTATTGATAGAGGTATCAATTATCCAAATCGGAGCACAATTGCAGATTTTCGATTTTTAAAGCTCTGAATTTGTGGGCTATAGTTCAGTTAATTTTCAATAAAATTAAATTTTCCACAAAATGTGTAGAAATATTCGAGCGATCTAACTACCCGTTGGCATAACAATTACAGGTCTCAACACCTATTGATAGAGGTATCAATCATCCAAATCGGAGCACAATTGCAGATTTTCGATTTTTAAAGCTCTGAATTTGTGGGCTATTATAGTTCAGTTAATTTGCAATAAAATTAAATTTTCCACAAAATGTGTAGAAATATTCGAGCGATCTAAATACTTGTTGGCATCACAATTACAGGTCTCAATACCTATTGACAGAGGTATCAATCATCCAAATCGGAGCATAATTGCAGATTTTCGATTTTTAAAGCTCTGAATTTGTGGGCTATAGTTCAGTTAATTTTCAATAAAATTAAATTTTCCACAAAATGTGTAGAAATATTCGAGCGATCTACCTACCCGTTGGCATAACAATTACAGGTCTCAACACCTATTGATAGAGGTATCAATCATCCAAATCGGAGCACAATTGCAGATTTTCGATTTTTAAAGCTCTGAATTTGTGGGCTATAGTTCAGTTAATTTTCAATAAAATTAAATTTTCCACAAAATGTGTAGAAATATTCGAGCGATCTAACTACCCGTTGGCATAACAATTACAGGTCTCAACACCTATTGATAGAGGTATCAATCATCCAAATCGGAGCACAATTGCAGATTTTCGATTTTTAAAGCTCTGAATTTGTGGGCTATTATAGTTCAGTTAATTTGCAATAAAATTAAATTTGCCACAAAATGTGTAGAAATATTCGAGCGATCTAAATACTTGTTGGCATCACAATTACAGGTCTCAATACCTATTGACAGAGGTATCAATCATCGAAATCGGAGCACAATTGCAGATTTTCGATTTTTAAAGCTCTGAATTTGTGGGCTATAGTTCAGTTAATTTTCAATAAAATTAAATTTTCCACAAAATGTGTAGAAATATTCGAGCGATCTAAATACCCGTTGGCATAACAATTACAGGTCTCAACACCTATTGATAGAGGTATCAATTATCCAAATCGGAGCACAATTGCAGATTTTCGATTTTTAAAGCTCTGAATTTGTGGGCTATAGTTCAGTTAATTTTCAATAAAATTAAATTTTCCACAAAATGTGTAGAAATATTCGAGCGATCTACCTACCCGTTGGCATAACAATTACAGGTCTCAACACCTATTGATAGAGGTATCAATCATCGAAATCGGAGCACAATTGCAGATTTTCGATATTTAAAGCTCTGAATTTGTTCAGTTAATTTTCAATAAAATTAAATTTTCCACAAAATGTGTAGAAATATTCGAGCGATCTACCTACCCGTTGGCATAACAATTACAGGTATCAACACCTATTGATAGAGGTAGCAATCATCGAAATCGGAGCACAATTGCAGATTTTCGATTTTTAAAGCTCTGAATTTGTGGGCTATAGTTCAGTTAATTTTCAATAAAATTAAATTTTCCACAAAATGTGTAGAAATATTCGAGCGATCTAAATACCCGTTGGCATAACAATTACAGGTCTCAATACCTATTGACAGAGGAATCAATCATCGAAATCGGAGCACAATTGCAGATTTTCGATTTTTAAAGCTCTGAATTTGTGGGCTATAGTTCAGTTAATTTTCAATAAAATTAAATTTTCCACAAAATGTGTAGAAATATTCGAGCGATCTACCTACCCGTTGGCATAACAATTACAGGTCTCAACACCTATTGATAGAGGTATCAATCATCCAAATCGGAGCACAATTGCAGATTTTCGATTTTTAAAGTTCTGAATTTGTGGGCTATAGTTCAGTTAATTTTCAATAAAATTAAATTTTCCACAAAATGTGTAGAAATATTCGAGCGATCTACCTACCCGTTGGCATAACAATTACAGGTCTCAACACCTATTGATAGAGGTATCAATCATCCAAATCGGAGTACAATTGCAGATTTTCGATTTTTAAAGCTCTGAATTTGTGGGCTATAGTTCAGTTGATTTTCAATAAAATTAAATTTTCCACAAGTAGTGGATGGGCTGGTTGAGTCGACCTACATTTGCAGGAAGTAAACATCTGGAATTCCTCAAATGTATGTCGACCTACATTTTCAGTTGACCTACATTTTTCAGGAAGTGTAACATCCGGAATTCCTCAAATGTAGGTTGACCTACATTTTTTAGAAAGTGAAAAACATCCGGAATTCCTCAAAAATGTAGGTCGACCTACATTTTTTTAGAAAGTGAAAAACATCCGGAATTCCTCTATATGTATGTTGATATACATTTTTCAGAAAAAAGTAAAAATATAACCGTCATTGTTATAGACTTTCGTTGAAAACAAAAACAGATGAAAAATAAAAACAAGTATGATAGGAATTGTTTTTGTAATAAAACTGATAGTAATTGTGTTTAATGTTATATCAGTGTAAAGTATAATTTAATAATGAGTGATCGCGTTGTGTAGTGATTAATAAAAGAGATGATGCATTAATTAATTTGAGTTGTAATTTTCTTTATTGTATGATAGATGGATGATTTTGTTGTTCAAAAGTATAAAAGGAAATGATATAATTATTTGTTATTTATATTATTTTCACTCGTCCATTATCTAATAAGTTTATGATGCTTATAGTTAGACCTTTTACTATGATGATTGCTGGACCGTCAGGTTGCGGTAAAACAACGTTTGTTTTAAATATTGTGAAACATGAAAAATTTAATAAAATTTTGTGGTGTAACGGAAACTCAAAAGCGATACCTAAAGAAATAAATACAATGCAGAAAATAGAAATTTTGAAGAATGTTCCAGAAACATTTGATAATATTAAAAATGGTACTCTTATAGTCTTGGATGATTTAATGACAGAGGCTTATAATAAAAATATTTGTGAACTTTTTACAAAGGGATCTCATCATAATAACTTATCTGTGATCTTAGTAACGCAGAATGTGTTTCATCAAGCAAAATATTGTCGTGATATTTCTTTAAATTGTAAATACCTGGTAGTTTTTAAAAATCCACGAGACAAATCTCAGATTTACTCTCTAGCTAGACAAATATATCCTGAAAATTCAATAGAGCTTATGAGGGTATATAATGAAGCTACTTCGAGACCTAATAGTTATTTACTTTTTGATTTGACACAATCAGCTAATGATTTATTCCGTTTTCGTACAGATATTTTTAAAACAGATCATTTTACATGTTATTGTCCTACTAGTTTGCTCGAAAATAAGCAAGTCTGTGTAAAAAATGAAACGATTGAAGGCAAACAAACATTTTCTACATGTTTTAAAAAATTGTAACTCGCAAACGCGAAAAGCGCTGCTTACGGTATGTAGTCCTGAAGTTATAAAAACATTATGTGAAATATCGTTAAACACATTAAATGGTAACAACAACGTTTCTAAGCACTATAAAACAAAATTAAAAAAGTATAAAAGAGAATTACGTAATCTGGCATGTCCAAAACTGAGTCTTTCCTCGAAGCGAAAAATACTTATACAAAAAGGTGGATTTTTACCAGTTTTAATTGGTACTATTTTGTCGGGGTTGATTGGACAAATAATTAATCAGACGCCATGAGTAATTTACAACGAATGATTGTTATACCACCAGAAATTTTTGAAAAATTTAAACACATTGTACTTGATGACAGTAAACTATCAGAATTAGATAAAAATATGAAATCAATTCTGCGCAATAATAAACTTACTGATTTGAATAAGTGGCATTTATACAGACAGAACTTATTAAAATATTCAGCAATGAAAAGAAAAACTGCACATCAGAATAAATTTAAATGGTATCCCGTACAACCAATAGTACGTCATGTTGAAGGAGTAGGAGTTCAAACTAAAAGAATTTACACTAAGAACGAAGAAGCAAATGCTGATGCACTAGAAGTATTTGATAAATATGCACAAGCTAATATTCCTGACGTAAAGAAAGAGTATACAAACACTGATGCTGAACCTAATTCTAAACCTAGAGAAGTAATCTTTAAAAAAACTGACGACGAGGTATTTAATGATGATGATGATGATGATAATGACGATGATGATGAAGATACTATTGTTACTGATGAGTATATTGATCCAAGGGAAATCATACGTGAAAGAGCTTCTTCAGATCCAAATATGTACAGATCATTTGAAATGCAGGATGGAGCAACAATATCTGTTCCAACAAAAAAACATTTATCTAAAAAAACAAAAGATGTTCTTCGAGCCTCAAAGCCAGGATTTGGACAACCAGATATGATCATACCTTTGAGGAAAAGTAATCGACCACTAACAGTTCAAACAATAAAACGTAGTGAAGCAGAACGACTACAAACACCGTCTTGGACTTCAATCAAATAAAAATTGTAAATTTTAAAAATAAAAAGTATATAAAGAAAAAAAATTGTATTTGTCTTCATTAATTGAATAGTATAGCGGCTTTAATATATTACTTTCAGATTCAGTGTTAAACTAACTTAAAAATGGACAATTTCACTTATGTAACTCTTTTGAGTAACAGCTCTTTAAAATATTATCCTAAAAACTCATTATCCCGTTTTACGGTTCAACTTCCGAATACTATACATTTTGATGCTAATGAAAAATGGTACGTTGGCCTAGCAAATGTCGCTCATACTTCTATAAGTGACAAAGTAAAAATACCAGTGAAATTAAAGATTAAATCAACAGCAAAACAGGGGTACACAAAGAACAAATTAATTGATTTATTAAACGCGGCTCCAATTTTTTATAAAACGGTTAAAGAAACTAATTTTTTTAATCGATATATGGACAAAACTGTTTTAGTTAAACCCACTATTGTTAAAGGTGAACCGTTTATTCAACTAGAAATAATGAGCGATAAGAACGTAATAATTAAAATCGGTGTTGAATATACACCGGAGGAATTGTTTGATAACATATTTTCACAGCTCGAACAGAAAAGGTGGGGAGAATGTATCAATCTTCTTAAAAATGATATTAAAAATTTTAAAACAACAATTGAAACGAAAACTAAGATACAGAAATTGAAAGATGAATATGTTGAAGAAATAACAATAAAAAATATTGAATTTCCTTTTTACATATGTTTCTATACTGATGTAATAAAACCCCGAATTATTGGAGATATATTATCAAGATGTCTGTATATGGACCCTTTAGGAGTAGTTTTGAATAAAAAACTACCAAGATCATATCAAATAGAAAATATTCAATATTTTCCGATTGAAAAGTATAGTATATCTGAAATAAGCATTTTAATAACTGATGAAAATGGGGAGCAAATCAATTTTGAAGACAGTCAATTTATGACCAGTCTAGTGTTACACTTTCGAAAAGGTATATAAACAAGTGTTATTCTAATACATTTACTAAAATGGATAGATATTACACAAAGTACTATTCTCTTCAATCTGGGAGAGGAGTGATTGACGATGAAAATTTTGGCCCGTTATTACGATCCCAAAAGATATATCAGAAAGGAAGGGGGATTGGAGGATTTTTTAGTGGAATATTTCGCTACTTAAAACCACTATTAACATCAGCACTTAAAGGTTTAAAAAGTGAAGCACTTCAGATTGGCTCAGATATTCTTCATACACAAAAGCCTATCAATGAAATATTTCGTGATAGATCGATTCAAGTAGTTGATAAACTGAGAGATAAAGCTACAGAAAAAATTAAAGAAATGTCTGGTTCAGGAAAATCAATAAAAGGATGTTTGAGAAGATCATGTAAACAGTCTAAAATAGTCAGTCGTAAAGTAAGAAAGAGGAAAATTATATCAAAAAATAAATCAAACAAGAAACGTATTATTGACATTTTCACGTAATGGCTTTTACTGAATGTATGAAATCTGAATTAGATTTATTTATGCCACCATCAATTCAAACAAATATTTTAAAAAGTGAAGAAGTGGCATACAAACCAATTACAAGTTTAGAAAATCAAACAGGTATTGAATTTGTTTGTTATGGTCAGGGTGATGCATATTTGGATTTATCAAGTATAAATTTAAGTCTTAAAATTCAGATAGTTAAAAATGATGGCAAGTTGTTTGTTGAAGCTGATAAAGAACAACCAGGTATGGTGAACAATATGATGCATTCTCTTTTCCGTCAAATCAACGTTTCTTTAAATGGAAAAAACATAAATTCAACCGATGGAAATTATAGTTATCGTGCATATTTGGAACAATTATTAAATTACGGGGATGATGCTCATAAAACACATTTACAACTACCAGGTTGGAGTTTAGAGACGAAAGGACTTGATAAACTTGCAGAAAACGAAGGATTAAAAGCTAGAACTGCTTTGACTAAAAATAGTGCTATCGTAGAATTATACGGAAAACTACATACCGATATGCTAAACCAACCTTTATTATTGTTAAACAACGTAGATTTACGGATTACATTAACATTAAATAAACCGGAATTTTATTTACTTGCCCTTGATACTGATACATCAGTTGTAAAAATTATTGAGGCCACACTTTACATGAAGCACGCTCATATAAATCCAAATGTATTAATAGCTCATCATAAAATGCTTGAGAATACAACGGCAAAATATCACTATAAACGAAATGAAATTAAATCATTCACAATTCCTTCTGGTGGAACATCTATTTCATTGGATAATATTGTAATAGGTCAACTTCCAACAAACCTAATATTTTTGATGATAGATAATGACGCATATACTGGGAAAAGATCTAAAAATCCTTTTAATTTTAAACATAACAAAATAACATCGTTCACTCTTTATATGAATGGCGTTCAAATTCCAAATGATCCAATTGAAATGAACTTCACCGAAGGAACAAACTATGCTAGAGCGTATTCAACAATATTTGCAGCCAATGGAATTCTACATACACCCCAGGGAAATTTGATTAATAAAGAAATGTTCAAGAACGGTTATTTTATGTTAGCTTTTGATTTAACACCTGATATGTCGGCCAACGATTCATGTAGTTCTCTAATAAACCAAGGACATTTAAGACTAGAAGCAAGGTTTGGAGAAGCTATTAATACAACCAAAACATGTTTAGTATATTTAGAATATGATTCTACTTTAGAAATTGATAAAAATCGTAATATTATGACAAATTATTGAAATAATATAAATAGCAATCAGTTAAGTCGTAATTTACTTAAGACACAATGGCTGTTAATACAATGACAACTTTAGATATTCAAAAAGCATTGAAATCACATAAATGTACCAAAAAGTATTTTAAAGGAGTATTTGCAATCGATAAAATCCCTAAAGCAGTAAAATGTAAACCAGCGTTATATGTTATTAATACAGACAAGTCAAACAAACCAGGGCAACATTGGCTAGCAGTTTATTTCCCTAGAAATAATTGTGTTGAGTTTTTTGATTCTTACGGAAAATCGCCTTTGAAATATGGAGTCAATAAATTTTTAAAATATAATAGCAGGTGTGTCATCTATAATAATAAACAATTACAAAGTGCTTTCACAGGAGTTTGCGGACAATATTGTTGTTTATTTTTATTGAACAGATGCAAACGAAAAACAATGAAACATTTTATAAAATTATTCAATATGCAAAATCACTTTAAAAATGACGTAAAAATAAAGAAACTTTTCAAAAAAGAATTCTTCTAACTAAGAATCATGTTCAAACAAGTTTAACAAGACTGGTGTATCTATGTAAGAGGTGTGGTGTTGGTGAAGAAAAAACTATAAATACGAAAGAGAATTAATAAAAAATTTAGTTTTCCTTTATCCGTAATCATGGAAAATCTTCAGAAAAGCAGAAAAGTTACAGAAAAAAAAGTCACTCCTGATTTATTGTTATCTCATACGTACTTTTTAAATCATCAACATACGTGTTATATTAGTATTGGTTATGATGTGGAAACTTTTATACCTCTAATAATTTTGTATAAAAACACAGTTTTTCATGTACTAAGTACACAGCTCTGGACATCAACAATTTTGAATAATTTGGGAACAATACAAAATCATTTTAATTGTGAAAATAATATTTCATTTAGTGAATTACCAAAAACATATGGAAATTGCGACGTGAAGCTTACATGCAGAAATAATGAGCGATGTATCTTGTTTTCGAACGGAAGTAAGAAGATCGTATTGAACCGGGAAGAATGGGAACATGTCAGTGATTTAACAGTATTTTTCCAATCAATCATTAATTGGAGTGGAGCTGTCTGGAAAGATGTCGGGGACTATTACAATTTATATGTGCTTAAATGTATCGAACTGAAAAAACCTTTTCTAGAGATGGAGTACTTTTTTATACCACCTGCAACAGGCCGTATGTTTTTTAATTATTCTAGATTGTTCAACGAAATACCCATTTTGTGTAAAAATAAGATAATTAATGATGTTTATATAAATATTTGTAACCAAAATGTAATGCAATAAAACCGATTTTAATATTTTAAAAACCATATTTTTTTTTTATTTTTATTTCTTTATTACTTTTTTTTTTTTTTTTTTATATTACATAGAATTTTTGCGACAATGTTGAAACCAATTTTTCTGAATACTGTCAACAAACTCATCACCTTTAATATTTCTAACATGTTGACAATGTGGAAACCAAAATGCATGTTCTGTCCAAACTTCATCTGTAATATTCCAATCCTCTAGACTTCCGTTACAGCTGAAACATTTTACTCTATCACTGATTCCAAAGTAATAAAATCCTGCTCGTGCTAGATACAATGGATCGATGAACCACTTATTCCAAAATTTCTCAAAAGATTTCAATCGATTCTGCACTATATTCATGTTAAGGTTATTACCTAAACCACAAGTATCCATACTTGGAAAATTAAATTGATTCGAGAATAAATTTTGTTTTTGTCTTTCCGTACAAACTGAATCTGTATCTACGGTTACAAGATTATCTTTATTACTAAACATTTTAAAAACAAATAGTTTTAAGCGACCGTCTCAAATAATATTTAGATGTAAACTGAATTTGTAAGAATAGTAATCCATCGTTTTATACATAATTAGAACTATTCTTGTTTAAACATGTTATACCATGTTATAATATGATTTTTACTGAAATAGTATAAATCTACTTGTATTGTTAGTATTTTGTATTATTAATTAAAATGAGTCGTCAACAGGTCGTGAATGAACTTCACAAACGGATTCGTAAAAATTTTCCTCGTAGAAAGGTTAAAGTCAAAGGTATTGACGATCTATGGCAGGCCGATTTGGTAGAGATGCAACCATACTCCAGAATGAATAATGGCTACAAATACTTACTGACAGTTATTGATGCGTTCTCGAAATATGCATGGGTAGAACCTGTAAAAAATAAATCAGCTAAACATGTGACAGAGGCTATGCAGCAAATTTTACAAAAAAGTAGTCGATATCCAAAAAATTTACAAACAGATTTAGGAAAGGAATTTTATAATACTACTTTTCAAAATGTTATAAAAAAGTATAGTGTACATCACTATTCGTCTTATACTGCTTTAAAAGCCTCTATTGTTGAACGGTTCAATCGTACCTTGAAAGAAAAAATGTGGAAACGCTTCAGCTTTCGTGGAACTTACAAATGGTTAGATATACTCAACAACATTGTAGATGAATATAATCATTCTAAGCACCGTACAATTAACATGGCTCCTATAGATGTTAACAATAAAAATATAGAGCGAAAACTTTTAGACACTGTATTTAATTACAATCCACAGATTTCAGTAAAAAACAAATTTAAAATTGGGGATAACGTAAGAATAAGCAAGTTCAAAAAGAATTTTGAGAAAGGCTACACGCCTAACTGGTCACCGGAAATTTTTAAAATAACGCATGTTTACAACAAATACCCTGTAACATACTTAATAGCAGACTATCGCAAACAACCAATTTCTGGAAGATTTTATGAATACGAATTACAGAAAGTTATGAACCCTAATGTTTATTTGGTAGAAAAAATCTTGCAACGAAAGGATAAACGGATAAAAGTGAAATGGTTGGGTTTTGATGAAACACACTCTTCCTGGATCAATAAAACTGATATTGTTTAATTAATTATGTATTTTTTATAATAATAAATTACACAAATTAAAATAAATTTACAAAAGTCTTTTAATATAATTTAATTTTTTCGAAGTTTTTTGTGACCGTATGGTAACGAGTCATGATTGTCCAAAAATTTTCTTTTATTACTAGTGACTTGATATTTTTTCATCTCTGCAATACTAATCACGTTATGATCCTTTGTGCGGCGGATCTGATGACTGTTGATAAATATAGGGTTTCCAATTTCTTCACCAATAATTGAGTCCCTCATTGAAGCCAGATTAATTAGTTGTGATGTTTCGAAGTTTAGAGAAAATCCTTTGACCTTACATTTTCCGAGTGTTTTATTTTTTGATGTTGAAAACACTTCAAACCCGTAGTTTTTTGGTCCACCAGAAACAAATTCTGTAATATAACTGCCCTGACCGTAATCACTTTCCAGCTCATCAGTCATATCTCCTAAGAACGAACCCGTTGATGGTTCATACTCATTTTCCTTAGAAACGTAGATAACAGAATCTGTATCATAGTATAATACACGATTTCCTAACCTTTCCAAATAGCTGTACAGTTTTAGTCTGGCATGAGCAGTAGTATACGCTGCAATACACACGTTCACGGTTGATATTGAATCAGCAGCTTCTTCTCTATATTCCCAATTAACTATCACAACATTATCATTAACTTCTTGAATGTCATTAATTTCAATTGAGGGGTTGGTTAACATATCATAAAGATCTTTGGGTTGTCTTAAAATACTTGTTTTAGATTGATTTTCTCTTTGACCAAATTTTCCCCAAAAGCTGTTTAATATAAGTTTAGCCATCGATCTCAATCCAGCATTACATAAAATTTTATAAAATTCCAACTCTATACCTTCTCTATTCTTATAGTTTTTAATAAATTCCAATTTTTGTTGATGTGTAGAGCAATTGGAGGGCCATCCAGAAGCTTCCTGTTTGATTTTCACAAATTTATTGATAAATTCCGTAAACAATCCAATTGTTCCTTTTCCATACTGGATAGTTTTGTAATGCCAAATTTCATAGATGTGTTTTATTGTGTAACCCTTCTCTATTGCTTTTAAAACTTCATCTATAACCCACGTACCTCTTAATATTCTTTCATCTTCACTATGATCGCAATAGCTTTGATATTCATTCCCACAAGTCCTACATAATACAAACATAAGCTTGTTATTCATTTTACATGGTAACACTGGATGATACAAATCCTGAGGTGGTAGTATCGAACATTTTATTAATCCTTCAGTTTTATTTAAATCAATAGAAGTACATTCATCGCCTATCAGAATTTCAGGATGTCCAATGGGGTATTTTTGATACTTACAAACCCATGGATACAGTGAGCATACATCAATGTATTTTATTTTTTCATTTGCACTCGTTTTGTAATATGTTCGTGTATTACCTGTTCGTCCTCCATAAAATGCATCACGAGGATTTAACGCAATGTTGGATAACATTGGGTGATTATCACTGATCGTAGTTTTATATTTACACTGCCACATCTCAATAACTTCAAATGACATACTTCTTAATCTTTCTGCTTTTTTAATGGTTCTTTGTAATCTTGCATTTAATGTGTCACTGAAATCGTCCTGTAATGGTTTATCTCTATTGCTACTAAGACATTCGTGACCATGGTAGTAGCATCCGTAGAACTCAAACACTTGTTTTGTATCCTCAGCATATCCGTCGACTTTCATTCCGTTTATAACAATCTCCTTTCCATTAAAGGCGTGTTTTATTTTGATTTTTCGTTTGTTACTCTCCTCTATTAACCATTTTATAGCAATTTTTGACTGTGTATCCACATTACGATAACCTTTTTTTGGTATAACTCCAATTGTTTCTGAAGTTAAAAAATTTCGGCGAAAAACCAAATTGCAGGCTGAGGCTATTGTAGTTGCCTCATTAAAAGGACATACTCCACACTCTTCAATCATAATTTGTCTGAATTTTAAACATGCTTGTGTAAGTATTTGTACATCAGAAACACAATACTTTACAAATTCTTCTTGGAAATTAAACACATAGTTTTCTGTTCTCATATTTTCATGCCATTTCAAAAAATTATTTCGACAACCATGTTTTTTACATTCTAAAGTACAATCATCACAAACCTTCATTGTATCAGGTGAGTAAAAATTTTTATCAGGAATATCACCAATATATTTTGCATGATTCACAGTATTAAAAAAATGTGGAAAGTATCCCTTTTTAAACGTTGGAAGTAAGTCAAACGCTGCTGGTAATGACGATAGAGCCATTGGAAAATAGTTTAAACTATCGATGAATTTCACTCTATCGATTTTCATCATTATTATTTTTGATCCTCTCATAATTAACTCTGGTTGATGTGTTGTTTCTTCTAATAAATATTTTAATATGAACTGATGATCGAAAGCTTGACCATTGTGTGCTATTACAACAACATTTTTAAAATTGTGCCTTATCTCTAACACATGTTTCATAAATTGTTGTATTATTCCTTCATCTTTAAAAATCAGTTCTCTAACTCCACATTTTGAACAATTAAATGAGTCTACCATTATACATGCATCACATCGTTTTTGGAGAACACACAGATTAGGAATATGAATTTTCGACTTTTTGTCGTAACTTTTATCTTGCATAGTTTCTAAATCAAAAAATATAAATAAAATATCGTTTATATTTACTGATTTAGTATTTTTTTGAATATAACATAAATGATTTTCTGATTGGAATTTTTTACAAACATTACAAAATATTTCGTTACAATTATGCGTTCTGTTTTGATTAATTGTACGGCAACAATATTTACATCGTCTCAACATTTTACAGACTTCGTCCTTATGCTGATTGAAACATTTAACACTTTTGAAGTCTCGATTACATTTTTTGCACAAAATTTTTGCAATGCCAACACATTGAGGTTTCTGTAGACAGGCTCGACACGAGGCTATACATCTATGCTTATTTCGATTATTATAAGGAATGTTACAATCCTCACAGAAATATCTACATACAAAAGCCGATGTGAATGAAGTAATTACATTGTAGTGATTATTATGATGAATTAAATTAATTTTAGTTTTAGATTGATTAGAACCTTTAAAAATTACCACTCTGCCATTGGAACTAAACTCATATACACAAATAGTATATTTCTTTAAATGCTCTTGAAATTTTTTAAGCTCTTCTATACCACCACCTTCATTCGGTATTACAATTTTTGTCTTCTCAAGAAGTTTTTTCGTTTTTATATCCTGTAACTTTCCTATGTTACGTCGAATATTATTTTTTTCTATTAATGATCGACCTTTTGCATAAGCTTTTCCTACAACAATAGCCCTAGGTAAACAAAGATTATCATTGTTATTTATTTTAATAATTCCTTTCCTAGCACTACTCGCATCTTCAAAGTTATCGAAGTAGTTTTTACGAGTTTTACCTTGTCCTACAGGCATTTTTATCGATGTCATTACTAGTTGAAAAGTATCCGTGTTTAAACCTTCCGAGTTGCTTTGAAATACTCCACCAAGAAGATTCCAAATATCATCAAAGGTAACCTCTTTCGCTGGTCTAAATTTAATCCATGCAGGATTATTAAATTTTTCTGATGTAAAACTTAGTCCTATTTTATCTGTAGGAAGAACATCTTGAACTATGTAATTAATAATTCCATTTACAGATTTTTTTATCCAATTTAAGGGATCAGTTTCCGTTTGCGGAATGTCATTTATTTTGAAAGTAATCTTTCTACGAGCAAATCGAAATTTTGATGATGTATACTCCGTTTCTGAAACAACTTTAAACAGTTCACTTTTTTCATTTATTGGATCGTTAGTAACTTTTGCTGTTTCATTAAGATATTTTTTTATGAGTTCTTTTTTAAACATTGTTCCACTAATTTTATTTTTTACACTACGTTGAATAACACTTGTTTACACTTTTACAAAAATGTCATTTAATTTTCACACTTTCTTAAATTCACTGATGTATTGTTGACATATGTACGATCAGAACTAAAGTACTAACTTTTATTAATAATCGATATAATATAAATAAGATGAAACTTTCCGTTTGTACCTTACTTACCTTTATATGTTAAATTGTACGATTCATTTGAATTTAGCAAATTACACAATCATAAATGTATATCAGTTTAACTAAGCAATAATCTGATCGGATATTATTAATATAAAGGAAATAGTTTTTAAATTGTTCTATTTTAGCTTTTTCAAATCCATTTTATAACGACATCACATATTACCATTTTTTTTTTATTTTTTATTTTTTTTTTTTAAATTTAAATCAGATTAACATCCGATCGAATATAATTTATTGATATATTTATTTATATCACTACAAAGTTTAAACAAGATAAAATTATTTATTTTACGGAAGGAAATAGTTCTATATTATTCAATACAAATCATAATTATAAGCAAGTCTATATACGATCGGATATTATTTATCAAGAAATAACCACGAGGTATTATTATTATAAAGGAAATAGTTTCAAATGATTCTATTTCAGCTTTGATAAATCCAATTTTCAGTGACATTGCATAATTACATTTTGTTTTAATTAAAATCAGGTTAACATCTAATCGAATATAATTTATTAATAATTATACACATTTATTTTCTATAACCATTTTATATCAGTACAAGTTTAAATAAGATAGAATTATGTATTATTATTTTACAGGAAGGAAATAGTTCTATAATATTCTATACAAATCATAAACAACATAATTATTAAACTGATTAATTGAACAAGTCTGTTTACAATCATATAATGTTTATCAAGAAATTACTACAATTTATTACACTTGCTATAATTAAATATTACTAGATTTTAACAGAATATTATATATTATAATTATTTCAATATATTTACATAAGAAACATCAAAGTGCATTGTACTTATAATGAAAATACAATATACATTTTCCCTATATAATAAAAGACAACTGAACGTTTAAATTAGTATAATTTTGTTCTTAAAAGTACGAACATACAATACAATAAAACATAAATATGGTAAGAATTTTATTTGAAATTTTGTTATTAATATTTTTTTTTTTTTTTTGTTTTATTTTTTTTTTGTTTTTGTTTTACAGACAGATGCTCTTTTTTTAAATATTTTTGAAGAAAGTTTGAAGGAGAGGGATACACCCAGATCAGTATTCCTAAAAACCAAGGAGTTAAAAACCAATTACCCGTATCATGTCAACTTGATAAAGTCGGCAGATACGAGGTATGGAGAAAGAGTCCATATACACCTATCAGAGGGTATATACAGCCTCTCTGAAGGGATGTCATCAATGATAATGAAAAAATACAAAAAGGAGAATAAGTCAAAACAATTACAATTAGGGTTAAAAATGAAAAAAACGAATATGATACTAAAAGGTTTAATCGGAGAGGGGAGATTTGCGTCGGCAGATATAAAATTCGAGCAAAGGAAAAACAATTTCATAGACCTCGAAGACACCGATAACGACGAAGAAGAAGAACAAGATGGCCAGCGTCAAAATTACTAAAAATAAAAATTGTAAAAACTTTTTTAAAATAAAAATATATATATAAAATTTTTTATAAATATATATATACATAGTAATAATTTTTAAAATATATTTTAAAGAACATAAAATGAATAAAATTAATAAACTTTTAAAAAATCAAAAATGTTTTTATTATCTCTTTTTTCCTAGTATTCAATTTTCACTTTGTTTTCCACATTTCCTGAAAAATATAGGTCAACCTACATAGTTTTATTACAATAACAATTCCTATAATACTTGTTTTTATTTTTCATCTGTTTTTGTTTTCAACGAAAGTCTATAACAATGACGGTTATATTTTTACTTTTTTCTGAAAAATGTATATCAACATACATATAGAGGAATTCCGGATGTTTTTCACTTTCTAAAAAAATGTAGGTCGACCTACATTTTTGAGGAATTCCGGATGTTTTTCACTTTCTAAAAAATGTAGGTCAACCTACATTTGAGGAATTCCGGATGTTACACTTCCTGAAAAATGTAGGTCAACTGAAAATGTAGGTCGACATACATTTGAGGAATTCCGGATGTTTACTTCCTGCAAATGTAGGTCGACTCAACCAGCCCATCCACTACTGCGGTGGAAATGCGATTCTTAGATGATTTTTAGGTAAAGTTCTGCAATGTGCCTAAGTAGGACAAAATTTGTCTATTTCTTTACCGATTTCAGTGGAATTTGACATTTGCGATGGAAACAGAACCCTAAACTTATTTTTAGATAAAGTTCTGGAATATGGCTAACTAGGGTAGAACTTGGCCTTTCCTTGAAATTCAACATGCACTAAGGAAATGAGATTCTAAAATGGTTTTACCAATTTCTGGACGCTACACTATCGTTAGAAGTAACAAAAATGCTGCGTGTGCCGTTACCAACTTTTCATA